>CM044552.2:27223256-27720756 GCA_024416835.2 Perccottus glenii | reverse complement strand
GTGAGAGAGGGGGAATGATACGGAGCAAATGGACCCAAGTCACAATCTCTAAAAGTTCTTCTGTTATACTCTTTAAAATGCTTTTTTACAATGCCAAATTTGTAAATAATATTTAATGTGGTTATTATGGATACATTCATGTCTGAGGTTAAACACAGACTCTCACATTTTCAGCTCCAACCTGTACCTCACTGAAAAATGTTACAGCCAAGTGAAATCAAATACTCAGGAGGAATCTGAAGTGAACTTTTTGTGCCAAGTTGCTGTAGAGAATGAGCACTATTTAACTTAATGTAATCAATGTTTCTATAGCGACACTAGTCTGGGCCGGCTGATGTTGGCAAAGGTGTGAACAATTCCATGACAGCTGGTGGGCTATCAGGCATTAATGTCAGCACTCAGTCGCTCCACTGCTGCAGAGCTCAGAGCTGGTTACTATGACATTTAGAAAACTCTTAGTAATGTTGTCCAAATTGCCGACCAGACCCCTTCACTTTGTTTTTTCTTGACAACATGAAATGCCTGCTGGGTTACGTGGCCCTGCGGTGAACCTCCCACTGACCACAGATTCCGTCAAATTCAATGTGACCACCTCTACAAACATATCTGTCCTCAGCTAAAAGCTCAGCTCTCGTATCAGTTGATCTCAGAATGGACAAAGTCCCTTGGACTAGGGATGAAACATCTTCACCTTGAAAAACTAGCTTAAACATTTTTTTCTCTTTGAGATGGTGGGAGGAAGATGGAGAGAACTCACATTAACACAGGGAGGACATGCAGAATCCACACAGGTTCACTTTAAAAACTGAATGCCAATAAAATGTAGATGAAATGTTAACATGATGCTTTCAATTCTAATCAATTTATTTAATTTGAGAGATAGTGTTTTGGATTTTAAAGGAGACATCCAAACAGAACTGAAGGGAGGGGACTGATGGGTGCTCTGTCAGCATGTATGAGCTGGCCCCCGACGGCAACAAACGCACATTAAGTAAAAGGGAATCTCTAACAGCTGCAAAAAGAAAAGTGTTATTTAGGTGCATTTGGACTCTGACCCGGTTTATACCCTCTCCAGGGTGCTGGAGGGTTCAGGAGGTCGTCTGTGTTTCCTCTCTTTTTTTATAATTCTTACAGCTTCTTATAAAAAAATAAAAACAAAAGCTCAGGCTTTGCAGTATCCAAAATATGAAAACATTTGAAGAATTATATAACAAATGTAAGACAATCAATCTTGTCTTTTACTTTATATAAGACACCAAAACTTGTACAAACCTTACTGTAAACATAATCTGTATGAGCGTTCTCACTCACTTTTTCAAAATCCTCACCTTCAATATTTGGTTTTAGAGACAAACAGAGATAAACATTAAAATGTTGCTTTCTACATTGCAGATTCCTTCTTGTCTCTGGTGTTCCACATCTTTCTGGGGAGAGAAGACATCTTTAGCCGTTATTACCATTTTCATAATTTCTTCCAATTTCATCAGACTAAAGAAGTTGGTGATAAAATTAGCAGTGCGGGAGTATAACTGCTGGTAACCATGTGTGCTACTCAGCCAATTAACTCTCCTGATAGAGCCTTCTATTCCTGGATTAGGTGACGAACGCGTGCCTGCGTTCTGCTGAGAGTAATTAAAGAGCTGTATTTATGGGATTTATGTTTCTGACTTTGATAGCATTAGAGAAGATGAAAGTTGCAACAGATGCCAAAGCAGCTTAATTAGTTTGTCATGTATTTCATTAAGGACTTGTTGTAAAAGAGAAGTGTGAGTCTATTATTACCCTCTGACGGGCTGTAATGAGAAATGTGAAAGTATGAAGAAATTTACCAAATGATCCAGTCCCGCTTCAACAGTTGGACACTCAAACTGATATTTTCAAAAACAGTGCTTTCACATGACACAATGATAAATGCTCTGTACTCTCCCAAATCCAACAGATGGTGATAAACAATACTCCACATTCAGAGAAGGATAATCACATTCATTCATAAGTGTGGACACATAAGACAAGCAGTTCTCTGTTCCCTCTGTCTGTCCTGGAGTGTGTACAGCTGTGTACAAGTGTGTACATGTGCACACAGAGTGTGTACAGAGTGTGTACAGAGTGTGTACAGAGTGTGTACAGAGTGTGTACAGCTGTGTACAAGTGTGTACATGTGCACACCGAGTGTGTACAGAGTGTGTACAGAGTGTGTACAGAGTGTGTACAGCTGTGTACAGGTGTGTACAGGTGCATACAGAGTGTGTACAGATATGTGCAGGTATGTAACGAGTGTGTACAGGTAGGTAAAAAGTGTGTACTGGTGTGTACATGTGTGTACAAAGTATGTACTGGTGTGTACACAGAGTGTGTACAGAGTGTGTACAGGTGTGTACAGGTGTGTACAGGTATGTACAGGTGCACACTGAGTGTACAGAGTGTGTGCAGAGTGTGTACAGAGTGTGTACACAGAGTGTGTACAGAGTGTGTACAGACTGTCGACAGAGTGTGTACACAGAGTGTTTGCAGAGTGTGTACACAGAGTGTGTACAGAGTGTGTAAAGAGTGTCAACAGAGTGTGTACACAGAGTGTTTACAGTGTGTACACAGAGTGTGTACAGAGTGTGTACAGAGTGTCAACAGAGTGTGTACACAGAGTGTGTACACAGAGTGTTTACGGAGTGTGTACACAGAGTGTGTGCAGAGTGTGTACACAGAGTGTGTACAGAGTGTGTACACAGAGTGTGTACAGGTGTGTACAGGTCCACACAGTGTGTACAGAGTGTGTACATGTGCACACAGAGTGTGTACAGAGTGTGTACAGGTGTGTACAGAGTGTGTACAGGTGTGTACAGAGTGTGTACATGTGCACACAGAGTGTGTACAGAGTGTGTACAGAGTGTGTACAGAGTGTGTACATGTGCACACAGAGTGTGTACAGAGTGTGTACATGTGCACACAGAGTGTGTACAGAGTGTGTACAGGTGTGTACAGACTCTGTACAGAGTGTGTACATGTGCACACAGTGTGTACAGAGTGTGTACATGTGCACACAGAGTGTGTACAGAGTGTGTACAGAGTGTGTACAGAGTGTGTACAGAGTGTGTACAGAGTGTGTACAGAGTGTATATATGTGCACACAGAGTGTGTACAGAGTGTGTACATGTGCACACAGAGTGTGTACAGAGTGTGTACATGTGCACACAGAGTGTGTACAGAGTGTGTACAGAGTGTGTACAGAGTGTATGTATGTGTACACAGAGTGTGTACAGAGTGTGTACAGGTGTGTACACTATGTGTGTACAGAGTGTGTACAGAGTGTGTACAGGTGTGTACAGGTGTGTACAGAGTGTGTACAGAGTGTGTACAGAGTGTAAATGGTAAATGGCATGCATTTATATAGCACTTTTTGCACCCTTCTTGGGCACCCAAAGCGCTTTACACCGTGCTTCCACTCACCCCATTCACACACATTCACACCTGGGGCAGACAGAGATGGGGGCTGCCATACAAACGGCGCTCAACCTTCTCCGACCACCACCAAACACACCTCTACAGTCACACACATTCATACACCAATGCTACGGACACTGGAGGCAAGGTGGGTTAAGTGTTTTGACCAAGGACACAACGGCAGTATGAACAGGGCAGAGCGGGAACCGAACCGCCAACCTTCCGGTTATAGGACAACTGCTCTACCACTGAGCCACTCCGTCCCTTAGTGTGTACAGAGTGTGTACAGGTGTGTACAGAGTGTGTAGGTGAGAGCTACTTACTACATTTACATTTACATTTAGTCATTTAGCAGACGCTTTTATTCAAAGCGACTTACATTCACCAGTGTTACATTTTTTTTTTAGTTGACGCTTTCATTTTTTAAAGCGACTTACATTAGGATTCCATTCACCAGTGTTACAGCTGGAACACCACTGTAGGCAGGGTGGGTTAAGTGTCTTGCCTAAGGACACAACGACAGTGTGAACTGTGGGGAGAGGAATCGAACCGCCTACATTCAGGTTGAAGGACGACCGCTCTACCACTGAGCCACTACTTACTACTATCGTGTTTGTAACATTTATTCTCATAGCTTATTTCATAACCTAACCTAATCAGACAAATTTAGTGCTGTTTTGACTTAATCATTTGTATATGTACATATATATCACTTAAATTATTTAATACATCCTTTGTACTTAAATAAAAGTAGAAAAGGTTAAAGCAAAAGACTCTGGACCAAGTTTTTAAGGTGAAAATGATTTGTCTCTAATTCCAAGAGACTTTGTCAATTCTTAGTTCAACTGATAGAAAAGCTGAGCTTATATCTCTAGAGGGAGGGGTGTCCCGGTGGGACATGCCCGGAACACCTCCCTAGGGAGGCGTCCGGGAGGCATCCGAAACAAATGCCCCACCTCAACTGGCTCCTCTGGATGTGGAGGAGTAGCGGCTCTACTTTGATCTCCTCCCGAGTGACCGAGCTCCTCACCCTATCTCTAAGGGAGCGCCCCGCCACCCTGCGGAGAAAGCTCATTTCGGCCGCTTGTATCCGAGATCTTGTTCTTTCGGTAATGACCCAAAGCACATGGCCATAGGACCATCTGGCCTCTCTGGCCAAATTTTGGACATTGCTGTCCTCAAAGAAATGCCTTTTCTTTTTGAGATGGACTGCAGACTCAGGTCCACCAGGATTGGCTCTTCTGTGCTGATACATCCTCTTGTGAAGCTGTTGTTTTGTTTCTCCAACATAACTGTCACTGCACTCTTCACTGAACTGCATAAACCACATTACTCTGTTTGTGTGAGGGGACCTTGTCTTTAGGATGGACCAGTTTTGGATACAGAGTATCCTCAGATTTAAAGTGGACTGGAATGTTGTGTTTATAGAAAATCCTTACGTTTTTCAGATAAACCAGACACATAAGGGATAACTACACCCTTCCCTTTTGTCTCTGGTACCTGTCTGTTTGGTTTCGGTGTCCTCTTGGTTTAGTTAAAAATCTATCTGGGGTATCCACAGTCTCTCAGGGCTTTACGGATGTGTTGTTCTTCTTTCCGTTTACCTTCTGAGGTTGTGGGCACCTCTTGTGCTCTGTGCTGAAGAGTCCTTATGACTCCCAGCTTGTGCTGCAGAGGGTGATGGGAATCAAACAGCAGATATTGATCCCTGTGTGTTGGCTTCCTACAAACTTCTACTTGGAGAGTCCTGTCCTCACAAGTAACCACTGCACAGTCTAAAAAGGCCAGGCGGTTGTCTATGGCATCTTTGATGGTGAACTTGATGTTCTTGTCCACTGTGTTGAAGTGTTCTGTGAAGGCTTCTACTTCCTGGGTTCTGATTTTGACCCACGTGCCCTGAACCAGTGACTGGGCACTGCACATGGGAAAGAGACCAGAGCTCTGTTTTGCACTTCTTCCATGAACAGGTTAGCCACAATCGGGGAGACAGGTGATCCCATGGCAGGTACAGGTAAAGAGTGATGTGACATCAAAGGAGACAATAGTCTCATCTGTGTCAGGACGGCTAATACTACAGCGCATCCCTCGCCTCCTCCTGCTCCCCCTACCCTGCAGGTTCGCTGAGTGAGGATAGGTGTGCGGGAGCTCCGGCAGACTCAGCCCAGCTGCGCCCCGTTAATAATACAAAGAGAGCCGTTTCCAGTTCCTCGACGCCAGATCGTAAACCTATCTCCAGTTAGTGCTACGACTAGCTCTCTACATTACGTGCCTAATTCACTGATGGTGAATACTTACCTGTTTTTGTTCCGCTTCAGATCCGATGGGTCCTGCCTCCGGTTCCAGCTCCGGTCCAGCCTTAGTCGACTCTTGTTTGTTCCTGTCCGCCCCTGGAGACCAGCCTGAACAATTCTAACTGTGTAAAAATAAATCTTAATTTCTGAACTGGTGCACTGCGTCTGCGTTTGGGTTCTCTGCCTGACTCGTTACAATCTGTGTCTAGTTGTAGATATTTGATTTTGTTAGTAAAGTCCCGTGAGTTGATAATATCATGTTGTGCGTGGTCTACCAATGGAGATACGATGGTGGCGAGGTGTTTTGCTACATTGTAGGTGGTTACTAGGGGTTGTAGTGGAATTCCTATTTTGTGTATTTTGGGTAAGCCGTAGATACATGGAGTGGTATTCCCAGGGTACAGCCTGTAGGACAGCCTCTGCAGACAGTCTATGCCCTTCTTCTTGTAACCCCTTGTTGGATCTCTTCACAGTGTCTCATAGGTGGTGGTGTCACTGAGTAAGCTGTTAATACTGGACTCATAGTCATCTGTGTTCAGGATCACAGTTTGTCTGCTGCAGAATGGTGATGCTGTGGTCCTTCTCCAGAGCTGACAGGGCCCTCCTTTGCTCCGAGGTGATATTGGAGGGGATGATTTGGCACTAGCCAGTGCAGCTGTCAACTTGAGTCTCAGATCTTCAGCTTCATTTCCAGACAATGACTGTAATTTTTTTTTTTTTTTTTAATTAAACCTTTATTTAACCAGGATAGTCCCACTGAGATTACAAATCTCTTTTGCAGGGGAGTCCTGGCCCCATGTGTGTTTGGGGGGGACTATTGTACATGTTTTTTGGTGGTAGGGGAAACCGGAGTACCCGGAGGAAACCTACGCAGACACAGGGAGAACATGCAAACTTCACACAGAAAGGCCCTGCCCTGGATGGGAATCGAACCCAGGACCTTCTTGCTGTGAGGCAGGAGCGCTAACCACTCTGCTACTGTAAGAATGTAACTCGGAGCAACTGAGAAATTAAGCCCTTTTTCAAGAACCTCATTTTCAGTTTGGGTGAGAACTTTGTAGGTTAGGTAGGTTCTTTAAACATCTGTCCCAAGTGGCTGGTGTAATATCCTTGTTATGGCTGGGATGGTCCAGGTTGTGCAGCTGTTGTCCATTAGCTAAAATCTGGAACCTTTTGATTTGGCGATCCTTACTCTTGTTGTGCTGTGCAAGTTGTACCTTCTGTATGTAATTGGAGATCTCTGTAGGACTGGAATGGAACTAACGCCGCAAGTTGTTTCTGTAGATAATCTAAACTTGATCTGGAGGTTATCTATTGTGAAGTGAGTCTGTGTGATCCTTTCACACAAAAGGTGGTTCTGGGCCAGACGTAGGATGTTATCAGACCTGTGTCCCCTCAAATTATTTAAAGCCACAGTCACACACACACAGCTAACTGTAGAGAAATACTCTGCATAAAAAGACGGGGACTTTTAATTTTACGCAATAACAAGCAAACCAAAATTTACCGGCGCGTATTGAACCGAGATGAGTGTACCGAACGGTTCTGTTCGGTACTTGTAATACTGTATTGAGAATTGTTGCATCCCTAGCTGCTGCTAGCGTATAGCTCTGTATTTTCATCGTTTTATAGGCTACGACTGACAACTAGTATTCATGATGTTGTGAGATAAAACAAACTTATTACCTACTCCCTCCTTCAGTCGTAGAAACATAAAAACACTTTATAGCTCTGCAAACTAGTGTCTTTTTTGTCAGAGCAAAATAAGGTGTGTAATACTGTATGTGCTGCTTGTTGTTAGCTCTATCAGTGTGTTTTTACTGTATTAGGTTTGTTTACAGTCATTTACAGCTTCTATTTCTGTGTCCAGCTGCTGTTGATGGTGACCTGTACTTCCACTGGACAGAACATGGACCATCAGAGGGACATAAAGGGAGGAAGAGGCTGCAACAGGTAGGTTTAATGCCTTGTCCAAAACATTTGACTTTAGTTTCTTTGTTAGTGTGGGCCTCAGGTTTGGTTTCTGTCCAAGGGAACACAGGAGACGATGTATTAGAATTAGACCAATAGTAGAGACATTTTGCAGAAATAATAAGGTTGAAATAATAAGGCTGTTGCACTCAGTGCTTTTGTTTGTTTACTAATGTTTAAAGTCTATATTCTCTATTTTTCTGTTCATTTAGGAAGAGAAGAGAAGGTAAAACATGAGCACTTAGGAAGAAATCCTACAATCACAGCCTACATTCAAAGTAAATCATTGTACAATGAGAACATTATACATAGACTTTAGCCTTTGCCTACTATTCATGCCAACAAACAAACTCGAAGACAGGACTCTAACAGAGATATATCTGCACAAAACCTTTTATTATCATATGTTACTGTACCATGTCAACCCCACAGGTCAGTCCCTCATCACTTCTCTTCTGTCTGGGACAATGCAGTAAATAAAGTGCTGTCACTGTGGTTGCCACCGTGTTGCAAAGCAAAAAAGGTAGAAAGACTACAAACTTGTCCCATGTGGCCAGAAAAGTGACGCAGTGTGCCTTTAATGTGTCAGAGTCAAGATTTAACTGCTTTGTTTTTAAGATTTTTTGGCCTCCTTGGCTATTTTTGTTTAATAGTAGATAGTAAACTGTGTATCACTCGTGAATATTTGAAGTTCTTGGAAACAAAAGGGATCAAGTTATAATCACAGAAAGTTGAAAACACCTCTGTACTTTGTGAGCTTTATTATCTTACACTTAAGATCATTTGTCATCTGTCTATATATAATATTTGAGTTCCATCTCTGGGCTGTTATTATGTCTGTCTAATAAAAATAAAAGTGTTGTGAGGAAAGAACGTATGAGTCACGCTCAGATCCTCGTCCCACACCGTCTCCGCCTCTGCTCTGTCGCTGCACAGTCTACTCCAGAACATGTTTTTGAAAGCAGAATTAATAAGAATGTGACCCATGGCACGTAAACAAAGGCCTGCTCTTTGGTTCATTTAAAAGCTCTATCAAATCTGATCTGGTGGTCTGACTTTTTTCTCCCAAAAAAGTGCCCTTTTCTCAGCTTCTGAAACAAACGCTGGAGTGGAGCATGGATTTGACAGATTTGTGATGTCTCAAAAGACTTTAGCACAGACCAGGATCTAGAACCATGGATCACTGGTCCATGTTGGAATGCATTCAGCCAATAAGAAAAGAGCGAGAGCAGGATCTCTACAACCGGCCAATCACTTCAGTCAGTGCAAAAAGAGCTCACTGTCAATCAGAGCACACTGGGCTTTGGAGGAGGGGCCATTTAAAACAAGGTAGTTTAAAAAGGTGTGCAGCAAACGTGGCCCCACACTGCACACAGAGAAACATGATGTAATATTACAACGTGACCTTATGAAGACAAAAAACACATTTTACATTTCAACTGCACCGAGACCTGCCCACTACCAACAGCTGCTGAACGTGGTGTTCCACAGTTTTTCTGAAATAATACACTCTGCACTTGTCTTTTCAGTGACAAAAACAGAAACAACACACAAGAGAAGTTTGTGTTTTCAGAGAGAAGCCTATGCCTTTATGTGAATCTGTCTGTTTCCAGTCTGTTTTTTCTTCTGGCTAAAACCACAGCGCATTTGATTTAAAAAAAAGTATGTTTTAGGATGTAGGCTACCTCATCTCAATGTAGGATTGTGAGACTGCCCTGCTCTACGTCCTTTCAGTGGTCACTTTAAACATAGTGTCTATAGATGGTGATGGTCAGAGCCAACTGCTGTCAGAGTAAAGACACAAATACAAAGACTGGGAGCCTTTACAGCAGAGTAAGAGGGCCCCTCGTCTGGCCCAACCATTCTGATCTGAAGTCAATTAACCTAATGGAAGTGGCAATTAATTTAGGGGACAAACACAATGATTAAGAAGCTGACAGTCAAAAGGGGGGAGGGGCTTAGGCAGCAGCACTCATTTAAAACTAATCACTGCTCTTGCTTGCTAAAGCACTCACACAAGACACAAGACATTTTTACTCATCACTTTATTTCGACTTCATGTCTGTCCGGAGAATGGAAACCCAGTCAAATGTATTCCAGCTTCTCCCATTTTCTGTGAGAGCCCCGTGAGAGAAAAGGTTTGGTCTGTTAAAGCCGTTTTATCAATAGCTGCTTGTTCTGAGCTTTACATTGATCGACTACTGACGTCGTTAACAGCTGCTTGGCTTGGCTTGAAAAAAACTCCATAAATCTGTAACGATAAGGAATCAGCCAGCCTCAGCTGTAACTGACCAATCAGAGTCATATCACCATAGCATCTTATTTTCTTTGTACAGCTCAATATTATAACAGCAGTTTCCTCAAAGGTCTTAGAGCCTTCATCAGGCTGGGAAAAAAACTCAAATAGCACCCAGCAGTGGAAAAGAAGAGAAAAATCAGAAGGAGGCTCCACTGTGGGGACAGAGTTTATATATAAGACAAATAGTCCCTCGTGTGTATAAATGAATAAAAATGAATGTTGAGCATGATAATATCTGCAGGAACAGTTCATCCATCTGAATAATAGCCCATCGTTTGTCTAATATTGGGTAATTGCATAAACATATTCACTAACTGGGGTCATATTAATATAAGCCTATATGAACAGTATATGTGAGAAAACATTTGAACTGTATGGAAGATCATGTAGGCTAATTCTTGATCAATTGTTGTTCAAATCAATGACACAAGAAATAATATTTACTGATGCCGTTTCCTTGTAGGGCACTCAAACAGAGTTATCATAACATATTTTTAAATAATTCCTATAAAAACATTATTCACATATACTCACAAAATCAATTCATATGGATCTAATGCATGTTTTCTATATATCTCTTTTTAAATTATTGCTCATTTTTCGTTTGTGTTAATGTCGCCTTGGCTACTTTTTCTACTACTTTTCACCTGCTTATCTGTTTTGTACTTTTGCCTGACAATTTATGAATGAAGCTGGACAGGATTCGGCTTCAAGTGTTCAACACTTCACAAATCCTCTTTTCTGAAGCAGAGCCTGATCCAGTCCGTGTGCCCGCGCGGAGCCACGGAGCAGGCGCAGTCACTCAGTTCAAACTATTACGTGTAGTCAAAGGTCTTACCGTGTTTCTCTGGCCCCCGACTCCTAGTGGTCCTCTGAAGACCCCCTTGATGCTCCTGAGCTGTCCGTCTCGCAGGTGAGTGGAACTGATCACAATGTAGTAGCAAGCCATCGGATGTGACCGCCTCTGCGCTCCTTCAGAGTCCAAGAAAAGCCGTCTCAAACTAAAGATGGGACAAGCATCGTTCACTTTAATCACTTTCCATTTGAGGCAAAAGTCCCGAGAAGTCTGTTCTACTTTGAGTTAGTCTGTCCTGAGTTTGTGCCTCGGCTCCGTTCAAGATGTTTTTGAAATATCTGATCTTAAACCTGGTCTAAACGCACCTCACACCAGAAGCTTCTTGCAGGAAGTCTTCCTAAAAATAGCCCCATCTTCCATCAGTCTATGCGAAATCTCAGCCTCATTCCTCCGATATCCACCTCTGTGCCCCTTCTCTGGGTGAAAGAGCGGTCCTGTTGGCGGTGTGCCACTCGGCGCGGGTACCTCTGGTCCCTCTAGTCCCTCTGTAGTCTCTGTAGTCCCTCTGTAGTCCCGCTGGTGTCCCTCACTAGACTGTGCAGTCTGTGTAGTGTCGGTGCAGGCTGGTGCGAGCTTGGGAGCAGAGTGCTTGGCTCCTCACTTAGCCGCGGTTACCATCTGCCCTTTTAACGCGCACTACTCTCTCCTCCTCTTACTTCTCTTTTTCATCCTCCTGCCACCCCCCACCCCCCTCGTCTTTCTTATGTCTTTAATCAGCCCCTTCATGCGCTCCTTCGCCTTCCCCAGCGCTGCTCTGACACAGGAGGGAGGCGCCACCTGCTGGAGAGCCACAGAGAGCTGACGGAGAACCGTGGGAGGCTTTCTGGGATTGGCTTCTAAAATGTTTTCCAGACACCGAGGAATGTAAAATGTTGAAAACAGAGGTTCATACAGAGGATCCGAAACATCTGACCGGGGATCTTAGGATATGACCTGATATAAAGAAACAAAGCCTGATGTATATATGTGTAAATATCTTATTATGCAATATGAAAGAACTACAAACATTTGTCAGTAAATGACGACTGATTTTGATAAAAACATTTCTCAGGCGCTCCAAATAGAATCAGGGGCACAGCTGTGGAAACACTACATCTGGAGCTAAACTGTGCTTTTTTTAAACATATCTTTTACTGTGCCCATTTTATCCATTTGCTTAATTTCTACTTTATCTAATCTTTCAGCGCACAACAAAAGTTACCTAGTTACTTAAAACTCTGTGAAGGGTCAGTAAAACCATTGGCTAACAGCAGATGTCTCACAAAAGGTTCACTATGATTCTGGATTGAGTTCAATCTACAGTGTAACTCATTACCCACAGAGGGATTATGAGCCATGGTTAACTGATTACAATCTCATGGCTTTAGGCTAATGGGAACACTGAAGAACGGGGGTTGGTCTGGGCTTAACACCAGTAAGTAAGTCTGAGGCAGCACCATAAATGGCATTTGAAGACCATAAATGCACAACCTATACTGTATGTCAGTACACCTTTGTTTTCCTTCAGAAATATGGTAGCAATAAAGATGAAATATAGATTTGTGTCTTGGATAAAGATAATGAAAAGATGTCTCTCTCCAGAATCACAGCAAAAGAGGCTGCAACACTTTTTAAACTACAAACCCAATTCTAAAAAAGTTGTGACACTGTAGAAATTGTTAATAAAAACAGAATGCAATAATGTTGAAGTTTCAATTTTCAAATTTCAATATTTTATTCAGAATACAACATAGATAACAAATCAAATGTTGAAAGTGAGACATTTTGAAACATCATGCCAGATATTGGCTCATTTTGGATTTAATGAGAGGTACACATTCCAGAAAGGTTGGGACAGGTGGCAATAAGAGGCCGGAAAAGATAACTGTACATATAAGGAACAGCTGGAGGACCAATATGTAACTTATTAGGTCAACTGGCAACATGCTTGGTATAAAAAGAGCCTCTTAGAGTGGCAATGTCTCTCAGAAGTCAAGAAAAGGGAAAAGTTGGCTTTCCCCCAATGCTGCGGCAAAAAATAGTGGAGCAATATCAGAAAGGAGTTTCGCAGAGAAAAATTGCAAGTTTGAAGTTATCATCATCTACAGTGCATAATATCATCCAAAGATTCAGAGAATCTGGAACAATGCCCCTGATCTTCAGGCCTTTAGACGGCACTGCATCACAAACAGGAATGGTACTGTAATAGAAATCACAACATGGGCTCAGGAATACTTCCAGAAAACATTGTTGATGAACATAATGCACTGTGCCACCGGCTAAAACTCTATAGGTCAAAAAAGAAGCCATATCTAAACACGATCCAGAAGCACAGGTGTTTTCTCTGGTGTTTTCCAAGGCTCATTTAAAATGGACTGTAGCAAAGTGGAAATCTGTTCTGTGGTCAGACAAATCAAAATTTGAAAAAATCTTTTTGGAAAACTGGGACACCATGTCCTCCGGACTAAAGAGAACAAGGACAACCCAAGTTGTTATGAGGGCTTAGTTCAGAAGCCTGCATCTCTGATGGTATGGGGGTTGCATGAGTGTGTGTGGCATGGGCAGCTTACACATCTGGAAAGACATCATCGATGTTGAAAGGTATATCCAAGTTCTAGAACAACATATGCTCCCATCCAGACGTCGTCTCTTTCAGTGAAGACCTTCCATTTTCTAACATGACAATGACCACATCCTGCAACAATTACAACATCATGGCTGTGTAGAAGAAAGATCCGGTTCTGAAATGACCAGATCTTTCACCCATAGAAAACATTTTGTGCATCATAAAGAGGAAGATGCGACAAAGTTGCATCTATGTTGTATTCTGAATAAAATATTGAAATTTGAAACCTCCACGTCATCTGTTATTCACAATTTGTACAGTGTCCCAACTTTTTTGGAATCGTTTGTTGTACAGATATTAAAGTGTCTCCTTACAGTAAGAAGGCAAGGCAAGGCAAGACAATTTTATGTATATAGCACAGTTCATAAACTTGGTAACTCAAAGTGCTTTACAGGAATAAAAGACAATTTACAAGATTTAGATTAGGAAACATTAGAAAAATTAAAAACATTTTAAAAGAAGAGTGCAGATAAAAAACACTTTAAGCTGTAGTGTAGGCGGAGCTAAAGAGCAAGGTTTTTAACCTCCCCTTAAACATTGTTAAAGTTGAGGCTGTCCCAGGTTTTTGCTGCATAAAACTTAAACGCTGCTTCACCCTGTTAAGTTCTAACTCTGGGCACGAGCAGAAGGCCTGTCCCAGATGTTCTCAGAGTCCGAGGAGGTTCATAAGCAACTAGCATGTCAGAAATATATTGCTGCTATATTGCTTGGTGCTAAACCATTAAGAGACTTATAAACCAGCAGTGCTATTTTAAAGTCTATTCTATGAGCAACAGGAAGCCAGTGCAGAGATTTTAAAACTGGCGTGATGTGGTTGTACTTCCTGGTTTTGGTGAGAACCCGAGCAGCCGCATTCTGAATAAGCTGCAGCTGTCTTAACCCTCGTTTTGAGAGACCAGTGAGCAGGCCGTTACAGTAATCTAACCTGCTGGAGATAAAAGCATGGATAAGTTTCTCTAAGTCTGGTTGAGGCATCATCCCTTTGACTCTGGAAATGTTTTTAAGGTGATAAAATGCAGATGATGTAATTGACTTAATGTGACTGTGGAAATTCAAGTCTGAGTCCATGATGACCCCTAGATTTCTAACCTGATTTTTACATTTTAGAGAAAGAGACTCGAGGTGACTGCTGACACTTTCTCTTTGTTTCTGTGGCCCAAAGATGATTAGTTCAGTCTTGTTTCTGTTGAAGAAAATTATTTTGCATCCACACGTTAATCTGTTCGATGCAGTGACACATTGACTGGATTGGTCCATTTTCACCTGCTGTGAGCGAAATGTAAATCTGAGTGTCATCTGCATAATTATGGTAGGATACGCCACAGCTGCGTATTAAATGGCCTAAAGGAAGCATGTAGAGATCTAATAATAGAGGACCCAAGATAGACCCCTGTGGAACCCCACATGTCAGGGCCATTTGGTCTGATACACAGTTACCAACCGAAACAAAGTACTTCCTGTCTTCAAGATAGGACTGAAACCATTTAAGGGCAGTTCCAGTGATACCTATCCATTCCTCTAATCTTTGTGACAGGATTCCATGGTCCACTGTATCAAACGCAGCACTCAAGTCCAACAGAACTAAGATAGAGTCTTTGCCTGCGTCAGTGTTCAGACGGATGTCATTTGTGACTTTGATAAGTGCAGTCTCAAGGCCCGTAACCACCAGGACGAATATCGGCGCGCGTTATTCGCCAGCGTTTTTCAACGCGTTTTTTGTGCTCACACCCAAGCGATTTTCGCTGACGATGAGCCGAGTGAACATAAAAATTCCTTCCCTGACATTAGATGGCGCTTAATGAATTTCACCATCAAGGCCCATCTGCTGTGCAATACCACTAAATACAGTTCTCTTTTATCAAGATTTTTGTAATCGCTGTCGCGTTTGTCATATAGTTCTTTGTGTTCCGACATCAACGAGACCAGCAGCTCTACATTCATCTTGCCTTGCATCTTCTTCGTCTTATTTTTTCCCGGCAGTGTAGACGCTACTTGGCGTATATCTTCTTCGCCGTTACGTATGTGTGCTCGGCAAGACCGTTTTGTGTTTGAGCGCCCCCAAGTTGTGTTTTACTGTAACTTCAGAAGCTCCAGACACGTGAGCAGAAGCGCCAATCTCATTGGTCGTATAGTTTTTGACGCGGCGCGTCAAACCAAAGAAACGAACCCAAGGCGTTTTTTAAAAAATGATGCTTTACGCTGGCGTGCCGCTGGTCGGTGTGCACACTCACATTGGCGCCCTTTGTTTAGTCACGAGGCGTTAAACGTCGGCGAATATCGCGCGCGAAATTCATCCCGGTGTGAACAGGCCTTAAGTCTGTGATGGGGCCTGAATCCTGACTGAAAAGGATCAAAGCAGTTGTTAAGTAATAGAAAGTCATTAAGTTGCTGATATAGAACTTTTTTGACGACCTTCCCTAAAAATGGGAGGTTTTATATGGGCCGATAGTTGTTGAGCACTGTAGCATCAAGACTGCTCTTCTTAAGGAGAGGCTTAATGACAGCAGTTTTTAAGGCCCTTGGAAATGTTCCAGACTGTAAGGAATTATTGACTATATCAGTGAGTTGTGGTAACAAACTGCTTAGTACTGATTTTAGAAATCTAGTGGGTAAAACATCGAGGCAGCAGGTTGATGAACTCAGGCTGGAGACAGTTTTTTCAATTGTTCTGTCATTAATGGGTGTAAAATGTGTTAAACCAACCATGTGTCTCCTAGGTGGCTGCAGTGTTGTTGTATGCCCTTTGGACTGTATCACATGTTTAATGCCTTGAACCTTGTCGTTGAAAAACAATGCAAACTCATTGCATTTAGTGGTGGAAACTAATTCTGGAGGAAATAGAGCTGGGGGGTTTGTTAATCTGTTCACTGTAGCAAACAGAACACGCAAGTTGTTACTGCTGTTGTTGATGATCTCTGAGAAGAATATTTCTCTTGCTTTTTGCAAAGTTTGATTGAAAACATGCAAATTTTCTTTGTATACCTCATAATGAATGAAGAGTTTCAATTTACGCCATTTCCTTTCAGCTTTTTGGCATTCCCTTTTCTGTGCCCTGACAGAGTGAGCATTGCTCCATGAAGCCTTCTGCCTCGTCCTGATCACTTTAACCTTAACAGGAGTAATAGTGTCCATAACATTTAAAACACCTGAAGTATAACAATTTAACAAATCATCAACTTGACCTGATGAGGCATTTTCAAACCTGATTGCCTCCATAAACTTTGTCCTGTTGTTATTATCAATGTGTCTCTTCTGTACAACAGTAGGTCCAACAGCAACTTTTGGAATTATGGACATATGGAAAAAGACACAAGAATGATCAGATAGAGCAACATCAATCACAGTGACATCTGAAATATGAACACCTTTAGTAATGACCAGGTCCAGAGTGTGACCTCTGTTATGGGTCCGTTAGCCTCCTGACCCCTCCCCTGTTTAGATGTGGGCCCTTTTCCTTTGAACACATTCCGGTCGTCACATTGCCTAAACAAGTTAAAGTTATCAATGAAGTGTACTCCTCTTGTCTCACAGGCCTTGGACAGACATGTATTTAATGCAAGCAGCCGACTGAATTTATTGATCCTTCTGTCGATGTTTGGGAGTGGTCCACTGATAAAGGATTGCACTTCGAGGTTTTAAAGTTTATCTAAAAGCCTGGAGAAATCCTTTTTTAAAACTTCAGATTCCCCCTTCCTGGTGTCAACTGCACCCACGTGTAACATCAGCTGTTTAATCCCTGTGTGTTTGGACATGACTTGGGGGAGGAGTGTTGTTATATCAGTGACTGTAGCACTTGGAAAGCTGCATGTAGCAAATCTACTATTGTTTATGTCTCTGATAGCACCGTCTCCAAGCAGCAGGATATCTCTGACCTTCACTTTTGGCATAGATTCTCTGTCACTGTTTGCCTGGTGCTTTTCCACAGATTCATGTCTCCTGTTTTTCATAGAATAGGTATTATTTACTCCATGTCTTTCATTTACAGCAGAGTTTTCTGGTTCATTCACCTTTAGCTCAGTCAGTGGTTGAAATCTGTTTTTAGCTGGATGTCTGGTGATGCTACATATGCGCTTGTGATGCCAGCATTCTTTTTTCTAATCCAGTGCTGCTTTGGCTGGGCACCAAGTTTATGCCAGGTGGCATCATTTTGTTTAAATCCCTTTGCTTTTCTCAGTTTTGGGAATGACACTGTATCATCCAAGTTTAAATTCACAGTCTTACCACATTGTGTGATCGGTATTGTCTCCTGAAGTCCTCTTTCAGATTCCAAAGCAAAAATCTTTGTTTGTAGCACACTTATTTCCTGTTGATATTTCCAACAATTTTGGCAAAAGGAGTTTGTAGTAGTTGTTTTTACCCCAGACATGTTGAAAAATAGATACCAAGGCTCCAGTCGTCAAGTGGTCCAACGTGTTGTTTAAAAAGTAAAAAATAAGTTAAAACATAAAAATCCAGTTAAAAGAAAGTAAAAAGTAATGTAAAAAGTTGATCATAAAATCATTGGCTAAATGTAGAGATAACTAAAAAGAAAAGTAAAGCTGGCATGAGCAAGCAGAGGAGGTCTGCACTCTTCAGAAGCAGGATATTGTTAAACAATAGTCTATTAACACTGGCTCGAGCCTCGGGCAGTATATCTCATACTTTAAGTTACAGAGTGTAGTGTCAAAACTGACCCCTCAGTCTTAGGCACTATTGTATGGAATAAGTTATGAACGCAACACCAGATCCAATGCCATTAGAGTCTTTATTGTTTCACAACCAACACAATAAACGACCCGAGTAGTCTTCCCCAGCACTACTGATGTTTGAACAGTAGACATAAGCTTTTATACAGTTTTGATATGACAGTACAGTAATAAAGCCTTGAAGTTCATTATTAACTTTCTGATATCATCCTGTAAGGCCTGGTAGATCTCCTCATTAACTCCCTGGTGTCATTCTGTACGGCCTTGGGCTCCTCCTCAGGCTCTGTATCCTCCAATAACAGACACTTCCTGTGTGTGTCTGACATTAGGTTTTGTCTTTTATATTAATATGTTTAAATGAATAACTTACTGGGTCTACATAGTTTAAAACACATAACATATAAAATATTACACCACAAGAGTTTATCTCACACTAACAGTATGACTGAGCCCTGGGACACCAGTGTTGACCCGTCACACGGAGTGAAGCACACGGAGTGAGTCCTGTTGGTCTTGTGTCGACCTTACGTCTCAAAATGCAGCACGCTCTTTCACATTTATCCAGTGCACATGCCTGTTATCATGAGACTGTCTCTGAATCAGTTAGTTTGGACTGCTGCTGTTCATTTCTCAGCAGGAAATAGGCAGGAGCCCCTGGACTCTCTCTGAGATTTAGTGACCAGATATTGTTGTCTAGCTGCAATGATAATAAAGTACACTCTAAGAGGCTTATCTGATACATTTCCTTCTACCATGCCTCCCGCATCCAGCTTATCCCCATCGGCTCATGAGATTCATTTTACACAAATCCAAGTCTGACTCAATTGATTCCTATGCTGTGTGAATCTTATTTATATCACCGCAGATTTTCTTTAAGCAGGCATTCCATTGAATTTCAGTTTGTTTTATTTCTGCAGTAATATTAGTTTTTGGGCGGTTGGTAAGGTAAGAGAGTATTTCTGAACTCAAAAATTATAACTGATAAGCACTCTTATATGCACATTTTTTTTTATGAAGATTTAGAATGAAAGAGGGAGGTTTATACTAAGGCTTTGACCAGACATCCACCCAGGACAACACTTCATCTTAAGAAACATCCAGTCATACATTTGCATAAGTTCATGCACAGAAACCCATTTCCATATCATTTACATGCAATAATTACACATGATAATGTGCTTGTGTGTGGTCTGCTGTCATTTGGAGCTCTTTTCCAAATGCAGAAGGCATTCGGACAACTATGCATATGAAAAAGATTTTAATGAAATATTAAGAGAAAGTGTCTGAACAGAAGGAGTAGGAAAGCACTTCATTACAGTGGCTTCATTCCAGTATAGTCTGCACATTTTATAAAAGATAAAGACACAAGATAGAGAGAGCATGTTTAATCTTGAGTAAAATGTACATGAATTAAAAGACCCAAAACCCCAAAATCCATGAAGCTTATTACAAAGAAATTTCTAATTATGCATACATTTATTTAGCATTCAAAGAACTGGGTGAAGCACTCTTATACAATTCTCAGCACTGAAATTAAAGTTGTTTTATGATATTATCAAACTTGGTCTATAAGCCCTGATAAATACTAGGAGATACTAGAGTAAGGTAAAAAATGTTTACTTGTAATACTAATACATGCCAAGTTCCTTACTAGTATTACTAGTGCACACTTTTTCAGCCTTACTTTTTTAGTAGTACTAGAGACCAACAAGTGTATTTGTAGTACTATTCATTCATTCATTCAGCCTGTTGAGCCAGCTTAGGCCACTGTGGTCAGTGCTCCTGTAACACTCTCTCCTCGCCCTCCTGGACTTGGGAGAGGACAGCTCCGATCCCACAGTTACTTGTGTGAGTGTCAAGAAACATTTCTCCTTTACCAAAGGGGTAGCCCAGGACAGTAGTCAAGCCGGCATTTCAGTTCATCAAATGTCCCCTGGCCTTCAGCAGTCCAGTTAAAGTGCACATACTTTTTTGTCAGTTCATGCAACGGCTCGGCTATTGTGGGAAAGTCAGGCAAGAAACGGCAGTAGTAGGAGGGCAGTCTCAGAAAACGAGTTTGTAGGCGACTTGAGAAACTAATAGAGGACTGGTTCAACTATACAGTAGGTGTGTAGAGGAAGGGTCTCCAACACGTCACTCGCGGCCACTTTCCAAGTACCATGCCAAAGACCTAATGAATTAGTAAGGGGTCGCTCGCAAAAGAGCTGGTTTCAAAGAGCCGGCTCCTGTCCGTGAGCCATTTTATTGTATTCTATATATTTTTGTAAAGAAATACAAGGCAGATGTTAAGATAACTTTGGCACTACAGGTGCTTCCTGCAGTGAGTCGACTGAATGTCACGTGCTGCTGTGTAACCAATCATGTGAGGACAGACAAGGATCATACCACCCAGGAGAAAGAAGGGGGGGGTGAAGGACAGAGTGCCAATTCTAAAGTGGGTGACAGTAGACAAAAATAGAATGGAATAGAATATTTAATAGGTTTTTTTGATATTGTTTAGGTACTTGCATGAACTTACATTTGTGTAAACATAATCAGTTTGTATGGTTTTATTTCAGTGAATATTTTAAAGATTCTACAGCTGAAAAGTTCTTGTCTTTTTTATATTCATAGAATTTGTGACTGGAGCTCAATCTTTTCTTGAGCCTCATTTTCTTGAAGAGAATCAGCTATACCAAAAGAGGAACAAGATATAGCAGGAAGCATGTAGCCAAGCAAGCAGAAAAAAGACTTGGCCGGAACAGCACAGGGAGAGACAGGAAGTGAAGAGGCTGAGGAGGGAAGCCCAAGCCAGGAGGGAAGGACGAGAGCTTGGACTATGTCAGCACAACCCTGATGATTAAAGTTCATATTTAGATCCTTTTGGGGCCAACAACCAATTCACAAACTCATAAAAGACCAAGAAGCAGAAAAAGCAGAGAGGCAGAGCGGTGGAAAAATAGAGGGGGAAAGAAACATGGATTTTTATATCCCCATAAGGAGCTAGATATAGGAAGTGAAAACGTTCTTTCTCCCAAACAAAGAGTGCGTCACAGAAGATCAAGCTTTATCAGTGTTTGAAGTTGAAAGAAATTTGTAATTTTGTTTTATACATTGATAAAATATTGATGTGTATAAAAATAAATTATCATTCTTCTTTCGCTTATCCAGGGCCGGGACGCAGGGGGAGCAGTCTAAGCAGAGACGCCCCCCAGAAACCTCCTCCAGCTTTTCCCGGAGAATTCCCAGGCATTTCCACTTCAGCCAAGAGACATATCCCTCCAGCGTGTTTCCTAGGTCTTCCCCAAAGTCTCCTCCCGGTGGGACATGCCCGGAACACCTCCCCAGGGAGGTGTCCAGGTGGCACCTGGGACAGATGCCCGAGCCACCTCAGCTGGCTCCACTCGATGTATATATATTTCACAGATTGACACAGATTAAGGTGTCATATCTAGCAATTTATTGATATTAGAAAATGCATGTTATTGTCGCCGCCCTCGGCTCTAGATTCGTTTATCACCACAGCAGTTGTACCACAGAGAGACAAGAGGGGACTGAGTTCAAGTTTTAAAAGTCTAAATTTTATTAAAAGTATTAAAATAGAATTAAACAATGATAAGAAGCCCAGTGTATCAGCTTCTAAAGTCAATCCGGGGGTTGCAGGGGAAGCCCCGGGAAAACTGCGGGGAGAGCAGTCGTTTGGGGAGAGCAGTCTCTGAGTTGTAGGCCTCGGCCTCTCGTCCGCACCGCGGGGCCGGCTTAGGGGAATACTGGCGTTCCCTCAACGGTCTCGGGGGATTTCCGAGGTCCCAATACGCCGCCACAAGACTACAACACACACGAAACGTCGGCTTAGCGACCACACTAATATACTCAATTAAATAAACCCACACAGCATGCAACAAAGAAATACGGGACACGTCCCTTGACTTAGCGTTTAGATGGCGTTGTACAGGTTCCGGATCCCTTCCTGGTCCGCGTAGATCCGCCGGCGCTCCTCGAGTCCGGTCTCTCCTCCAAAGGGGAAGCGGGCACTGTGGACAGGGGAAGGCGGTCTTAGGCAAACAGTAATAAAAACAGCTCAGATAGGCGTAGCCTCCACACAGTTATGGGCACTCCCCTCTACTTAGCTGGTTAGTGAGCGTTGTATGTGGTGGATTCCTGCGGTTTCTCTGGCTTTCCGTTGCCTTCAGTGGGTCCAGCCCTCCGTGCTGCTCGATATCCTTTCCTTCTCCGTTCCTTTCTTTCCGTCGCTGTCCGTTCTTTCTGTCTCTCTGTTCCTTCCCGGTTCTCACTCCTTCCTGGTTCTTCCTGCCTTTCTGTCTCGCCATTGGGCCTTTTAAGCCGGGCAGGGCCACGCTCTATTGGCCTTCCCTGATTATTCAGGTGCGATGGCGCTTCCTCACGAAGTTTCCCCGTCGTCACCAATTTTAAAAGGGCCGTGTGTTCACCCAGACACATAAAATGCTTGGTGAGGAGGAGTCGGGCACCCGTGACATTTTCCCCACCTTTGTCCTTGGTCGTCCCGACCAACTAGGCTTGGTACCCGAGGCTGAGTACCACGCTGCGTGGTGCGCTGTGAGCGCCTTAGGAGTGGAGGGGGCGCAGGAGGATCAGGTGGGACCTGCAGTGGTGCAGGTCTGGGTTGCCCCGCCGGGGGGGCCATCGGGGGAACAACGAGCCTGGGTAGCCAGAAGGTTGGCGGGGGTGGCTCTTCCGGCTGATCGGGCTGCACAGACGGCTCTCCTTCCTGTAACATAGTAAGGGGCAAGAACGAAGGTTGTTACGGTGCACTGTACGCGTTGGACCTTCCTTACCCTCTGGCCGGATGACGTAGGCTGGGTGGTCGGTCCTGAGCTGGTGCACCACCACGTATGGTTCGGGCCCCACCTTGCGCCAGTTTACCCCGCTCTCTCCTACGGAAGTTCCGTATGAGTACCCGTTCTCCCGGGAGCAGGGGGGCGAGTCGAGCACGGTTGTTGTATCGGGCCTGGTCCCAGTCCTGACGCCGCTGGATCCGCTCGGCGGCCATCCGGTATCGTGGTTCAGGGCCCGTTGATGGTGCTTGACCCATCCGTCCAGGCCCTGCCTCTCAAGGGGGGGTTCCAATTGGGTCACCCAGTCAACTGGCAACCGTGCGTGTCTGCCAAACACGATGTAATGTGGGGTCAGGCCAGTGCTGTGGTGGGCGGTGTTATTATAGGCCTGGATTAGGGCGGGTAGCTTGTCTGGCCACTGTCTCTGTTCTGAGTCGGTCAAGGAGTTCAACAGTTGCAGCAAAGTCTGGTTGAACCGCTCACACGCTCCGTTCCTTGGGGATGGTAGGCGGTAGTCCGGTCCTTTCGGCTACCGTACAGCTGGCAGAGTTGCTTCATCAAAGACGATTCGAAGGCCCCAGTCCGACAGGATCCTCTCGGGACAGCCGAAGGTCAGGATCAGATGCCGGTACAAGGCCTTCGCGGTGGTTTCTGCCGATTGGTCCCTCGTGGGCACTGCAAAGGCATATTTCGAGAATAAGTCAGTCATAACAAGGATGTACTGGTAGTAGTCTCCTGGCCTCCCCAAGGAGAGGTAGTCGACTCCCACCAGTTCAAACGGGTAAGATGTGTGGATGGGCATCAGAGGTGCTCTGCCGTCGGGGCCGGCCTTATGGCGGACGCAGTGGAGACAGCCCCTGCCCCACTCTTCGCCATCTTTGTCCATCCCGGGCCAGTAGCAGCGCTGCTTCAGGGCGTTTGCGGTCCGGTCTCGACTGGGGTGGCCCATTCCTTCATGATAGGCCTTCCAGACCCGCTGGGTTTCCTGCCTGGGCACGATGGTCTGCAAGATCTTCAGCCCCGTCCCCGGTTCGTCCCACCGCCTCTTCAGGATGCCCCCTTCCACCTCAATTCTGTCCCACTCCCTTAGCAGCGCTTTCAGGTATAGAGAATCCCCTTCACGTACCTCTGGTCGGGGCCTCCGCTGTTCTTTCCGCTGTCGGAGGTAGTGCAAGTCGGGGTCCGTCCCTTGGCACTGCTCCCACGGGGTCTCGTCCCCAGTCGTTACCTGCAAGGCTCGCGTCGGGCCCCCGTCCACTTCAGGCAGTCTAGACAGGGCGTCCGCGTTCCTGTTCTGAGCCCCAGGTCGATACTTCACCGTGTATTTAAAGTTAGCCAACTGGGCCACCCACCTCTGTTCCACGGCTCCCAATCGGGCTGTATCCAGGTGCACCAGGGGGTTGTTGTCGGTGAAGGCGGTGAATTCGCCCCATACAGGTAGTCTTTAAACTTTTCGGTAACCGCCCATTTCAGGGCCAACAGCTCCAGTTTGAAGGAGCTGTAGTTCTGGTCGTTCCTCTCAGCCGGCTGGAGACTGCGACTCGCATAGGCCACGACCCGCTCCTGGCCATCCTGTACCTGGGCCAGCACCGCCTAGACCCTCCAGACTGGCATCTGTGTAGAGACGGAAGGGTATCGTGAAGTCGGCGTGACGCCAGGACCGGCGCATTTACCAATGCCTCCTTCAGGTGGTCGAATGCCTGTTGACATACTGGGGACCAGGTAATGGGGACTGGCTTCCCTTGGGCGGTGCCGTGAGTCAGTGCATGTAAAGGTGCAGCAATTTTCGAAAACCCGGCTATGAACCGCCGATAGTACCCGGCAAACCCAAGGAACGACCTCACCTGCTTCACCGCCTGGGGTACCGGCCAGTCCTTCACTGCCGCCGTCTTGGCTGGATCCGTGGCCACCCCTTCCTCGCTGATCACATGTCCCAGGTAGGTCACCTTCCGCTGGAACAAACAGCACTTCCGGGGTTGAAGTTTGAGGCCGTGTTCCTCCAGTCTCTGGAACACCTCCTCCAAATGGGCCAGGTGGCTGTCGAAGTCTGTGGAAAAGACAACCACATCGTCTAGATATATAAGTAGGAAGTCGTTTACCAGATTACCCAGGCAGCGCTGCATCAGCCTCTGGAAGGTTGCCGGGGCGTTGCAGAGGCCGAAGGGCATCCTCTCAAATTCGTAGAGGCCGACGGGGGTGGTGAACGCTGTCTTCTCTCGGTCTGCTGGGTCCACCTCCACCTGCCAGTACCCACTCGCCAAGTCCAGAGTGGAGTACCATTTGGCAGTTCGTAACCCCGTCAGGGATTCTTCGATGCGTGGAAGGGGGTAAGCGTCTTTGTGGGTGAGGGCATTCAGCCGGCGGTAGTCTACGCAGAACCTCCATGAGCCGTCTTTTTTACGCACCAACACGATAGGTGCGGCCCAGGGGCTCGAACTCTCTCGCACTACCCCGCTTTTAAGCATGTTCGTCAGCAGGGACCGCAGTTCGGGGTAGAGGCTCGGTGGCACCGGTCTGTACCGTTCTCGGCTGGGTGGGGCCGTGCCCGTGGGGATTTGGTGTTTCACCACCCCCGTGTGGCCGAAATCCTCGTCGTGGCGGGAAGACCCGTTTCCACCGGTGTAGCAGGTCGGTCATCTGTCTCTGTTGGGCTTCGTCCAGGCCCTCCCCCTGCAGGGTCATCACTGGGTGCGAGTCCTCCTCCGCGTCAGCCCTGTGGGTCACTCGTCTCACCTCTACTTCGACGACGTCTGGTTCCACGCTGTTCAGCACCAGCTCCTGCTCGTCCTGGACGTCCATAGCATCCACCCCCGTGACCCAAGCCAGTGGCTCCCGCTGGGGGACCTCTACGGGGTAGGGGTTCGGGTTGCAGAAGCGACACGGCGCCTTCCCACTCCGCACGGTAGCCAGCGTCTTCCCGACCCGCCACTCGTAGTCACTGTTGGGAAGAGGTTCGATAGTTACGGTACCATCCACAGTTGGGTTGTTCACCTGTAGCCACAGGACCATCTCTGTGTGTGGGGGGATGATGACCGGGGATTGTCGTGGGAGCCTCGCCGTCCCCTCCATCACCGGCGGGGGACCACTGTCGGCGACTCGCTGGCACTCGACGAAGGCTTTGCTCCAGACTTCGCCCTCTGCTGAAGTCAACGTCGTCTTGAATGCCGCTACTCCCGGGTGGCTACCTTGGGTTAATGAGGACCACAGTCCTTTAATAATGTTCATACCCAGAATACCTTTACCTGGGCCCAGGCAGCTGTCGTCCACTATCATAATTCCCTTCTCTGGGACATCCACTCCACCAACCCGGCAATCCGCGATTACGTAGCCGATATAGGGTATCCGTAGTCCATTTGCTGCACGTAGGGTCAGCCACGGGATCTCGGTCGTATTCATCTGGGTTGTCCCCAGATATTTACGGAACAGGCTTTGGCTCATCATGGTGACCTGCGACCCTGTATCGAGCACAAAAGGGATAGCATAGTCATTCACTCACCGACCAGAGCGGCCTTCCGCTGCCGGTGTAAGGCCTCCGTGGCCCGGTGATCAGTGTCCGCCGCGGTCTGTAGTCCAGGCCTTTGATTAACTGCCCCCACCGTGTGGCCCTCCTCCGTAGGGGCAGCTAAAAATCCTGCGACCTCCGGGAGCAGTGGCGTTGCAGGTGTCCAGGTTGTCCACAGCGGTGGCAGACCGGCCTCCCCTGTTCGTCCCAGCGGAAGGCAGAGTTACCCGGGAACTGGGGTCCGGTCCGCGGGGGCCGGGCCGGGGGCTGGCTGTGCTGACCCAGTTGTTGCTTCAAATCCTCTGCTAGGGTGGCCGAGAGTGCCTTCATTTGTGCCGTGAGTTCGTCCTTCATCTCTTTCAGTAGTTCCGCCCTTAACTCTGATCGGATCTGGTCTCTCAGCTGCTCCGACCTCACCCCTGCAGGCCTTGGCTGCCCCCCCATAGCCACGTAGCTGGCGAAGGCCGGCTCATCATCCTCCTGTAGTTCGCGCTCTAGCGCCCGTGCCTCTTTACATGCGGCTTTGAATGATAAATCGTCCCGCCGGCGCATCTGGCGGCCGAGCTCCTGCTTTATCGGTCCTTTCCTCAGGCCCACCATCAGCTGATCCAGTAGGAGGTCTTCAGCCTCCTCGGTCCCATCCCCGTCTCGCTCCTGCCACCTATAGAACGCCTCCCGTAGGCGCAGAGAAAAGGCATTAATGGGCTCTCCAGCCTTCTGTTTACAATTAAAAAAGTCTATACGGGACTGGGTTTTAGACGCGGGTTGGGTATACAAAGTCTGTAAATAGTCCAGGACTTTAGTACTAGTGGCTTTTTCTTCTGGCTCTACTAGCTTCAGTTCCCTCTTTGCATCTCCCTCTAAGGCCCCCAAGACAAAATCGGCCTGTTGTTGTGGGTTCAGTTCTTGGGCCCTCAGCATCGCCTCCACCTGCGCCCTCCATTCTCCAAATTTAGCCGGTTCACCCCCAAATTTTGGCACCCACGCGGCCCCCATAAACCACGGGACCATAAAATTCGCATTAATAGCTGGGCTGTTGCTCAGCCCCTCCTGTTCCATTTCTCTGTGGTAGTGGTGATCCTGTCGACTACGCCAAAAATGTCGCCGCCCTCGGCTCTAGATTCGTTTATCACCACAGCAGTTGTACCACAGAGAGACAAGAGGGGACTGAGTTCAAGTTTTAAAAGTCTAAATTTTATTAAAAGTATTAAAATAGAATTAAACAATGATAAGAAGCCCAGTGTATCAGCTTCTAAAGTCAATCCGGGGGTTGCAGGGAAGCCCCGGGAAAACTGCGGGGAGAGCAGTCGTTTGGGGAGAGCAGTCTCTGAGTTGTAGGCCTCGGCCTCTCGTCCGCGCCGCGGGGCCGGCTTAGGGGAATACTGGCGTTCCCTCAGCGGTCTCGGGGGATTTCCGAGGTCCCAATACGCCGCCACAAGACTACAACACACACGAAACGTCGGCTTAGCGACCACACTAATATACTCAATTAAATAAACCCACACAGCATGCAACAAAGAAATACGGGACACGTCCCTTGACTTAGCGTTTAGATGGCGTTGTACAGGTTCCGGATCCCTTCCTGGTCCGCGTAGATCCGGCCGGCGCTCCTCCGAGTCCGGTCTCTCCTCCAAAGGGGGAAGCGGGCACTGTGGACAGGGGAAGGCGGTCTTAGGCAAACAGTAATAAAAACAGCTCAGATAGGCGTAGCCTCCACACAGTTATGGGCACTCCCCTCTACTTAGCTGGTTAGTGAGCGTTGTATGTGGTGGATTCCTGCGGTTTCTCTGGCTTTCCGTTGCCTTCAGTGGGTCCAGCCCTCCGTGCTGCTCGATATCCTTTCCTTCTCCGTTCCTTTCTTTCCGTCGCTGTCCGTTCTTTCTGTCTCTCTGTTCCTTCCCGGTTCTCACTCCTTCCTGGTTCTTCCTGCCTTTCTGTCTCGCCATTGGGCCTTTTAAGCCGGGCAGGGCCACGCTCTATTGGCCTTCCCTGATTATTCAGGTGCGATGGGCGCTTCTCCTCACGAGTTTCCCCCGTGCGTCACCAATTTTTAAAAGGGCCGTGTGTTCACCCAGACACATAAAATGCTTGGTGAGGAGGAGTCGGGCACCCCGTGACATTATTACTTTTGAATAGTTAAGTACAAAGGATGTATTGAATAACTGAAGTGATATACGTGTACATATACAAATGATTAAGTCAAAACAGCACTAAATTTGTCTGAATCAGAAAGAGTGTTAAAATGATGAGCCATTTAAAGTGGCACACATCTTAACGAAGCACAAGGAGCTGTTCACTGATGGTGGGATTGTAAAAAAGACTATGACTGCGAAGGCTAAAACTTTATTCAAGGACCATAAAAGTAAGTTTAGAAGCAGACTGACAGATAAATATTTAAATAAGTCCATCAGTGTAAACCTGAGGCTACACCTTTCCTGTTGTTGTATCTGTTCATTTATAATTGCATTGTTTAGTTTTGACAGCATTTAGCATTTATGTTTTCATTTTAGAGTGTGAGATACACGGGATAGAAATGCAAATACATTTACAAAATACACAGCAGATGAACTAAATGATTTATTACATCTGAGTTGTGGACACCAACATTTTGTTAAAGTTCAAGGTTAATGTTCTGGCAAAACAAAAATAAGTATGAGAATAAATGTTACAAACAACTTTCTGCCATTTTTTCATTTGGTTAAAGTAGCTCTCTGAGAACAAAAGTGTTAGGGTGGTCTTATCGCTTGAATTAGGTGTGGGTAGCTTGATGAAAACACAATTAGTCATTTAGATTCATTTTACAGAATGTAAGCACACACAAGGTGTGTCTTTCTCACTTAGCCTAAATGGAATATGTATACCCTATTGTTTAGCTCATCTGTAGCTCTTAGCCTTGTAAGAGCTTAGAATCACATTTTGCTGTGATTCGACAGGCCAAACTGTCAGAGTGGAGTAACTAGTGAGTCTACAAAAGATGGTCTATACTCCCAAGTCAGTCAAGCATCAAAATGAGTTGAAATCTGTTATTTTTGTATGTTCCATAGTGCTATAAAAGGACACTCAACTCTCGTAGCTCTGTATCAGAGGCAGCTCTCCTGGCTTGTTGAGATGCTGATATTAACGCATGGCACACTGAGATGGCAGGGCATGGACCCCTAAGACACTGTAGATGGGACAGCTTGTGCTGCCCTGCGGGCCACTGTATCCAGAAGGTAAAATGTCACAAGAATGTCAGGGGAAACCCAGTTGGATGGTGAGTATACCAGAGATAGGACGACACTATGGAAAAGGCCAAACGAGCCACTCCAACTGCATCAGACACCATTAGTCCCAGACTAAATTCAGAGTTTATTAGGTGTTTACACAAAATAATACTACATCAAGCAGACTGTGTATTTATTGGACAGGAGTGTCCATTTACGGGGAAAGCAAATGTTGTTATTAACAGTGACAGTTGACAGGTACTCTTTCCTACCACACAGCTTTATAAGCTGTTAAATAATTAATGACCTTTATCCACCAGGATTTGCAACAAATTTGGCAGAACTCCTGTGTTCCCTGGAGCCAAAGCAGCCTGCTCAAACTCTAGACTACAAGGCTGCATGTCCACTACAGTTTACAACAATGACAGTTTGTACTGAAAGTACATTCTAAGAAGCTCTTCAAATGTGAAAAGGCATTGTGTATAAAATCATGCAGAGTTTACAAGCGTATGTATGACGTCTTGCAAAACTGACAGAAAGTGTTGGCTCCACATGGAACGTGAAATGTAGCAAAGAATAACATGGCCTCTTCATGCTGTAATACTGTAACAGTAAGCAACCAGAAGACGCCTTAGATCACTGCCATAAGGCTCTATACAGAGAAGTCAGAATCCAAAACTTTTAAACCATGTAATGCTGCAGACATGCCACTGTCTCTTCTTTAACTATTTATTTAATGATTTTCTGGTGATAATTTACCAGAGCATAATAAATGATAAATGTGTGGTGTTAATGAGCAGTTTTATTTGTTGATTAGCCTGGGCCCACTGGACTCCCCCTTGTTACCCAACAATCTAATTACAGACTACTTGTTGCAGAGGATTAGGGTAGCATTATAAGTGTTGGACAGTGTGTTTTCTTTTTTATCCTTTCTTTGACAGAGACAGACAGGAAACAGTGCGTGAGAGAAAAGAGATGGAGCAAATGGACCGAATCAAACCTGGGTCACTTAAGAAAGTATGTAGATGTGTGTTTTTTTTTTTTTTTTTTTTTGTGGGTACATGCAGTGCAAAAGTGCCATGTTTGGGCCTGGTTGTGACTGTAGATATTGGCTTTAGCTGAATGTGCCAATGCACGGTATCTCAGCAGTAGCTGCCCACTGTCAAAACACTGAGGTCTTGCTTGGCTCACAGTGAGTGAGGGCTATCTTTCAGCTACAAATGTGTAAAATTAGTAAACACAGACAATAATGGGAGCAGCTGTGGTGGTAGACATGTAGTTTGTTATTTTGCCTGTTTACTGCCATGTCTTCATAAAAGTGTGTTGCTCTCATAACTATCATCACATACACACAATTTTTGTAATGATCAGAGCAAGTGACCTGAAGTTACAGTAGTTTTCTCTCAAAGTTCACTGCAGTGCCCTGCCCACGCTTCTCATAAACATAGTTGCAGATTATCTCATACTTGTCTAAATTTTTATTTAAATGGAAATAAAACTATAGGAATAGCTACACTAAATAAAATCCTTTCGGTCACCAGTAAATGGCACTATTATAGACCTGCAATATTGTTACATCTAACAATCCAGATTTGCTTCATCATTAGCCCGTTTAATCTATAAAGGTGCTGATTTTTATGCAGTTTGGTTCTGATCGAGGTTGGGTTTGGGTTGTCAGCACAAATAAACCGCACTGGAGTCAGACTTGTAGTCCGCACCAGTATTCACTGGACCACTTTCACTGCTGCTCAAACGAACGACACTTACAAGCAACCCGGACTTGAGATCAGCCTTGACATATAATTGTGTTTAAGTGAACGTGAACAAACGCTGTATTGGGTCAAACCAAATCCGATAATGTTTGTGGGAATTCTGCTCCCCACAATGGCCGAAAACAAATGAGGTTTTAATAAACTTCCAACCAAAATGGCCGACTGCCTGTTGAGTTTAGGGTGGGGCCATTATATAATTTTTTGTGGTTCATAACCTGTCCGATGTGTGTGGCAAGTTTAGTTTTTCTTCCTTGAAAACAAATTAACGTTGGGCCCATATATTTCGTTTTTCCAGGGGGCGCCACTGAGCCATTTTACAATACCTATTACTCTTATTGCGAGATGTGTACCTTTTCAGATCATGACAGTAGCTCCCCAACTAATGTAATGCATATGTATGTAAAGTGTATTTAATTGCACTGTAAAAAAAAATCCTAATTTTACAGAAAATAACTGTAAATTTGAGTATTTTTCTGTTATTTTTAATTACATTCAAAACACTGTAAAATTACAAACAATATCTGTAAATTAATGAATTGTCTGTTAATTTAAGGATTATATCAGTAATGTCAAATTACAGTAATGTTTATTTTTTATACAGTACAATTACTGTATTATTTATACAGTATTTTTCTGTTTTCTTAAATTACGTATAAAGTAGTGTAAAATTACAATAATAAAGTGTAATTAAATGTGTAGCTCATTATATTAAAGGTTTATATCCATACTAATAATCAAAAAAACATATTTCCTTGTTATTTTAAAGTAAATATTTTTTTTTATACAGTACAATTACTGTATTATTTATACAGTGTTTTTCTGTTTTCTTAAATTACATATTAAGTTGTGTAAAATTACAATAATATATCCATACTAATAATCTTACATATTTCCTTGTTATTTTAAAGTAAATATTTTTTTTTATACAGTACAATTACCATATTATTTATACAGTATTTTTCTGTTTTCTTAAATTACTTACAAAGTTGTGTAAAATTAGAATAAAAATGTGTAGCTCATTATATTAAAGGTTTATATCCAGTTTAGATTAAGACAGGATTAGACCTTAGTTTAATTAGGGCATGCGATTAGCTTTTAAAAATGTGCCTTAGATAAAAAAAAATACATTATGTGTGCATCTTGAGACAAAACAATGGCACTGACATATTTTAAGACATGTCAGTGCAAGTTGCTTTCAGGTAAAACAGCTCAAACATGCATTTTAGTCTGAGACTACAGGCTTAATGATTGGTTATTCTGAGTGTGATCCAGGAATCTGGCCAATAACAACTATGTGCGCCTTTACAGTTCAAATTTGAAAACGTCAGTTGGAGTGAGTGAGTGAGTGAGTGAGTTTGGGCGGGCGCTGCTGCTCGGGATATTCAGTATTAACTTACTTCTGTTCTGTGGCTTTTTATATTGTTTAAACATGGATTGGTTTACATCGGACTGCTACATTTTTATTTTGAGCGAGTTGCAGGATGTAAATGAAGAACAAACACGGAAGATGGAAAACAATTTTTTTTAACAACGCCTAAAGGACATAATGCAATCTGTGGAAGGTAACGTTAAATAACTTTTTATTTTATAAAAAAAATCTGCTAGCGTTACATCAAAATATAGTGTGTTAAGTTGATAATCTAAACGCGATTACATATTTCAATGTAGTATGCTAATGTGTTGTTTGCATGTGTAAATATTGTCAGCTAACAGTTATTTAGATTAGCATAGGAGCTTTACAATGAGTGAAATGAGAACATTGTCTTTTTAGACAGAGAGGAACTCGAACCATAACGTTACTCCTTGACTCTAGAAGAATCTGCAAACTAGGTTTTTGAATCTACTGTTGATGGCGGGATATAAGCCCATATAGTTGCATGTGTGTGACTCGCGCTAGCCTAGCCGGTGCTAGGCTAGCGCGAGTCAATAGATCCCTGTAGCCTGCCATTAAAACAGTTTTACCCACTCCACAGTACACCAAAAGCAAATCGATTATAACGCCAGACTACCGATGCAAATGTCTGTTGAGAGAATAATGTTAGAACTCAAACTACACTTGCATCTCAATGTTTGCATTACATTTACTGGAACTAGTTTCTCAGCAGCGGCGGAATTATACTTTGCTCCGGTTAGTACTGCGCCGGAAAGTAAACAGAACAGAAGCGCACTACAGTCGGGACGGTAGGTTGCCTAGGTAACTTAATATCACTCCTCCGCTGCTGTAGACTGTGCTAATAAATACAGGAAACAAAGTCTAACTATTACAATGTGATGCAAGGTTACACTGGCCCTTCAGGAGTTTGGCACATTCTCCCAAATAATTTACTCACCCTCATGTTATTCCAAACATTTATGCATTTTGATTGCCAACATTCTTCAAAAATATCTACTTTTAATGCTTGACAAAATAGAAATTTCAGGTTTGAAAAGACATGATGGTGAGTAAATGATGACAGAATATACATTTTTGGGTGAACTATCTCCAGTACCTTAATAATCGCACTCAAGGAGATTAGACCTTCTTTTTTTTTTTAACGCATAATCATCATCAATCCTTTATTGAGAAAATTGAGAGAAATAATCCATTGTTGTTGTGAATCTACATGTTCCTTCTTTTGGTGATGCACATTTTTTGTCACATCAGACACAAGTTTTAGATACCAGACAAAACAGAAGACAAACAGACAATTTAAATACAATTTATTAAGCTTGTTTAAAAGGAAACATATAACAATAATTTAAATCATCCTTTTTAAGAGAATCATAGTGTGTTTTTTTTTTCCCTCCCAGATGCACCAAGGATCCAGTTGATTACTGGCCGTTTGCAGGATTGCTGTGACGCTGCTGAGTCTTGAACGCGGATTGACAACAGACCCGGAAGAGAATACAATGCTGAATAACGTTTATTTTGGACAAAACTTTATTTTCGATGCTTCAAAAAATTCTAACTAACCCACTGATGTCACATGGACTACTTTGATGATGTCTTATTACCTTTCTGGACATGGACAGTATACTGTACATACATTTTCAATGGAGGGACAGAAAACTCTCGGACTAAATCTAAAATATCTTAAACTGTGTTCCAAAGATGAACGGAGGTCTTACGGGCTTGGAACGACATGAGGGTGAGTCATTAATGACATAATTTTCATTTTTGGGTGAACTAACCCTTTAATGTTTAGAATCAATAGTGGTGTGAAATCTTGTATGTATCAGTTTTGTGTAGAGTATGTTTAGAAAATTTCACTTTAATCCTAAAGTTTGAGAATTTGATAACTGTTCTATAACTACTAGTTAAAACGTTGTATTTAATTTAAGATATATACTGTAGGCTTGGGCGGTATCCAAATTTTGATACCGTCAAACCTCCTCCCTATTTTACCTCGGTATACGGTATTACCGTGAATAGTTAAAAAAAATATGACGTAAGGCTCAGACAGCGTCACCAAACTGTTGGCTTGTGCCTAAACTGTTCAGAAACTGAATACCAAACACTAATACTGAAACAATAACAAAATAACATGCACAACAATATAAACAACTTTTATTAGCAACAAATAGCAGTTTATAAAAAGTGCAAATACAAGAGTCAAACAGAATTAAATGAACATAAACATCCAGAACAGTTTAGTAGTTTTTTAGAGTGTGGGACCTCTCATAAAGCACAGCACACAGCCATCACTTTTATTACTATCGCTGCTTTGATTAGCACATTCTCACTGACTGTTTACCCCTGTCTCTCCCTCCTCTACTGGGTAAAGTGTCAGGATGTCCAACACGTATTTGTCCCAAACAGCTGTCAATAGAAGCCGCATTATTCCCGACACCCCCGTCACTACCGCGGCCATGGCAGTACACCCGCCCCGGCTTCTATCACCTGTGCTAAAGGTAAAGCTGCAGGTGCTAAAGGTAAAGCTGCAGGTGCTAAAGGTAAAGCTGCAGGTGCTAAAGGTAAAGCTGCAGGTGCTACGTGCTCACGGCTTCCCTTCTCAACCTCCCCTTCACTACCGCGGCCAGAGCGACTAGTTTCCTACCGTTTCTTTCACTGATGTTTGGTAAAATGTGGGAAAAACAGCGTGTGCTTTATGAGAGACGCTGAGAAAGGCACGAGCAGCGGCGCCGCTGTCCAGTTACACACGCACTCACTCTCGCTCATTCTCACTTTCACTCGGCTGAAAAGACTCTAAAGGTAGATGTTCTCCCTCAGAATCAGAGTCAGCCATTACTAATACTAAAACTTCATCACAGGTGTATTTTTTATTTGTCATTTTCATGTTTATCAGCTCGCGTGTAGAGAATGAGGCTTCCATTGAGCCGTTCTGACACTCCCACTGAGAAGCGTCTTTGAGGTCTTCTTCTACAATTGTTTTTAATGGCAACACATGGTAATAGTGGACTAGAAACAAAGTACAGGGTGTCTGACATCTGGTGGAAGGGAGTGGAAGTATAATTTAGCACATAAACCAGAAGTAGCGGCTGTTTTTTCCTGTTAAGTTGCTTGTGCGACTTTGGCGCTTAAATATGACGGTATTGAAACTGATACCGTTGCTATCTTTAGATACCGTGGTATACGATATTACCGTAATACCGCCCAAGCCTAATATACTGTAATTTATCAACTGAATCATTCCATTTAATTTAGATTATATGTTTACGGAAATGATTTAAATCCGTTTTATACAGTTTTTTTTTACAGACTTATTTTGTCTTCCAAAAATAAAACTGTTAATGTACAACCTTGAGCACGTCTTGACAAGTTATTGAATGTGTTTGATCGTTATAATTTAGCAAAGGTCTGTTAAATAACAGTGTTTGTCATTAGAACCTTTAGTGCTGTCACTTTATTGAAGGTGTTTGATTGTAATAATTTAGGAAATATTTGTAAAATAACAGCGTTTTTCCATAAAACTATTAGTGCATCACTTTATTGAAGGTGTTTGACTGTAATAATTTAGGAAATACCTGTAAAATAACAGTGTTTTCCCATAAAACTATTAGTGCATCACTTTATTGAAGGTGTTTGACTGTAATAATTTAGGAAATACCTGTAAAATAACAGTGTTTTCCCATAAAACTATTAGTGCATCACTTTATTGAAGGTGTTTGATTGTAATAATTTAGGAAATACCTGTAAAATAACAGCGTTTTTCCATAAAACTATTAGTGCATCACTTTATTGAAGGTGTTTGACTGTAATAATTTAGGAAATACCTGTAAAATAACAGTGTTTTCCCATAAAACTATTAGTGCATCACTTTATTGAAGGTGTTTGACTGTAATAATTTAGAAAATACCTGTAAAATAACAGTGTTTTCCCATAAAACTATTAGTGCATCACTTTTATTGAAGGTGTTTGGTCATTACAATCTAGGAAAAATCCATAAAATAACAGTTTTACACTGTAAAAAAAAACCTCGTAAAAAAACGGTCAAATGACTGGCAGCTACGGCTGCCAAACAAAAACCGTAAAATTAAAGTATTTGCACTTTATTGGATTTAAGATATTTTACTTTAATTTTTTTACGGTTTTGTTTGGCAGCCGTAGCTGCCAGTCATTTGACCGTTACAGTGTGCTGTATTTGTTATTATTTATGTCAATGAGCCAAAAACGTTGAGTAACACAAGTAAAAATGTAAATGCAAAATGCAAGCATGTAAACTCATTGAACATTAATCAGTCAGATGTGGCTTATCTTTAGCTGACTTTTCACATATACTGTAACTACTTCCCAGTCTGATCTAAAAATATTCCTAATGTTTGAACCTTACCGCCTGGAAGACAGTACACAGTATTAGGTCACAGCAGTGTATCCAGCCACAACACAGATAGGTTCAGCATAGGCTCTAAAGGAAAGTGTTGTTGCTGTCATATTTAGAACCAAAGCATTCTCCATACTCCTTCCCAGGGAATATTGCTGGGTTTTGCAAAGTGCCTTCAGATGACTTTTTGGCAATGTATAAATCAAATTGTCTTGTCTTGTATTTCAGGCCATAGAGAAGTAATGTGAGCACATTCCAACTACATGGAATGCATGTGTAGGTTTTGGTTGGTCTCTGTAGGCTTGGTTACACTTCCAGCAGTAGAATTAACGACCACATAGTTCATAAATACGACAATTGTTTGCTTCTGGTAAAGGCTTGCAAAGACATACACCCACAAAAAATGTAAAAACAAAAAACAAAACAAACTAAGGCCTGTAGTTGCGCAGCTGCTGGTAGAATCCAGGGTTAGGCTGAACCGAGGGCCTGGCACACTTGACCTGGCTGTAGGCCTCATCGAACGACAGTTTTTCCCGCAGCATAAGGTAACCAATCACAATGGAGGCAGAGCGTGAAACGCCGGCATTACAGTGGACCAGCACCACGCCATCCTGAAGAAAAGTCAGAACAAACTTTTAAATACTAATTATCCAACCCTATTTGAAATGGTTGTATGGTATCAAACTCATTTTAGTTCAGGGGCCACATACAGTCCAATTTGGGGCCGTGTTAGTAAAATAATAGCATAAAAAACTATAAATAATGACAACTCAACATTTTTTTCCTCTTATTTTAAGAAATAAATGCAACTAGAAAAGGTTAATGTATGTTTTCACAAACTGACCCTTTTAATATGTCTTTGACGCTAATGGTATTTTGGGTAATGAGAGTGACAGTTATTTTGACAGCAAAAGCATTGCTCCCATCTTCTGTTTAGTTCTGGGTCTCTTCAGTTCTGTTGACATGGCATCATTCTTATCTGGTCTTTTTATTTCCAATCTAACTCGTTTAAGCAGCTCCTCTGGGTAAAATGCACAATGCATGAATAAAGCTCAGATTCAGCTGCTCTAATATGGAAACAATCATATCACTCTGCTTTCATATTGTATTGTAGAGTTACACACATCAAGTCTTGTTCTTTTTGCTTTCAGAAAACAAGTGAAAGCATCTACAGAGAGATTTGCCGCGTCTTGATCATCCATCACCACAAACATGAAGACTTAATTAGGTTTTGTCAGAGTTTCTTGTTTTTCTCTTGTTTCATTTTGCTCCAGTTGAGTGTTTTCATATCAGCGCTCGCATCGCATCATGTCCTGCTTCTTCTAATGCACACACAGCTCTCTGCCGGGACAGAAGCTCAATTAAGTGTTCAGCAAGTTGTAGGTGCTAGTAGGTATTCTGCTCATTCATGGAAATATCTAATCAGTCTAATGCATGACAGCAACACAGAGGATTTTGGCTGTAGTATCAATGGATAAGAAAGCTTCTTTGTGATTTTAAATGTGGACAGGCTGTGTCAGACTGGGTCTGGTCAGAGTATTTGACAAATTGTTGATCTACTGGGGTTTTAATACAAAAGGTCAGAAGGTCAGATAGGCCAGAGGAAAATGGGCCTCCTGCATCGATGTTTTTCTACAAAGCTTCTTAAATGTTCTTTTTAGGAGAATCTCTAAGGAGGCTCTACGTGGGATTCATGAAGCATTCTCAGACAGTGTTATTCATCTTTCCTGCATGCACTTGCCCCTCACTGACCTAAGAAACGCCCTGCCAATGCCCTTATATGGACACAAGATCGACACTTAGTGAAGGTCTGTGAGGAAGTCAAAGGGCCCGATCTTACGCCTCGTGAAAGGCTCATAGTCAGTGACGCATGGCTGATTTGCAATCTTCCACCTGACGCAGGTGTAGACAAGCCGTAATGCACCTCTGTGGGTATTCTGAGGCGAGGTTAGGGAGAAAGACGGACTGAGGCCTGATAACGCTCAACACTGCATCGGAAAATTTTGGGCAAAAAGCATAGTATAATAAAATCACCAAAACAAGTCTTCATGTTAAGAATGAATAGTACACAAACATTTCTAAATCTGTGTAAACTGACTCTCTTTTTTTTTTTTAAATAAAACATTTATGATTTTATGATAAACATACTGTCTTAAATGCACCCCTTTATAATCATAAATTAAATAATAATAGATAAATAAATACATTCAAAAAATAAATACAATAGGCTAAATAATAATAATTTAGAAGAAGAAAAGAGGAACAAAGAAATGGGGGTCGCGGATCGTCAGCAGTCTAATATTGGGGGTCGCGGTCTGAAAAGTTTGGGAACACCTGCTCTAGAACATTAGGAAGATTAGACCTTTCCTATCAGAGCACTCTACACAAATCCTAGTCCAGGCTCTTGTCTTGTTTAAACTGGATTATTGCAATGCTCTACTGGCTGGACTCCCTGCCTGCACAACCAAACCTCTGCAGCTGATCCAGAATGCAGCGGCAAGCGTGGTCTTTATTGAACCGAATCAAGGTTAAAGCTATGCTCTTGGCCTACAAGACCACTACTGGTTCTGCATCCTCATATCTTCACTCACTAATACAGACCTATGTTCCTACCAGATCCCTGCGCTCTGCAAATGAACTGTCTGGTGGTACCATCCCAAAAAGGGGAAAAAAATGCTACAAGATCAGCAGATAGCCATCTTTAAAGAAACTTCCTATCCTTAGCTTTGAATAGTGTGCTGAGTTTTAACTGACTAGTTTTTGGTGCACATATGCATTTTTACACCTTGTGTTGTTAAAATTGCTTCCATTGTTTTTCTCATTTGTAAGATGCTTTAGATAAAAGCGTCTGCTAAATGACTAAATGTAAATATTTGGCCCAAATACAATTTTAGTTATTAGGAAGGATGTTGCATGTGTTGCTGCTCAGCGCTACCGGTTCACAATAAATAATAAAGACTTTTGTGATATAAGTATTAATATAAATAAGCTTACGTGTTTTATTCAACAACTGTTGTCCTATCAATGACCAAATCTGACAGGATTATTGCAACTCTTTTATGCCTCAGGAAGAAAGCTCTCATATATCAGTCTGTATGACTTAGCTAAAGTTAGTGATTTTACATTATAACAATTTATTAATAAAAAATTAGGACGGATTACGTTTCCAAAAAAAGGCAAACTTGTGCCTCTAACTCGTTTCATTCGAACTTGTTCAGTTTAAAGACATGTAACTTTCTTTGTTATTTACTGCGGCTCTCCTGACCGTAGCTTTTACTTCACTTTCACTTTTTTTTACTCGTTTATCTGCAAATTTGTGGAAATATGTTATGGTGTATTATTTTAGATCAGTTCACTGATCAACTATTAACCATTAAGGAGTTGATTTCTATTGATGGTTTCTAATTATTTTTTAACAGTGTAAGATATTAAACCTGTAACCTAAGAGTGTCTTCGGTTGTAAACCTGTTGTAAACCTAAGACACTAGCCTTGTCAATACGCTTGGGCTGCGTTCAACTTGAGCAACGAAAAAGAAACCCTTCACACACTTCCATCTCCAGGTGGGGCACAAAGCGGGCCTCAAAACCCAGAATGTGTTGGGGAGCTATAGATGCCCTGGAGTTCGCCACCCTTTCCTTTACCAATACAACCTGGAATAAAATGTAACTTTCTTTGTTATTTATTATTGTTTGTTTCTTTTGAAATAAAATAGCCTATGTGTGACTTCATTAAGATACAATTACTATACTGTCCAGTTTACTCTGGCTGTTAAGGACAGATTTGACAAGGGATGGCTCACCGACTGTTGGCAGGACTCAATGATTGTAAAAATATGGATGTCTTTCGCCCTTTGTTCCCCTTTGATCCCCTTATCACCGATATTGGTGCAGTGGCTCAGTGGTAGAGCAGTCCTCCTATAACATGAAGGTTGGCGGTTCAATTCCCACTCTCCCCTGTTCATACTGTTGTTGTATCCTTGGGCAAGACTCTTAACCCACCTTGCCTCCAGTGTCTGTAGCTCTAGTGTATGAATGTGTGTGACTGTAGAGGTGTGTTTGGTGGTGGTCGGAGAAAGCTGTGAGCACCGTTTGTATGGCAGCCCCCCTCGCTGTCTGCCCCAGGGGTGAATGGAAGTGTAAAGCACTTTTGGCGCCCGAGAAGGGTGCAAAAAGCGCTATACAAATGCATACCATTTACCACAGGGCAATAAAATGGCGGTTTCAGGTTTTACCGCATAGTTAAAACAAAAGTTTTCAGTTAGCATAAACAGACATGTTAATCAAAACCTCCGTTTATTAAGGAGATCTCCAAGATTGTGCACAGCACAGACCTCTCCCTCATCTCCAGCAGCAGCAGCCCACCGAAGCACCACTAACTCCGCCTCCGTTTCCTTCGTCAGCTGATACAGTTTCCCCCCGGAGTGCATCTTTTGTCACCCCCAATCCATCCCCCCCCATTGCCTCCATATCGTGGGTCAAGGAAAGATGACTTTGCCAAAAGCTCCTGAGTGGCTGGCACTGTATTTGTGCTAATGTATGAGGCATAGGCCTACGCTGAGTTTCATTTACGATGAGATGCGCTCTAGTTCACAGTGCAGTGCAAGTGAACGCGGCGCGCTGGCGCTTCCATGTCACGGTTATCATTGTCTGCTATATTTGCTTTTTATTTATTAAAATACATGCAATTGGTTAATGAAACATTTATTAAAATTAAGATAAAATTTGTACAAAACAGAATTCGTTTTTAAGAAAGGTTTTCTACAAAGCAAAATTTAATGAAGTGGTAAATATAAAAAATATTTTAATGACACGGTTTTGGCGGTTATAGAGTTCTAATGACGGTGTTCAACTATAACCATCAATCACACGGTTATATACTAACCGTCACACCCCTACAAAGCACTTAACATGATGCTTCTATTCACACACACTCACACCTGGGGCAGACAGAGAGGGGGGCTTTCAAACACAAGACACTCACCCACTCTAACCATCACCAAGCACCTCTCTACGGTCACACACATTCATACACCAGAGTGGTAGTGAAATAAACGAGGAATCTTTATAAAATACAGTAACTTAAAGTGAATTACCAATACATTTACTTTGTGAAGGAATGATGATTGCTCACTTCACTCCTCAGGTTCAAATTGGAAGTAATGATCTTGAGCTTAAGTTCAAGTTTAATAACAGATCACATGTTAAGTTTACAATGCCATGGGCTGACAACAGAATAGTGTTGCTTCTATTGCCATCATCAGGCAAAAAGTTAACGCATTAATTTTACCAGCCCTACTTATAAGATAAACATTGAAGTGTTTTTTGTTTATGCACAGTCCTCCTTTTGCTCTTGGTGTCATTTTGACTGGGCACCCACTTCTTGGTAGAGTAGCAGCAGTCCCAAAGTGTCTCCATTTGTAGATTGTGTGTCTAACTGTAGACTGGTGAATTTCTAAAGTCTTTGAAATAATGCTATAAGTAAAATTTTAATCATATTTTGGAATAATAATCTTTTAGTTTATTTTGTAAGGTTAAATCTTGAAACATGTCCTCTAGAAGTAGATAGTTTGGAATACACTTTGTGCCTCTTGCTTGACTTTGAGTCCAGTCATAAAAGGTTATATTTAAACATCCCATTTGAGAAACATATGTTTCTCCCATAGAAGGACAAGAAACATATGTGCCTTTCCCTTTTTTGGTAACATTCTAAATGTATTCTGTGATTGGTAGTTGCACCATTAACTAGAGAACTTTACCATGTCTGTCACACTGTTGCTGTATATAACTGTTATCCTAACAATAAAGCTTTGAGAGAACTGACTTCAACACAAACCAGCGTGTTGCCTCTTGTCTCTCTCCCTCTGATCAGAGTATTCTGAAGCATGCATTATCGCCTGTAACCGTCATATTCTAGAGCTGACATAGCGGAGCAGGTTACAGACGATATTCTGAATATGATATCATTAGTCAGCGGGAGCTGACATTGGCCCAAGCGATGCTGGGTAAAAAATAAGTTAGTGAAAGCTGCAGCAAAGCTAGGTAAAGAACATTAGTCAAGCGGGAGCTGACTTCGGGCCAAACAAAACCGGATAAAGATCTACTGACTAGCTAGAGTAAAAAACATTATTTCAAATAACTTTGTAATCCTTTCGATCTTTTTTGTAAAGCATCAATTCTTCTGAAAACTCTTTTTGACAAGGCATGGCTCACATAAGCGCGTTCTTCCTCTGCAGAGCAAACTCCAAAAGTTTGAGGGGTTTTTATCAAAGTAGCTGTAGTCCACACCTTCAAACGTATTATCTTAACGAGACTCCAGGTGTGCTAAAACCTGACTCCAATTAGCTTTTTTGAGGTCAGTAACTCAAGGGTTCACTTACTTTTTCCACAAGCACTATGTTCTCAATAAAGACATGAAAGATCAGAATTTTTTTTTTTGTTTTGACACAATATGTTTGTCAATACCCTTGCCCTAGAAGAAGATTAGATCACATTTTAAGTACAGATTTATTCAGAAAAACATGAAATTTCAAAAGGTTCACATACTTTTCTAGCCACTGTATGTCTTTGGCTATAATGCCTGTGTACACAGTCCCAGTAAACAGTTGAAGGAGATTGAGGTGTTTTTCGGCTTTCAACTCCACAACCATCTGAGAAAAACTTTAAAACTATTGCATTCAATAATAGAAATGTGAGGGGGGAAAGCAAATGTAAGCAGAAAGCGCGTGTGGCACCTTAATTGTTATTCTGACCACCCACCTCTCTTTGTGCTGACGTCCAGATAAGCAAAATACAACAGAGCGAGGGAGTAGTGAGTGAGCGGAGTAGCTGCGTGAGCACACCGACATGTTCAACTAGCCCACAGATATTAAAGAAGGTATTTTCAGGTAACACAGGTGTTCTGGGAGAAAGTGGATAAATGGATTTGATGCACGTGTTACCTGCTGAAACATCAAACCTTCAGGCAGTGTCCTTAGATTGTTGTGACTGCATTTGTCAGCGTTATAGGGAGCCATATTAAACCTGGCAACAAAAGGGCTTTTGTGTCTTCAGCCAAACACGTTGAAAGATACAGTGTGTGGATTTAGGGAAAATGACTGTGTTATGAAAAAAGATGCATTCCTACTTTGTATTAATGCAGCTGTTTTTTAGGACAATTTGCTATTTATTTTGCAAAACTTTGTGTCCATTATGTTGAAAAGTCTTAGTTGCATTCATATAATATCATGATGTTCACATAATTATAGGCCTCTAATAGCCTTCAGTTCACAAGCCATAAACTGAAGGCACAAGCCGGCGATTGGCATGAATGTGTGCAGTTCAATACAAGACTTAAATAAAATGTTCATTAATTGTGTGTCTTTATACCTGCTTTCTGGCCTGGTCAATGAAGCCGCTGCATTCCTCCAAGAAGGACACAATGTTAGTCTCTGGGAGGTCCAGGATCTGCACCGTCCTATAGATTAACTCCTTCAGGAACAGGTTGGACACTCCATAGGCCACATTTAGCACATGAGACACCTGAAAAATATCAGGTCTGAGATATCAATGATCAGCTGCACTGATAATATCACAGCCTGATAGTTTGAGAGAGGAAGAAGAAATGACAACACACAGATGGATGGTGGACAATGTGTAGTTTGTCTGTGCAGCAGATCTATCTGAGCTTAGAGGGACACTGACAGAGTGCATAAAGAAAAGTGAGCTCCACCTGCATTTCCCTCAACACAATGATGATGTAGGCAGGGATGGCTGGTATCAAGATAAATAGATGGATAGATGTGCTCATAAGTTTCCATAATCTGGCAGAATTTGTGATTTTATTTTATATTTTAGGGGGCCATTTTTCAGAAAATATGAATGCCAACACAAAATCCTTTCTTTCACTCATAGTTAGTGGTTGGGTGAAGCCATTTATTGTCAAACAACTGTGTTTACTCTTTTTAAATCATAATGACAACAGAGACTACCCAAATGACCCTGATCAAAAGTTTACATACCCCAGTTCTTAATACTGTGTATTACCACCTTTAACATCAATGACAGCTTGAAGTCTTTTGTGGATGAGGCTCTTTATTTTTCTCAGATGGTAAAGCTGCCCATTCTTCTTGGCAAAAAAAAACTCCAGTTCCTGTAAATTCTTGGGCTGTATTGCATGAACTGCACATTTGAGATCTCCCCAGAGTTGCTCAATGATAGTTGGAGACTGAGATGGTCAGTCCAGAACCTTCACTTTATGCTGCTGTAGCCAATGACAGGTCGACTTGGACTTGTGTTTTGGATTGTTGTCATGTTGGAACAACCAAGTACGTCCCATGCGCAAGTTCCGGGCTGATGAGTGCAACTTGCAACAGGCTTGTCTCTGTGCTGTTTGGTGTATTGTAAGCGGGATGCTTTGTAACTTTTGCATAATAATGGCTTTCTTTACCATGCAGCCCATTTTTCTTCAAGTGCCTCCTTATTGTGCATCTTGAAACAATCACACCACTTTTTCTCAGATTCTTGTATTTCAGCTGAAGTTATTTGTGGGTTTTTCTTTGCATCCCAAAGTTTCCTGGCAGTTGTGGCTGAAATTTTGGTGGTCTACCTGACCGTGGTTTGGTTTCAACAGAATCCCTAATTTTCCACTTCTTCATTAGAGTTTGAACACTGCTGATTGGCATTCTCAATTCCTTGGATATATTTTTATATCCATTTCTTGTTTTATACAGTTGAATTACCTTTTCCCGCAGATCCTTTGACAATTCTTTTTCTTTTCCCAAGACTCAGAATACAGAAACGTCAGTGCAGCACTGGATAAAAGATGCAAGGTTCTGTCAGGAGCCCAGAAACGCACTGATCTTTTATAAACACACACTGATTACAAACAAACAGATCACAGGTGAGGATGGTTACCTTTAGTAGCCATTCGAACCTGTTTGTGTCAACTTGTGTGCATGTTATCAGGCCACAATCACCAGGGTATGTAAAATTTTTATCAGGGTCATTTGGGTAGTTTCTGTTGTCATTATGATTTAAAAAGAGTAAACACAGTTTACGGAGTGGCTCAGTGGTAGAGCAGTCGTCCTATAACCAGAAGGTTGGCGGTTCGATTCCCGCTCTGCCCTGTTCATACTGTCGTTGTGTCCTTGGGCAAGACACTTAACCCACCTTGCCTCCAGTGTCCGTAGCACTGGTGTATGAATGTGTGTGACTGTAGAGGTGTGTTTGGTGGTGGTTGGAGAAGGTTGAGCGCCGTTTGTATGTCAGCCCCCCATTTCTGTCTGCCCCAGGTGTAAATGTGTGTGAATGGGGTGAGTGGAAGCATGATGTAAAGCGCTTTGGGTGCCCGAAAAGGGTGCAAAAATGCGCTATATAAATGCATGCCATTTACCATTTACAGTTGTTTGACAATAAATGGCTTCACCCAACCACTAACTATGAGTGAAAGAAAAGTTTTTGTGTTATCATTTATATTCTCCAAAAAATGGCCAAACAATCACAAATTCTGCTAGGGTATGTAACCTTATGAGTATGTAGACATCTGTATAGACATTACTGTATATAACCATCAGCAAATACACACAGTATATAGTATATACAGTGTATATATAGAAAGACCTTAGAAAATATTATTTTTAATTTTGATGACACTAATATTTCAAAAACTATACAACAAAAGGGGCTTCTATTGGGGCTTAAGTTATTCAGCCCAGAGACTTGAATTTGGGCAAAACAGACGTACAGACAAACAGTGGGCTTTTGAGAGAGTGTGGAGGGTTTAAAGCAGGATATTGCCAAATAATTAAATTCACATTAGCAATACTTGATGCATTTAGCATTAGCATGACAGCATCAGAACGGTTGTTTGAAGGAGCTTCACTTTTTTCATTTTTTCTGTCTTTAGTTGCAGTAACAGGCTAAGTATTTATGAAAGTTGAATTGCTATTGCTAGAACAATTGATCAACATGCATTTAATAGCCCACACACACATCACCACTAGATGTAGGCATTAGGCAATAAGGGAAAATTGCACTTTATCACTAGTCACGTGTGTCATACATAACATAACACACACTCTAAATTACTCATACATTTCCAATTAAACACCACACATTTCTTTTTGTCATTATAAGGTGTATGTTAATTTACAGGATCATTTTTGGTCCCACATCTGCCTGCTAATAATCCCCTTTTATGTAACTGAACAGAACCATGAGCAACAGTAAAGGACTGTGATCCTTCACAAGGAGACTTCAGGCAGCACTCTGCAGTTGGTCTAAAGAGGTCTGACTCCCTCTGCTGGTCTCATGAGTCACTACATAGACCTGCAGAATACAGAATGCCTACACGGCTCTATCTAATCTAATGGAGCCACACATGAGAGCACAAGCAAGGGCACGGACGGCCGCTCTATCCATGCTGTGTACTGACCTTATATCTCCGCAGGGTGTCCATGTCGTGGGCTGCATCCTGAGAGGCTAAAAGGCACAACAGCACAGTCAGAGAGCAGCAGATTTTTAATTTTTTAAAAATATTTTTAAATATTGCTCAAAATGTCTGCAATTGCATAAACATTGGCATACAATGGTTTGACTTTAAAAGTGTATATTTATAAGGCTGTGAATCGATAAAAAAATAAGTATTAATTGCAAATCTGGCTGTAATTAATCGTGATTAATCGCTTACTTGTTAACTTTTAATAAACAAACTCAGAAGGTAATTAACTTTCTTTTTAATCATTGAACTTTGCCATACTTTTGTATAGCATGTAAATTGTGATTGTTTTACTTAGAAAAGTTTAAATTAGAATGTTCAGACTTCAAAACCAAGCCCATTCCATTAATGCAAAAATTATTTTACAAATAACTTAAATGGTGTGCATTTATACTGTGCTTTTTTTGTACCTGGTTGGACCAAAGCACTTTACATGATGCTTCTATTCACACACACTCACACCTGAGGTAGACAGAGGGAGGGGGGGCAGCCAAACACAAGGCGCTCACACCTCTGACCACCACCAAACTCACCTCCATGGTAACACACATTCATACACCAGAGCTGTGGTGAAATAAATGAGGAACCTTTTTAAAATGCAGTAACTTAAAATGCATGATTTAGTAGCTTAAGTTCAATGTAGTTTAATAACAGATCACATGTAATTATTACCAGAGTGCTTCTCCTGCCATCAGCCCCAAAAACCATCCATGCCAACCATACAAGTTTTATATTCCTCTATGCTCTCTCGGGAGCTGTCTCTCAGAAGATATGCTTTGTTTCCTTTTTTTCCATCAGTGCAACAGGTTTTACCACCTAGACCCTCTTCATCAGTAGCTGTGCTTCTGCTCTTCCCTGTCATTTGGCTGGACAGCAAGTCTTTTTCACCCCTGGGGAACCATCCAGTAATTTCTTGACGCAAATTTAGAGGTGGCTATGCATTAATATGAGGTTGGACAACTTGTCATTATTAACACTTTTTTTATTTGAAAATAAAGTTACGGCCTATGCGAACACCTGCCAGCCATGGCCATGTAAAAATTTCTATCCTGAATATTTTTGTTATAATTTTCTTAGACAAATCTTCAAAATTGTATTTATTTTTTATCTATAAAATATTTAAAATGATAAGATATTAGACAGGGGACTTAAGTTTTATGTAACATTGAATTCAATTTATTAACTGTAGGATAACTTTGTTATAAGTCATATTTAGTGCAAGTGAGGGGGCAGGGGAACTTGTCACAGTGATTTGGTTTGTCACAGTTAAATTGTCACATCTAAGAACCCCACCTTTAACAGGAGATTAATATCTGCTGCAGTTCTATAAATGATGTAGGCAGAGTTTCTGACAACAGGAGTTAAATCTAACAGAAATGTAATCACTGAAACTGAAGTTACACCATCTATTTTGTTTTTCTTTTTTGCTATTTCTACCTAGTAGCTGTCCAAGGTGGGTTGCCTTGCCCAAGGACACAACGACACAATGTTATGGGATGTTTCGAGTAGGGATCGAACAGCCCACCCGCCGGTCGAAGGACAGCCGCTCTACCACTGAGCTACTGCCGTCCCAACTCTTTAGCTCATTGTTGCTCTTTTTAGTCCCAACTGTTCTAGCAACAGTTCTCATTCACAAACATGACCAGGCCCAGAGGCCCCAGCAGGAATAAATAACTTACATACAGAGGCAAGAAGAAGTATGTGAACCTTTTGGAATTTTACGGTTTTCTGAATGAATTTTGTCTATAAATGTGATCTGATCTTCATCTAAGTCAAGGGTATTGACAAACATAATGTGTCTAAAAATAATTATACCAGAAAAAAAGAAAACCATGAAATTCCAAAAACGTTACATATTTTTTCTTGCCACTTTATGTATTGGTTCTTCCCTCCCTAGTTAATTTTTGGACGTCTGTTTTTCAGACTATTTCTGAAACCTTAAATTATCAAATGTTTATTTAATAGCCTGTCCACTAACGTGTTTATTGGGAGTCAGAAATAATCTTGTAATGTTAAACAACATGCATAACATTGTATCGTTAGCCTATTTAACTGTCAAATTAATAATTTAAAACTACCAGTACTATGAAAAGTAATGTTCATTCATTCATTCATTTTCTACCGCTTTGTCCCGTTAGGGGTCGCGCGAAAAGTAATGTAAAAACAAGATATACATGAATACAAAAAGGGAGGGAATAAACTAATTTAAAAATGACTTATTGCAACAAGAATGGGTTATTGTGTAGGTGGACAATGTTGATAATGCATATCATTATTTCTTAAAAACATATTTATCACTATATAACAATAATTGTTTATCAACGTTATATCATAGTAGACATAAGTATGATGAAAAATCATGGATGACTGCTGGTCTACAGAAAGCATTTAAAAAGAAAAATAAACAAAAAGCTATGAAATAAAATATAAAATGGGCCTAAACTTTATAATTTGTTAATGATATTTGTGAGACTACCAAATTTTTTTTTTTTTTGTTGTACGCTGATGATACAACTATCTATGGTTCAGGGGCTAATTTAAGGGAAGTAACCGAGAAGTTAGAAACAGAAATGGCCAAAAAAAAAGAACTGGTTTGACCAAAATAGATTATTTTTTTTAATTGGGGGAAAACTTAGTACATGATTTTTAGTACAAAAACAATTCAAACAATTTTGATAATGTAAAGATTGTTATTAAGTATAGAACAAGTTTCAGTAATCAAATTTTTAGTATGAGTATTATTAGATGAGAACATATGATGGAGAACTCCTATTTATTGTATCAAGAAAAAAATGTATTTAGTAAAATACCATTAAAGTCTCAAGCTCCAAAATTTAAAGACCTGGTTAAATTTAAAATCTTATTAATAATGTGGAAGGTTAGGAAGAGGTTAGTCCCAAATCATAGTTACAGTGTTCCCTTTTTACGGACCTCATTAAGACAAAGAAGCTTTTCAGTTACTGGCATTAAGCTATGGAATTTACTAGATAATGAAAATCAATATCTGAAGACAGATTTTTTTAAAGGTTTTGTGGACTGATGAGATGAGAGTGACTCTTGGCGGACCAGATGGATGGGCCCGTGGTTGGATCAGTAACGGACACAGAGCTCCACTTCGACTCAGACGCCAGCAAGGTGGAGGTGGGGTACTGGTATGAGCAGGTATTATTAAAGATGAGCTAGTTGGACCTTTTTGTGTTGAAAATGGACTCAAAATCAACTCTCAGACCTACTGCCAATTTTAGAAGAGACTTTCTTCAAGCAGTGGTCCAGGAAAAAGTCTGTATCTTTCAAGAAGACTGATTTTTAAGACAAAATGCAACACTCCATCACATGCATCAAAGTTGTCCACTGCGTGGCTGACCAGTAAAGGCCTTGAAGATGAAAAACTAATGACATGGCCCCCTTCTTCACCCGACTTAAACCCTATTGAGGACTTTTGTGCCCTTCTCAAGCAGGAAATTGACAGTGAAGGTAAACAGTACACCTGTCTGAACAGTGTCTGGGAGGCTGTAGTTGCAGCTGCACAAAAAAAAAAAAAAATAATAATTCAGACATGTTTATTTGAATTGAATTTGAATTTTACATGTTTATGTAAATTTTGAGTTTGTTTATTATTCTCACTTTAACAAGTGAAAATAAACAAGTTAAATAGGGGAATCTTTGTTTTTCATTTTGTTGCATAATAATTCTTACACTAATAGTTGCCTAATAATGGTGTAAATGTAGATATTCTCCTAAGAAAGCCAAAACTTCCCTTTTACTACTTAAATGTCCAGGTTTGAGGGTTTGTTAACATTTTGTATTGACCAAGAGCACTGTAGTTGTACAATAACAAAATGAATCCTCAAAAATACAACTTGCCTAATAATTGTGCACACAGTGTAAAGGGAAAAATTAATTTAAACATTTTTTTTTTTATGATATCTACATGATATGGGAATGGTTCCCATCTTAAGTTGTTTTTTTTCCATCTTCGGTTAAAAGGGGCATGCTCCTTTTCATCCAGGTCATTGTTGTAGTAATTGTATTAAATAAAAATTGGAAAATGTATCTAATTTATGTCTATGGATGAATAAATAAAATCCTAAAATTATCATAAAATAAATAAACCAAAAACCTCTTGGAGGACTTTTAATTAATCTGATATACAGATACTAATTATGTTTAGTAAGGAAGCATCATTTGCTTTTATGCGTCACTGTGTTCGGATTTCTCCTTTTTTTGGTGAATTAAACAGTAAAATTGGGTTTAGGATTGTAGTCAGGTGAAGTGAAGACATCTCCACAGTACCAGGACTTGGCAGAACAGTTCCTCACCGAGCAGAAGAAATGGTCTCACAACTCCAACCTGAAGATCCAGACTATGATCCAGAACATAGCCACAGCCTTGGTCCAACTGCTCCAGCTGCTCTTCTGCCCCGGCCCTCTTCTCCAACAGCCTCCTGCCCGTCACCGTGGTAACATGGGTGCACTGCTTCTTTAGCCGGTCTCTGGTAAAAGCCTGGATCTCCTGAGCCAGTGAATGCATTACCTTGTGGAACAGAAGAGAATAAAGCGTTGATGTCAAGTGAACAGACACCTCACGTAAAAGATATCCGTTAAAATGTTAGCTCGAGTGGGTTACTCCACACTTTTCAACTCTTCAGTTTAGTCAAAAAACGTTGCGCTTTATGCGCTTTATAGTGACCGAGCAAAGTTGAAGCTATTTCCATGGGATTTCGTCTAGTATAAACCGGAAGTAGCCTACGTCAACCGTATGTTGCGTTCACGTCAGCGAATTAAAATTGTTTTCAAATGAACAGTAAACCATATTCATATTCCAAGTTCACTGGGTTAATATTAGAATAAATGCTTACATGAGACTAAGTGACACATAACATCATCCTTTTCATGTAGTTTTTTTAAACACACCAGTGACAGTAATAGTAGTCTTTTGACTCCTCTGGAAACCTGAATTGGTGCCATCAGCCTTCCATTAATGCCGGTTCGTGAACGTAGCAGCCTCGTTGTGAAAACCAGGACAGCTCCTCCTCATCCTCATCCCCGCGAGCCAAAAAAAACAAAAAAAAAAATACAGGCTGGAGACAGTGGGGTGGAGTACAGGAAGCCAGCCGCGGTCCCGATCGTCTGAACATGGGCTACATCCATTGACTGTGTGTCCGTCAGCTCTTTCTTCCTTTTTCACCGTAAATCTCGAAGATCGCTGACCCATTTGTGACTGGACTGGTTCACTGAAGCAAGAGAAGATGTCTCGGGGAGCGATTCAGCCCAGCCAGCAAAAACTGGCAGAAAAACTCACCATCCTCAACGACAGAGGCATTGGGATGTTGACCCGTGTTTACAATATCAAAAAGGTTCGCACGCACACACACTCACACACAACCATGGAAGCGCATATTATACACCGTGAATTGGTTTATGAACATGTTAATTATACATACCAGATTTGCGTATAGATTAGTCATTACCAGCAAATGTCAGGAGTGACATGTCTCAGTGCTTTTTGTGACGTAAATGTGCATAAACTGCTTCTTACTTTAACCTAATGGTTTCCTAAAGCAGGCAGTGGGTCCGGTTAGCTCCAAAATGTTAGCTTGCGGTAAAGTTGTCCACAGATTTCTACAGTACAAATACGTTTATGAGACAGAACAGGGCGCGATTCTACGCAGGACGCCGGTAGAAACATTTTGGGGAGCACAGTTAACAATTACTAACCAAATAAACGCCCACTGAGATGTGGGTTAATCTGTAGGGCCTTCTGTTGAGGCTAGCTAACATCGTCTAATGGAGGGTTAATGGCGGACGCTAAGCTAAGCTCCGCTAGCCACCGGGCGTCGTCCCTGCGCGGCCAGGCTACTGCTCGTCAACCCTTTCCAGGTTAAAATAAAGCAATTTATTTAGTGAAATGCTTATTTTCAAAGGTATATGTGTCAGATGTAAGCCCCAAAGACAAATGTTTTAACCATAGCTAATACAGTTTATAGACCTTGCACAGCGTACTATTTAATGCGGTATTACATGACAACATGCATGAAGCAATAGCCTTGTTTCCACTGGAGTGCTATGGTACGGGTCGGCTCAGTTTAGTCTAGTTTCTATATGAGTGGTACGGTACAGGTTGGTTTGGTTAACCGCTTTTTCCCTGAGCCGGGTCCAGAGAGACGTCTGCTACGGAATCAGTAACGTCAAATTAAAAGCTACAAAAAATTTCTCTGAGGTACAAGAAGCTCTGCTTGTCTTTATTGTAGTGCTGTAAATCAATAAAAAATATTACATATTTTCATCATGAATGTGATTAACGTGATTAATCACAACTGGCTGCTGTTGTCCAGCGCTTTCCAGGTAGCACTGTCATACAGTTCATGTATTCTTGTCAGAATTGTCCCCATACTCCTTTTTAGATTAATCGCATGTACCGAATAACCGTAGACAGCCCTAGTTTAATATGTAGGCAATAAAGTCAAATAAGTCGGTAAGCAAGAGCCGCAAGACACGACTACAGCTGTTGCCAATAAACACTAGCTTTGTTTTTCTTTCGCTTCTTGTTTTCGCGAGTGAGGATTACTTGTCGTCCAATCACCAGACTGCAGTGTTTCGTTCCACTTTTTAGAAAGCGAACCACAGATCCCGTTTGTTAATGTAGACTGACCTACCTACCAGTGCTGCTCCAGTGGAAACAAGGCATTAAAGGTTCTCAGTCATGCAGTTATTCACATACAGGTAGACTACGTCTTAAAAGTACAAAGAGTAGTCAGAGAGCAGTTTGCAGATATTTTCTTGCTACACCATGCTGTTGTGTCATTGTGTTGAAGTTCATTCATTAACACATGATTTTCTAAATGCAGATGTATTCAAAGTGCATTTGTGACATCAGTGTCACGATGACAGGGATGCTTAATACTGAGTGAGTGGACTGAGTGACCTGCCCTTCCTTCCGGTTAGGATTTGTCTCAAGTACCACTTCATCCAATACACTATATTTCCCAATTTTGTAATCACTGTCAAGATATGTTGGGGAACTTTTTCACTTCATAACTTCACAGACATCACTAATAGTGTATGATTTGTTTATTGACCTATAAAAATATTTATTATATTATATATTACCATATATTTAAAAAATATTGAAATATATAGGTTTTAAAAAGGAAAAAAAATTGAGTGTGTAAAATGCCATATTTGTCTTAAATGAATGATATTTGCAGACATTGCCTTTTAACCTGTGAAACATGTGGCCCTCAGTTGGATTGTTTATCTTGTTATGGCCAAAAACTGTAGATGTAAAAAATATTTTCTTACATTGAGCTTCTATATCGTCACAATACATTAATGACCCTTTTTTTTTTTTTTTTTTTTTTTTTTTTTGCCAAAGTATGACACCATCTACGACAAAAGCATTTCCACCACTCGAAAGAGCAGGAGTTTATTGAAAATCCAGAAAAACAAACTTTCTTGTTGACTCCATCAGTGCCAGTCATCTGACTAAATACACATGTATCTGTGCATTTGGAATTGCATTTTTTAGTTTTTACAGCATTTAGCTGTTTTCATTTTACAGTGTGAGATACACGGGATAGAAATGTAAATACAAATAGCAACGTGTAAATTTACAAATTACACAGCAGATGAACTAAATGATTTTTGTTATGTTTTATTAAAAATGTGAGTTCTGGACACCAACATTTATTAGAGTTCAGGGTTAATGTTCTGGCAAAACAAAATATTTTTGTTTTATTGTTATTTTGTTGAAATGAGCTATGAGAAACACGAGTAGCTCTCTGCCATTTTTACATTTTGTAAAAAGTTGGAGACCCCTGACATGGACTCTACAATTAGTGATCGGCCTCAAAAACCCTGAAGTGTAAGCAAAATGTAGTAATACAATTTACAACTATTACTGAACCCAAAGTAAACTGCTGTGTTTGACAGAAACTAAATACGCAGATGCACATAACCATCTCAAATGTTTAATTACTAGGGGTGGGACTTGACTGGCCCACTTGGGCAACAGTTGGATTTGTTTTGTGAAACTTTATGAAAAAAAAATGCATATAGAAAATAATTACAATGTTAATGTGAGGATTCTTTTTAACCTTTAAATGCCTAATACATCAGAAATATAAAACTCTTTTAGAAAAAAGGTCTATTTGCTAATGAAGTAATATCACACTTTTATACTATCAGAATTTGACCAAAATGATGTGGCAATATGGAAACTCAAAAAACAATAGAATATAGATCCAACTAAAGGCCATGTTTCAGAGGTAAAAGAGAGAGTTGAACAGTGTCTGAAAATGTCATTCATGTGAGACAGAGTTCCAAGGTTATAGCTCACTTTGACTTGACACGCTCACTTTTTAAACCTAAAGACCCCAACTTCACATCATACACACATGTTACTGGTTTATGGACATGGATCACACACGGTTTGAAGCAAATCCCAGATTTGGCCTCTGTTAATTTCACATGGAATGACCCCAAAATAATGGAGTTAACACCACTACCTCTCACACAGTTTAAAACAGAGTTTAAGATGCTTCATCCTCTGAAGTCATTTCCGTCTTTTTGTTGCCTTTGTGATAAACTATCTCCGAACACACTGCCACATCTCTGAGAAACCATCTTGTTATTTGTTGTCTAATGAGTTAAATGTTCTAAAGCAGAGAAAACCAGAGCTGACTGGAAGTAAAAATGATCTTAACATGTATCTGACCAGAACAAAGTCTGAAACGCTCTGAGCTTGAGGCAGCGAGCCCTGGTTTCTCAGTGACTATGCTGCAGTCATGATGACAGTGGAGCTGCTCCAGAGAATCTCAATACTGTTCAAATGGAGTATCTGCTCCAGTGCATATGTAGGCAGCTGATGTCAGAGACATGAATTATTATTTCCATATTGTACAGTGAATGGCTGAAAGGTGAGGGTATGGGCAGGATCTGAATGACAGCAGCTGTATTAAGGTGGCCTTTTGGTTTTGATTTCTTCTCTTCTTCTCTCCGTTCCAATGCTTCCCCCTTCTTCTATGCAGCAAGGACAAGTTTGGAAGGTTTGCCAAGTTTCTCACCTTCCACCCTTCCTCCTCCCTCCTCTTCCTCCTGGATACCAGAGCTGACCTGTTGGTCGTCTCTTTGAGCCTCGCTCCTGTTCAGGTTTCACTCTGCAATTCAATGCCAGTGTTTTATGTACTTACCAAACCCTGTTCTCTGACGAAGTGTATGTTCGTCAGTGACTGCTGGTACAGCCCCCCGGAAATCGAAGCTAACTTAGGCTTTGGCTACACATGCACAGATATTTTTATTAGCGGATATTTTTTCTATCCACCTATACAAGTATCTGTCCAGATGAGAGGACTTGGCAAAACATCTCCGTTGTCACTACAAATGCATAAAACAGTTCTCTTCACAATGTGATAGCAGTAAACATTCTGCCCCAAACCTTTACAGAAACCACAGAAGATTTTTTCAGAGAATGCACAGTGAGTTTGATTTTTAGCTGTCGATGAAGTGAGCTATGCAGTAATGTGATAGTTTACAACTTTCATGAGCACTACATTGTTGTGTAGTTTTGGAGTTGCCCACAGATGCCAACACGGAAGAGGGCTTGGAGTACGTAGTCTAGGCCTTGAGGTAGTTCTCCTCAGCCACCTGTACTTCTTTTTTCTCCTGCTACGCCTCTTCCCTCTGCCTTTTGAACAAATAAAAGCTGACACAGTGATGGACCATCTGACAAAAGCCCTTTTCACACATGCTTCTCTGATGGAATTAGGGTTATTCCTTCCGCTGACATTATTTGTCTTCATAAATAGCAATAGTCCGGGTGGTTTTGCGGAAAAGCGGCGGATGACACTTGATTAGCTTGACCGAGCGAACACAAATGAGTCAACACCTTCGAGTGACAGTGATTATTAAGCTAATATTGAACAACATTGAGCAACATAACGAAACAATAGAAAGTACAAACGGCTCCGGAGAGTACAAGGATTCAGCGTTAAAGTAAGGCTGAACAATTGATCACATTTGCAATTAAATCTAAAATCTTTGTTTGTTATAAAAAATATGAGTATTTCCGAACAAGAGCATCCTGCAGGATCGGATCTAGGAAGGTGGGGGCCCATGGGCTACAACTTTATTGATTGACTTTATATCTGGGTGGCCTCCAAGATAATCACTGTCAGGGAAAAATAAAATGCTTCATGAGAGACAGAACAAAGTTAAACATTTCTAATTTCTTAACATATAGGCCCAGCCGACAAGGAACATATGTCTAAGCTAAATGTCGGTCTTATTTAATGATTATAGATATGTAAGAAAGCGGCAGTAGCTCAGTGGTAGAGCGGCCGTCCTTCAACCGGAAGGTAGTAGGATCGATTCCCGCTCGCCCCACAGTTCATACTGTCGTTGTGTCCTTGGGCAAGACACTTAACCCACCTTGCCTCCAGTGACTGTAACACTGGTAATGTAATGTAAGTCGCTTTGGATAAAAGCGTCTGCTAAATGAATAAATGTAAATGTAAATGTAAAGCAGAAAGAAAATTATCACAATATTGGTTAAAATAAAAAACAAAAGCAATTAGATTCTTTTCCAAAATTGTTCAACCCTACTTTAGAGACTCGTCATCAGCTCACCGCGGAGCGTCCACTGACAACATTAAACACATCACAGTGACCCGGAGACGTCATTTGGGTCCCTGCAGGATCAGCTTCAGTGAGAATTAGGGAGGCATTGTGTTCACACATTCAGGTCCCGCTGATAGGAATGGGTTAAAGTATGGTTTTAAGTAATGTATAAAAAGGGCAAATTCATCTCAGAGAGGGCTATTTTTTTTAAGGTTGTTAATGAAAATTTGTCGGCTGATAACTAGCAGCAGAGTGAGTTTGGAATGCAAACCTCTTTGGCCCAGACCCGTCTGTTTCAGGGTCCCGGGCAGCCCAGAGTGAAGAAACCATGGAGAGGCAAGACCCAGGTCTGTTGTGGTATCCAGGCAACAGCTCCCCTATCCTCCTATCAGTTTAATCCCATGGCCCATCCCTCCATCCACCACCCCGTCCTGCCATCCATGCCTCCATCTGCCCCCACTCGAACCCAGCTAGCTTACTGCACTAGACACCAGCAGCAGCACTAATGGGAACTGCCACTTCATCTCAATGCTGTGTGACGCACAACAGGCAATATCCTATATTGTTGACTTCTGTAATTAGAATAAATACAGTGCCATGCGAAAGTATTCGGCCCCCTTGAACTTTGCGACCTTTTGCCACATTTCAGGCTTCAAACATAAAGATATGAAACTGTGATTTTTTTTGTGAAGAATCAAATAGTGGGACACAATCATGAAGTGGAACAAAATTTATTGAATATTTCAAACTTTTTTAACAAATAAAAATTGAAAAATTGGGCGTGCAAAATTATTCAGCCTTACTTTCAGTGCAGCAAACTCTCTCCAGAAGTTCAGTGAGGATCTCTGAATGATCCAATGTTGACCTAAATGACTAATGATAATAAATGGAATCCACCTGTGTGTAATCAAGTCTCCATATAAATGCACCTGCACTGTGATAGTCTCAGAGGTCCGTTTAAAGCGCAGAGAGCATCATGAAGAACAAGGAACACACCAGGCAGGTCCGAGATACTGTTGTGGAGAAGTTTAAAGCCGGATTACAAAAAGATTTCCCAAGCTTTAAACATCCCAAGGAGCACTAATATTGGGATAATATTGAAATGGAAGGAGTATCAGACCACTGAAAATCTACCAAGACCTGGCCGTCCCTCTAAACCTTCAGCTCATACAAGGAGAAGACTGATCAGAGATGCAGCCAAGAGGCCCATGATCACTCTGGATGAACTGCAGAGATCTACAGCTGAGGTGGGAGACTCTGTCCATAGGACAACAATCAGTCGTATACTGCACAAATCTGGCCTTTATGGAAGAGTGGCAAGAAGAAAGCCATTTCTTAAAGATATCCATAAAAAGTGTTGTTTAAAGTTTGCCACAAGCCACCTGGGAGACACACCAAACATGTGGAAGAAGGTGCTCTGGTCAGATGAAACCAAAATCGAACTTTTTGGCAACAATGCAAAACGTTATGTTTGGCGTAAAAGCAACACAGCTCATCACCCTGAACACACCATCCCCACTGTCAAACATGGTGGTGGCAGCATCATGGTTTGGGCCTGCTTTTCTTCAGCAGGGACAGGGAAGATGGTTAAAATAGATGGGAAGATGGATGGAGCCAAATACAGGACTATTGTGGAAAAAAACCTGATGGAGTCTGGTTTTTTTCCAGACTCCATCAGTCCCAGTGAGACTGGGACGGAGATTTGTCTTCCAACAAGACAATGATCCAAAACATAAAGCAAAATCTACAATGGAATGGTTCACAAATAAACATATCCAGGTGTTAGAATGGTCAAGTCAAAGTCCAGACCTGAATCCAATCGAGAATCTGTGGAAAGAACTGCTGTTCACAAATGCTCTCCATCCAACCTCACTGAGCTCGAGCTGTTTTGCAAGGAGGAATGGGCAAAAATGTCAGTCTCTCGATGTGCAAAACTGATAGAGACATACCCCAAGTGACTTACAGCTGTAATCGCAGCAAAAGGTGGCGCTACAATGTATTAAATTAAGGGGGCTGAATAATTTTGCACGCCCAATTTTTCAGTTTTTTATTTGTTAAAAAAGTTTGAAATATCCAATAAATTTCGTTCCACTTCATGATTGTGTCCCATTTGTTGTTGATTCTTCACAAAAAATTACAGTTTCATATCTTTATGTTTGAAGCCTGAAATGTGGCAAAAGGTCACAAAATTCAAGGGGGCCGAATACTTTCGCAATGTGCACATTATAGGCAAAATGAGATCTGATTATGCGGTGACTAAATTAAGATATCTTGAGACCACCAATCGGGTATAATGAGGTTTGTGCATGTTTTAGTCTTTTGACTGCTTCATGTGTAATTAATATCTCTGCCAAATCATACATGGTTGCATTGCTGAATATTTGTGGAATTAACCATTACAGTCATATCATTGTCACCTGGAATGCAGTTCTGGAAACAGACAGCATACTGTGCATTGAACGTTCTAGTCATATGTAATAAACAATTCAAACACAACAATGGTAATTCCTTAACTGTTATTAGGGCATTTCAGCTTGTCAATGAGTCCTAGTGGTGACGGAGAGTGCAGCCCTGGTAGTGACAGGGGTGGGAGGTTGGGCTTTTGTTGTTTGTTCTGTGTTTTTGGTTTCTTTTCTCGTCCTGTTTTCTCTTCATGGATTGATTTATGTGTTGTCAATAAAAATAATTTGAAATCTAGGGTCTAGAGCTGATGAGATGTGAAGTTTTTTTCCCTCCACAGGCTGATATCTCTTTGAGAAATCTTGATTGATGCTATTCCTAATTTTATAAGGGGCAAATCCTCAGTAATGCCGAATGTGTCATTAAGAAGTTGAACACAAAGTGGGGCTCTTCTCCTCACACATGTTTGTTGCCACAAGCAGCGTAGTTGAGTCTCACAAAAATGCCATCCAGGAGTAATAGAACTGCAGAGAAAAAAGATGCTAGCTGAACACTCCTAACACACCATTATTGCCCTCTTTGAGAAGCTAACTGAGGAGCTAGCTAAGCAAACTGAAAAGCTAACTGCCAAATTCAAGGCAGCTTTTACTCTAATCAAGGCCAAACTGGACCGAGCATATGTAACTATAGAGAAACATGGCGATCAGTTTCATCCCTTGAGCTCGCCTCGGAGGACCTGAGCCAACGATTTAAAGACCCTGAAGAGGTATGTTATCATGATGCTTTGTTGCTGTTCACTGTCCAGCTTGGAATTTGGTTGTTGCTCGTACTGGAGTTTGTACCTTTTTTGTTAACATCTTTGAATGAGCAGAAGACTTTTAGGAAAGTTGGTTAACAGCCATCAGTATTACACTATTGTACAGGTTCCTGCCTGGACGATTTGTTTGGACTTTGTTTATGATCTCATGTTTAAGCTCCTGCGCCATGTTTGGTGAATTGGTTAATTCCACGAGTAACTGTTCACAAGAAGTCCTATACACATGTTCGGCTGTCTTGTTCTGGCACCAAACAACCTAATATACATACCTAATATATCATAGCACAAATACCGGTCCTAACTCCATTATGCTGGTATCAGAAGACAGCTCTTCGTCCATGTTTTAATCTCTTAATTTTTGACAATGGGCGAAGGTCCTTACAAATAATCACAGTGATAGACTTGGTAATTGCAGTTGCCCACGGAGAATTAAAATTAAGGTTTGCCTGGAAGAAATATTCACTGAAGGTAAGCTAACAGTTCAGGATAGTGAGTGAGACAACTGCATGTTCGTAGTGTTGCTCGTGTGCTTTTGCAAGGCAGTAATTGCATTTTACATAGTTTTTATCAAGTTTGTTGGTCCCATCCACATTGTAAAAGCCAAAATTTCTCCCCATTTTTGTATTACATCAATAGTGACTTCCACTCACTTTACTCTCCTTCACGCTTCCATGAAGATTGAAGTAGTGATAGTAAAAATGTATAAAGTTGCGAGGATCACTAGTAAACCAGTGCGTACGTATAGTGGACAAAAATGGCTAATGCCAATAAATATCTTGATTTATAAAACCGTTAATATGATCACCTGCACACAATTTTTGCTTTATAAATCCCACCTGCAGAAATGTTTGCATGCAACCTCATGTCACTTCATGCCTCCATTGAACCAAAGAAGGACAATGCAAATGCGTAGACGCGCAGTAGACTAGGCTGTAGACGCGCAGTAGAACAGGCTGTAGATGTGCAGTAGAACACACATCAGTCATTTTTCAAACATGCTTTAGTTCATCACCTCACTGTGTGGGTCGCCTTTGTGCCGTGAAAGTGTTCAGGGCACGGTCAGAGCTGGTGTAGGGCTACACACAATATCACGTGTAGTTGGACTTTAATAGATCTCGTATTTGGCATGGAAGGTGGTGCACTACGGTTTCAGACTCATTTTGAGGGTTTGCAAGCTTTATAAATGAGGCCCCTGGTCCCCTGGCAACTTCTTATTGTCTCCACATAGGCTTTAGGTTAATAGTGTGTGAAAATCATTAAAAAAAGGTTTTGAGTCTTATGCAACCACTTTACATGTTAGTGGCTCCTAGAGACTACTCTGTAGTCAGTAATTTTGGTCTGTGTGTTCATTAGAAGAGTGCTTGGTTAATACAAACAAGCCTCGTGCAATGACTCTTTGTGGTCACGTCTTGGACCTTGTGTTTGGGCGTTTTGCTCGAAGGAATTGTAAGTGAAGGGTCTGAGTCCATTACATGAGATTATTTACATTCTACAATTACATTCAATATCATAGTAGTCACTGTATAAAAATCTAAATAAATGAACTATGTCATTTGCAGAATGAACACACCTCTGTGTCACTGACCACTAATAAACAAAAAGGGTGTAGAATGGTGGATTATTTGGCCTGGGCCAGACCAGCACCAAACTAGGGCCAGACCTGCAGCAATCTTGTTTAAACCTCTGATGATATTGGAGTCTTTAGTTTTGTGCAAAGCACTTTATTCAAATCAGACAAGTACAATTCAGGTGTTTCATAGTGGCACATGCACGGACCACATGCTCCTCACCAGCCTCTACTACACTTAATGCATGAGTGATGTTGCTTCTTGCTGTATTGTGTTGGATGGGTTGTAAGAGACTAGGGCTGCAACCAACAGTTATTTTGAGAATTGATTAATTTCTCTATTATGTTTAGTGATGGTGATTGGCTTTTGCTAATGACCATTAACGTGTAATTTAAACGTCTGAGATTTGTGGGATTGTGTGTTTTTGGAGAGATTGTTCTATGACAAATGTTGCAAACAGCCATTTTCCTTTCCTTGCTTAGACGCCTCATAAAACCTCCCAACCAGAGCCTATTTTTTGTGCAAAGGAAGGGTAAAAGTCTTGCACATTTTGTGTCATTTGATCATTGCTAACAAGGTGTGATTGGCCCAGCGGTGAGTCATGTTATGTTTATTTAATAGGGGTCAGTGCACATGGACCGACTCTGAGACATGTTAGAAATAACAAAGTTACAGGACTATGATTATAGGCTACCCTTAAGAATTAGGACACAACATCTGGGGGGCATGGATGTATAATATGATCAATTATATATGGTCTATAATGAATCATAAGATATACAAGTCTTTATTCAGCGTATGAACAGTTTATTGTGAGTATTTTGACTCATTTGATTCATTGTTCTGAATAGTATCAGCTGCTGTTTCCTCAGTCCCTGTCACAGACACAAGACACAACCAACACAAAAGCCAAAAAGACTTTTCGTTTACGAGAAATAGGCCGATAGGAGTGTTATGCGTTTGCATGTATCAGAAGTAAAAAAAATATTCTGCAATGTTAATGTAATGCTAATGTTGTCCAAAAGCGTTTTTTACAAAACATTCCCAAAATCAGTATTGGGACACATCTTTTGTCTCTCGTGAACACACAAAACAAGGGGTATGGGTTAGAATTGGGATTTTGCCTATATTGTGCCCAGAGGCAAGACAAGTGAGCTCAAAGGGAGATGTTTTGCCATGGCCGCCACACTCTAATAAATGCAGCAAAAACCCTGTCATTTAGACCCTGTGAATGGTGGGTCATTGGAGCACCATTCTTTTTTTAGTGCAAGTGAAAGTAGCGTCAGTGCAGGGCTGCACAATATAGAAAAACTGTTTTTTTCCTCAGCGCTTTCTTGTCCCCGCCCCTGTCTTAACTAACAAGGACATAGCCCAACAGTATCTTGGGCTCCAAATGAAAGTGCCCTCACCCAGGGCAAATAAAATATAAAATCTTGGTATCCTGTAAATGAACGTGGGGACAAAAGAGAGCAAGATAAAGGTTGTCCCCAAATCTGTTTTACCGCTGCACAATGAATTCTGCTGCTTTTACACAACAAAGCAGGTCTCTGTGAGGAAAGTGAAACCATTGTCTTTTCTGTTGCGCACTCACACTGATGCCTATGTCCTGCTGTTAAGACTGACTTTTACACAGAGTACAACTAGCGTCTGGGGCTTCTGCGTCTGAGCCACTTATTAAATGGTCGAACGATAATGGTGATACACGTCAGTTGCTCAGACTCGGACAGCAGTTCTGCTTTAGCAAACTAGCTAATGCTGTGTGTAATGTTGTATTGTGTTAACTTAATGTTAATAAATGAGGTCTAGTAACATGGCTAATGTAATACACACGTGGACAAAAATGTTGGTACCCTTCGGTCAATGAAAGAAAAACTCACAATGGTCACAGAAAAAACTTTATTCTGACAAAAGTAATAATAAATAAAAATTCTATGAATGTTAACCAATGAACGTCAGACATTGCTTTTCAACCATGCTTCAACGGAATTATTTTAAAAGATAAACTCATGGAACAGGCCTAGACAAAATTGTTGGTACCCCTAACTTAATATTTTGTTGCACAACCTTTTGAGGCTATCACTGCAATCAGACGATTCCTGTAACTGTCAATGAGACTTCTGCACCTCTCAGCAGGTATTTTGGCCCACTCCTCATGAGCAAACTGCCCCAGTTGTTTCCGGTTTGAAGGGTGTCTTTTCCAGAAGGCATGTTTCAGCTCCTTCTAAAGATGCTCAATAGGATTGAGGTCAGGGCTCATAGAAGGCCACTTTAGAATAGTCCAATGTTTTCCTTTTAACCATTCTTGGGTGTTTTTAGCTGTGTGTTTTGGGTCATTGTCCTGTTGCAAGACCCATGACCTGCGACTGAGACCAAGCTGTCTGACACTGGCCAGCACATTTCTCTCTAGAATCCCTTGATAGTCTTCAGATTTCATTGTACCCTGCACAGATTCAAAACACCCTGTGCCAGATGCAGCAAAGCAGCCCCAGAACATAACAGAGCCTCCTCCATGTTTGACAGTAGGGACAGTGTTCTTTTCTTGATATGCTTCATTATTCCGTCTGTGAACATAGAGCTGATGTGCCTTGGCAAAAGGTTCCATTTTTGTCTCATCTGTCCATAGTACATTCTCCCAGAAGCTTTGTGGCTTGTTAACATGTAGTTTGGCATATTCCAGTCTAGCTTTTTTATGATTTGTTTTCAACAATGGTGTCCTCCTTGGTCGTCTCCCATGTAGTCCACTTTGGCTCAAACAACGACGGATGGTGCAATCTGACACTGATGTTCCTTATGCATGGAGTTCACCTTGGATCTCTTTAGAAGTCTTTCTGGGCTCTTTTGTTACCATTCGGATTATCCGTCTCTTTGATTTGTCATCAATTTTCCTCCTGCGGCCACGTCCAGGGAGGTTGGCTACAGTCCCATAGATTAAATTTCTGAATAATATGTGCAACTGTAGTCACAGGAACATCTAGCTGCTTGGAGATGGTCTTATAGCCTTTACCTTTATAATGCTTGTCTATAATTTTCTTTCTATTCTCCTGCGACAACTCTTTCCTTCGCTTCCTCTGGTCCATGTTGAGTGTGGTACACACCATGTCACCAGACAACACAGTGACTACCTGAAGCCTTATAAATAGGCCCACTGACTGATTACAAGATTGTACACACCTGTGATGCTAAATAGTACACACACCTTGAATTAACATGTCCATTTGGTCACATTATTTACAGTCTTTTCTAGGGGTACCATCAATTTTTTTTAAATAATTCCGTTGAAGCATGGTTGAAAAGCAATGTCTGACTTTCATTGGTTAACATTCATAGAATTTTTATTTATTATTGCTTTTGTCAGAACAAAGTTTTTCCTGTGACCATTGTGAGTTTTTCTTTCATTGACCGAAGGGTATCAACATTTTTGTCCACGTGTGTAAGTGTAATAAAATAGTGAGTACCAGAAGCTGCCTGTTGTTTAATCTGATATATTTCTGCTAGAGTTTATTCTAATGTTCACTCAGCGGTGAATCTCCTCAATCCGCTCACCTTTAATGAGAGCCAATAATTCAGCTGTGACTTTATCAGATAAAACAATTTATTTGATTTTGTTTCTAGTAAATCAAGGTGCTTGACAGGAGCCAAAAGTGTATCATTTTAATCTCAAAAGACAAATTATCAAGATATACAATATGGGATATAGCTTTGGCCTCTTCCAGCACTTTGATGGCATTATTTCATTATTTCTTTGGATCCCCATCCACGTCATGCACGCAATTATGAAGGTGTGCTCAGGAAGTTTTAACTTCCTCTGTGCCATTGCATTTTTCTTCATCCATCTGTGAGAAATGCCCACCAGCTTCTTGCACAGACTTTGCACTGATTTTCCATGTTTTATCCCAGACTTTAAAGACACTTAACCCACCTTGCCTCCAGTGTCTGTAGCACTGGTGTATGAATGTGTGTGACTGTAGAGGTGTGTTTGGTGGTGGTCGGAGGAGGTTGAGCGCCGTTTGTGTGGCAGCCGCCATCTCTGTCTGCCCCAGGTGTGAATGTGTGTGAATGGGGTGAGTGGTAAGCACGTTGTAAAGCACTTTGTGATCTATATCTGTGAAAGGTGCTATATAAATAATACTTACTTGACCTGAAACTAACTCTTATTGGCTTAGGTGACCAATGACTCACCTAAGCATAACAACTCTCCTATCAGGAGGCACACTGCCTTTTTAAAGTAACGACTTTGAGACCAGAACAGCCTCTTGGAATTAAAAGAGATAAAACGTATTCACCTTGAAATCTAAGTCCAGATGCCTTTTGCTTTAACCTTTTCTTCTGTTGTAGATGGTACTTTATCTGGTACTTAATTTAACTTATGTATGCAGGTCTTACCCATCTTAATGGGTTATTGATCGGGTTTATTGATATTTATGGTGTATTTTTTTTTCTTCTTTTTTTCCTTTAAAATTTATTGCTGTGTTTAAATGTGAGTGTAGGAAGTTTTTGTAATTGCAATTAAAAATTAGCCTGGCACAGCCTGACGTAAGCTCTCTATATATTCAATATACATAAACTCAGTCTGGCAAAGCGTCATAAACCAATGAATCCCAAACATTCGAATGCCGCTTGAGTGGTGCCTTGCATCACACTTAGGCGACCCAAGTCCCTTGTTCAAAACAGTCAAGATGGAGCGCGGGACTGCTGAGAGTTTGTCTTTTAAATAATCAAGACAACATTACGTGTTTAAAGTCATTTACAGGCGGCCGCCGCACACCATGTTGGATTGACATGACGCATGTGCACTACATCCGTTTTATTTACTACTTCATAGATTGTTGCCTTTCCATCCTTGCTCGTACATCATGGAGTCTGGCTTGAAAATGATGTAATTTTTTTTTACTTTTATCAAGCCCCTCTCTTAGTGTGTTGTGCTAAATCACTTATCCAAAGTATTTATGAAACTTGTTTAGTTACCATAGGTCTGTACCAAATATGAAATTCTTTGTTACATTGTTAATTAATGATGATCTTGTCAATATAGCTTTGGCAATTTTTATTTGGTATTAGCAAGGCACAGATTTAAGGTTACCGCCTACTTTAATGAAGCGTGTATGGCTGCAGTCCTCATCCTGTCTGTTCTCTGCCATGGCAGAGTGAGGAGTTAAGTACATTTCCAGTCAGTCAGCTTGAACCTAACATAACGGGCAAATAAAATGAGAGCGGTGCTAATTGTAAAGCAGTGAGGAGGCTTTAGCCCAATAGTGACTCAACACAAGTCCCCTTGAGGTAATGTTAAGATTTCTTTAACATCAGCATAACACTTCTGTGACCCATTAAAAATAAAAACTGGACAGAACCATATGAAATCACCTGATCAGTCCTGACTGAACAAAAGAGGTATTGATATACAATGCACTTATTGTGTGCTGTACTTGTATAACAACTGAGATGTCAAGACAAATTTTTTATAGATTTGATATGCTATTTTTTATAAAGACATTTGATTTTTAATGTGTTCATTACATCTAATGTTCATAGTTTGTTTAATATTTTAATTGTTTTAATAATGTTTTATTTATTTATTTTTTGGAAAAATAATATCAATCAAAATGGAAAAAAAACTTTTGTGCTCTTAGTCAAGGTATTGAAGGACTTCAATGTAATATTTATTTTTTGTGTGTGTTGATACAAATTAGTTGTGTTGCCTCATGATCAACTGAAGCAACGCTAGTTCTGCACTGCATCTTTTTTTTTATTTTTTCTTTTTTTTTTTAAGCCAAATGAGTTCCATACGGCTGATGTACTCTTCCTTTTTGGCTCTAGAGTTGACTAGTTTCGGGCTCTCAATAACTCTAGGTACTTTATTCACGATCTATGGGTACAGTGTAGCTTAGCGTCTCAAGTTAATCATTGACGTCCTATGCCTGGCGATACTTGATCATTTCAGAATGGAGACTTTGATGGACTATGTCACAAGAGTACTCCTGAACAGTGTTAATTTTGACAAGAAATTTTTATTTAGTTTTAGTCAAGTTTTAGTCAACTAAAATTAAAATAGATTTAGTCAACTAAAAGAAAATAAAAATTCATGAGGTAATAATTTTGAACTTTTGTATTAGACATAAAACTTAACTTTCTGAGAATTGAGATTTGAATGTGCAAACATATTTTACACTGTTTATTTTAACACAACTGCCTTTTTAATGAAAATTGTAGTTAGTAAAAAACATATTGCTGTCTATTTTAATATAAACAAAAAGACATCAATATTTATCAAAGAGATGCAAAATACACATTATTTATTTATTTGTATTTATATAGCGATTTTCCACCTAGTGTGCACTCAAGGCGCTTTTTCAAAGCACACATTCACGGCTTATTTTAAATTAAATAAATAAATGTGCAATTGTCAAAAGGCCCATACAGCCCAAGAAAGCCAAATAATAATAATAAACATACCATCCAAACCATCTTTGAACTTAAATAAAGTGCATTGAACAGGAGGATATTCCTTATGCTACATAAACACTGGCATCATAAACATCAAATTAATTTTTGATTAATACTTTCGTTTATGCTATCTGAAAACAATTGTTTTACTATGCAATAAAAGCCAAAAAGCCCAGATGTAACCGCCATTTTATTGCTCTGTCGTAACGACAATATCCTCAAACACGCTTACGATCTATGGGTGACAGGGCCTTTTCCTCATATGCTCCTGTCCTTTGGAATTCTCTGCCTCCTGATCTTAGGGAAGCACAGGGCTATGACATTTTTAAAGGTAGACTTAAGACTTATTTTTTTAAATTAGCATTTGATAGTTGATGTTACTTTTATTGTTTGAACTTTGTATTACTAGTTTTTGTACAGCGCTTTGAGAAGTTGCCTTTAAAGGCGCTTTATAAAATAAAGTTTATTATTATTATTATCAGTGAATAGGGGCGCAATGGGCGGAAGTGTTATATTTAAACAGTCATTGGTTCCACTTCATCTTTCCCTTCTCCTGACTGGGTTTCGTCACAAGTTGTTTTCGTCTCGTCTTTTATTTGTTGACAAAAATGTCAGTCTATTTAGTTATCGTTTTAGTCATTAGGAAGTCTTTTTTATTTAGTTTTCATTTAGTTTTTGTCCGCAAAAAACCTTTTGTTGACGAAGTAACACTGTTCCTAAATAGGCAAAAATGTTGGAAGTGGAAGAGATGAAGCTTGAGACATAAGGCTATGGCTCAATCTGAATACTTTAAAAGGATGGCTCCTGATTCCTGTTTCCAACTCCTGTTCCGTAACTTTTGAGAGCAACGTCATGAGGTGAACAGCAAAAAGTTAGGAGGTTCCTTGTTTATTAAGGAAAGGAGCGACAGCGGTGTTTTGACCATCCGACTCTACTAATCAGTCAGTGGAAACAATGGGGGAAGTTACGTTGACGCACGGCGGCTCAATATAAACTACACATCACAAAAATGGACTACAACAACACAACTTATCCTCCACCAAGCCTGGACCCTCATTCTTCCAGCTGGTACACGATCACCTGTCGCCCTTTAAAAATATGTTTAAGACAACTTCTCTTCTCAGAACATTCAAGATTAAAGTCAAGGCGCAATATTGTGAGATATAAAAGCACTAGAGGGGAGGAGGGTGTTACCACTTTTCTGAAAGACCTCTTCCATTTGGTCACGTCCACATTAATGCAGGGGTTGTGTGACAACATTTTCCACTTTCTGTCTGTCCACAAACTTGTTAGAGTGAGCACTGACATGCGTGTTCCTGCTCTCCAGATGAAGATGTTCGCCAACACATCAATGAGTTTCTGAGCACAGTCTCTCAGAACCCAGCCTGAAAGATTGTCTGGACCAGCAACATTGTTGTGTAATTCTGCTGTGTCCTCTTTACATCCTCCTCAGACATACTGAGGGGCTGTTCACCAGGTGGAAGTGGGAGCTTGTGGCTGGAGTTGATGTCTCAAAGCAGGCATAGAATGTGTTCAGATTATCAGGAAGAGATGGATCACAGGGACATTTGGCGTTGTTTTGATTGTAATCTATAATAAGCTACACAGTGGCCATAGGGTATGCATATTGGGTGTGCCGTCTCATGTTGCGATGGATAGTATGTGAATAACAAGGAGCAGATCTGTGCAGATCAAGATTAACAATTATTGCTTGCAACATAAAGTGTTTAACAGAATAATTTTGTGTTGGCCATTTCTTTGGCACCAAACACCATTTAGATATAATCAATCGGACGTTGATCTGTGTAAAAAAAAAAAAAAAAATTCAAAAAGCTAATGTTATCATTTGAAAATATAAGACATTTTCTACACTTTTTAAAATGCATCCCTTGTATAAGTAAGTCTGTTATTGATTATGGGCAAATAGTAATGACTGCTATGTCAACAGAATTTTTACAATACTAGAAAATGTTATTCTATACTCAAATAATTGATAATGGTCTAAAATGGTCATGTTCTTAATGTTAAAAATGTAAAAATATGTATTTTGTGTTTTTCTAAATCTTACATGTTCAAACACCATGGGCCTATTAGCCTCATCAACAGTGTTTTGTACTAATAACAAAATCATCTTCTAAAATCAGAAATATTAATTTATTTTAGATGATACCTAGTTGATGATGTACTACTCACATTAGTTTGTTATTTGACACACCTTAACGCTTCCTGTGTTTGATACATGTTCAGTTAAAGATAGAGACAGCTACACTTCTAGAGTAGAGATGTAAGAAAGGGAATATCCAGCAACGGGAAGTAAGCAAATAAAGGGCTATTGTCTGTGCCTAATCAGATCAAATACGAGTTCCCCTTCATGCATTAGAACCATTGTAGGCTGCTAGCATGATGAGCGAGCAACCATCATTCTTGAAGCTTCTTTAACTCTGCAGTAGTCATATCTGGTCCCACATCAAAACAGTTCAAAGAAGATGGCATTGGAAAGCTCTCTGCTAACACAGTCACATTTTCTCCTTTTTAGTGTTGTGGTTGCACCATGTCATCATTTTGAATTGTTTGGTGATGCAGCCATGCTCACCTGCTGTGTGTGTTTTCTCTGTTGCAGGCATGTGGTGACCCCAAGGCCAAGCCCTCTTATCTTGTGGACAAAAACTTGGAGTCTGCTGTTAAATTCATTGTCAGGAAGTTCCCTGCTGTAGAGACTCGGAATAACAACGTAAGTATTGGTGCAAATAATGTCACACTATCCAATAGTTCTACTAACTTCTTTATCTCTGGCTGTGTGACTGTATTGAACAGAATTGGTCAGTTCACCATGTTGTCTGCCTACTGTATACATTTTAAATAAAAACAAGGCCTTGTTCTATGAAGCCAGGTGGACCCAGCATAGATATGTCTCGTCTACCCAGGTCAACAAAACGAGTTCTGTTTGCTATGTGGTATCATGAAGCTGTTATCACCTCTAGCTCATTTCAAACTTTAAAGCAGTGTATGTTTGACCACGTGGGTTCCTCCAATCCCTGCTTTTTGTGTGTGCGTGTTACCGATCAAGGTTGGTGTCCAGAGCTGAGTGGATAGTAGGTCAAGTCTCGGTCCTCTGTCTCAAACATTAATGTAATGTAAACTACTCTTGCAATGTACCTTAAAGTAAACCAGTGTCATGACAGTCAGTACTTTTACCGGCAGACCCTCCTCCAACTATGCTCATAGCTCAATATAAACCCTCTCAGCTGGAGTTCACACCATGTCCAAGTTTACATGCACGAGAGAGAACCAAAGTACTGTGTTCGTTTTTCACACTGAGGGCAGCTCAGTGGGAGGAAGAGAGTGCATGGGCATGGAACAGTTCAAATAGCCCTGGTGTGAGTGAACCTAAGGCAGTAATTGAAATTTCTATACCTGCATGTAAATGTACTTACTGAAAACGCAGGAACTGTGTAGTTGCCTTGATAACCCTCTAATCCAGCTTCGTAGCACAAGGCCTGGGGAGAAATGAAAATGTCAATTTTGCAACACCCTGACTAATCATTGGTCATGTCTGTTTTTGACTTTATTAAAAAAATTTTTTAGCTTGGCCTGCAGTGGAGTGTATGTATATGTGTATGATTGACCGCTTAGCAACATTATGTGTCCTGGACTTTGTAGTCCCCTGAGGTGGATTATGAATAAATGATATTAACAACATTAATAATGTTACGTCATGTTTGTCAACATGAATGGTCCATTAGAGTTGATAATAGGTTTTTTTTCAATTACTAGTGTTGATTGGACATACTGATTACTGCAATATCAATCAATCACATCAATCATATCAATTAATTTATAGAATTATTTTCTAAGCACATCTTCTTTTCAGCATACGTTGCAGTAAAAACTGGTGTGTGTGCGCGTGTGTGTGTGTGTGTGTGTGTGTGTAAGCGAGCATGTGTGGAGCTAACTGCTCTGTGTAGAATTGTGCAGATACTGTGTCTTACGTTGTTTTCTGCTTTGTTTCTGTGTTTGTTTGTGTTCTGCATGATGCTAAACTTGGCTAATACCGGACTTGTGCTTTTTGGTAAGTTTTTGTATTTTAGTTCACGTACCTGATTGTATTTTTGTACCTGTTTGAAGCTCTGCCCGAGTGTCTTTTGATTTGCTCTGCTTTCTCTGGAAGCATTTTATTTTATTTGTTTTATTGTCCCTCATTTGCTGAGTATGTTTGTCTGGTTCAGTGATGCTGTAGATTAGAGAAAGGAATGATGGCTGCCTGAATGACCCCTCAATCTCTGAAGAAGTGTGTAAAATACATAAAAAGAAACAGATTTTACATGCCCTGCTCTATTGTTAAAATCAATCATATCACGTTATAGACAGTAGATGAACTGTACAAATACAAATTATTAGTGTCTAGATTTTCTCTGAAACGGGCATTATAAGAACCCTAAAGTTACTGAATAAAATGAATACTTATGCATAGCCTAGTTAACCGTGTGTCATGTGATTTAACAGCAACAGTTGGCTCAGCTGCAGAAGGAGAAGTCAGAGATTCTCAAAAACCTGGCTCTCTACTACTTTACCTTTGTCGATGTGATGGAGTTCAAAGTAAGAATGCATACCCCTTCAAAGTGTTGAATGTGACAAGGAGTGACCTGAAACTAACTGTTGAGTTTGGCCGACAGGACCATGTCTGTGAGCTGCTGAACACTGTTGACGCCTGCCAGGTCTTTTTTGATATTGTGAGTATATTCAAATATCATGTGAGGAGAAGTTCTTTGTATGTTTTTGTTAAAGAGACACTATAGTTTGTGCTCTCTGAAGAACTCTCGAGTCCAAGTGTACTGATGCAAACTTGCTCAGGATACATTATGTCTGTTTATTTTAATAGATAAAAATGTGTGATGAAGTTTATTGTGTTCTCGCTAGATGGTAGCAGTGACACATCTTTTTATTTTTTTCTATGTACATTATAATATCTAGCCTTAAATTCACTAAAGTCAAAGTGTTGCTTTAGTTGAGTTTTTAGTTTTAGCTGCAGGGAATGTGGAGATAGTAAAGATAAAAATGCAGCTATGTCTTTTTTCTTCTGTGGTCAGACGGTGAATTTTGATCTCACCAAGAACTACCTGGATCTGGTGGTGACCTACACTACTCTGATGATAATACTGTCTCGGATCGAGGAGAGGAAGGCCATCATTGGGCTGTACAACTATGCCCATGAGATGACACATGGAGCAAGGTAACTAAAGCCCAACACCAACTCACGCACTTTGTATTGCAGGCCCGATAACTTGAATGTGGTCTGACATGTGCTGATGGACTTGTGATTTGACACCAAGTATAAATTAAATGTAGTTCTAAATGCAGTGGTTGCTGTTTAAACACAAGGTTCCCGATCACAGTTTTAGTGAGATAAAAGATCCACTATACGTACTGAAATGCAGAGATCACTGCTAAACCTTAAACTCCCTAATCTCTACTGACTTTATTTTAACTTAAAATAAAAAAGCCAATTTCAAACAGCAGGTCAACCAATCATGACCCAACGAGGAGAAATACAGGTTTAAAAACTTGTTGTGCAAATACTCTTGTCACCTAGTGTCTGTCCCCACTGAACCAACAAACCTGTCTATGGGTTGATCCTGCTTTGTTTCTCTGACCCAAAAGCCAACTTGGGCGGGCAGGCCTGGCCTGTGGGTATGCAGATTTGGAATGTTCTCTGTGTTAATTCTGTGTGCTGTGCTTCACAGTGACCGCGAGTACCCGCGCTTGGGTCAAATGATTGTGGATTATGAGAACCCTATGAAGAAGATGATGGAAGAGTTTGTCCCACATGGCAAGGTGCTAAAATACTGATGCCCTTTACATTCCAAGGAACATTCATACTTACAGGACAGTCAGACAGAAAATGAAATAATACTATATTTCATCCATTGATTTATATTAAGTATTGCCAAGTTGATAAATGAACAAGATACAGATATAGATATATATAAAGATTGATAGATAGATAGATCTATTGATAGAATGATCTCTCTATCTCTAGAGATGGAGAGAAAATATTGTAATGTTGCATTTACCATTGTTTTCTTATCTCCCTCATGTTGCTGGCTTTTCCCTCCTGCAGTCTCTGTCAGATGCTTTGGTCAGTCTTCAGATGGTCTACCCCCGGAGGAATCTGTCGGCCGACCAGTGGAGAAACGCCCAGCTGCTCTCCCTCATCTCTGCCCCCTCCACCATGCTCAACCCTGCTCAGTCTGACACAGTGAGTAAACTGCACTCCAGTTTCAGACCGCACATCACATGTAGTAATTTATTTATTACAACTTTTACTCTTACCTTCTTGTCTTAATTCTCATATAAATTGTTTCTAAATTTATTCTTTCCAAATTCTGTCTCTGTCTGACTTTAGATGCCTTGTGAATACTTGTCATTGGACACAATGGAAAAGTGGATTGTTTGTAAGTAGCATAATATTGTAATGGTACTCTGACTAACAGAACTGGCCAAACTTAAGACAGTTGTATAATGTGTTCTAGTCCAGTGTTTCAACACAATGTATAGCTGTCCTTGAATGATTTACCTACTTCCCAAAGTATGTGTTTTTTTTTCTCTAGTTGGTTTTATCCTTTGTCATGCGGTGCTCAACAGCGATGCAGCAGCACTCTCTCTGTGGAAGCTGGCTCTGCAGAGCTCCACGTGCCTCTGTCTTTTCAGAGATGAAGTTTTTCACATCCACAAGACTGCAGAGGACCTGTTTGTTAACATCAGAGGGTACAAAAGCACACATGCACATTAAGACTGGAAAACATTAGCATTAAGTCAATAAAGTTGCTTCCTTCGCAGCAGCTTGCAATTTTGAGCCAATACTGCTCAAGATGAAACCACCGTTTAAAAATAAGAGTGTTGTATGCTTTTAGTTAGTGTGTTATTTAAAGCCCAAAGAAACAGGCTACTCTCAGTTTTACACCACAAATAAACAACAAATGTCATAATCACTTTATAAACAAGACTCTATTATATAGAAGCACACCCTCTGCTCTGCCTTTTTTAAAACATTGCAAGCTTTTGTATTCAAATTATCATTGTGAATTTTGTTTAGCCCTGTCTGAGACATTCATGTACCTTGCTTTGATTTGTGTTTTTCAGCTACAACAAAAGGATCAATGACATCCGAGAGTGCAAAGAACAGGCTCTGTCTCATGCGTAAGGTTTTATTTTCTACACTTTGAATTTAAATTCGAATGATCATTGCGTCTGACTCAGTCTCTGTAAAGACAGTTGTCTTGCTTATTCATTTAGTCCACGCCGTATGTCTGCTTGCACCTTTTTATCCTTATTACTTATTCCAGCTTCCCCCTTTCATCTCCATGCTGTCATCAACTTACTTTTGTCCTAATGCAGGATTCTTGAAAATGTCATAACAGTGTAGAATAGTGATGCTTGTGGCGTTCATGCTCTTTTTCTCTTGATTTTTTATTTTATTTTTTTGCAGAGGCTCCATGCACAGAGAACGCCGCAAGTTTCTTAGGTCTGCTCTGAAAGAGCTGGCAACTGTCTTAGCTGACCAACCCGGACTTCTCGGTCCTAAGGTATTAATAATTTTTATTTATCATTGAGTGGTGCGAGTTATGGTTTCTAGTCTTGCACAGTCAAGGAAGGGGTGGGTGATATGGGACTCATTTCAGATCTGCTTCTACCAAGCTGTGTGCAACAGTGGCATAAAAGGCCCCCAGAATACAGTAAGTCTACCAGGTACATTGCTAGCCACACTGCAGTGTTTTAATTGTGTGACAAAGAATTCTCACACAGGCCAAAACCTAACCTGACCCTTGCCAATCGTCAGATCATTTTATCCAATCAGAGCAACCCCATGTTGTTTATATTGGTGTCAGTAAAAGGTTCACTTTGTCACCAATCCTATACCACGGCCAGAACTGTCAGCACTGCCTGGACCCAATAACATAGCCTATCATTCACTTTTATTTTGAAGAAGGACAATCTGTTTTAATCTTGTACAGAACAAATTGATTTTTTTGCTGAAAGTGGTTCACATCAGTGGGTATTGTTACTTTTCTAATCTGACCTTGGATCATTGTACGGCATTTCTGATAGCAGTGTTGTCTTCAATAAGTCCTTTTATTTTAATTTTTTTGCTCTGTCTTTTGTAACTTTGCTTTTTTAAACTAAACTTTTTTTTAAACAATATATATCATGTATCCCCAACACCCATATCTGTTACTTATTTGTCTTATGGCCTTTATGGCCTTATTAAACCCTACCAGAATGTGTTTGATGGAAGACTCTATAGTACTCCACATTTATATGACTTGTTCCCTTCCCTGTGTGGGTTCTTAGTAGTGTGCTTTTGAAGAACGTGTCTTACTGTGGAACTGTGATTGCTGAAGTCCCGTTACTTGTGTCTTGTCTTCCCACTTTCTTCTGTTTTGTTTATTTCTGTCTCTTTCTGTTTTGGTAGGCACTATTTGTGTTTATGGCGTTGTCATTTGCTCGTGACGAGATCATCTGGCTGCTTCGACACGCAGACAACATCCAGAAGAAAAGCACAGATGACTTCATAGACAAGTAGGCACGCATTCCCTCTCACAGAGACTTTATTTTTATGTGTGGTATTATTTGTTTTTACTGCTTGATGCTTTTCTTTTTGTCACCATCATGTTTGCATGTGCCTTGCAGACACATTGCTGAGTTGATCTTCTACATGGAGGAACTCAGAGCTCATGTCAGAAAATATGGCCCTGTCATGCAGCGCTACTATGTGCAGTACCTGTCTGGGTTTGATGCTGTGGTGCTTAATGAACTAGTGCAGGTGCGGCCTTCAGTTAGTCTAGTCACATAAATGCCAGATCATTTTATACATACACTTACAGATGAATGGTATTGCTGTCTTTGCACTAGTACATTATGCACCACATTAATAATCCTCGTCCTGAACGTTTTTGCAGAACCTGTCTGTGTGTCCTGAGGATGAGTCAATAATAATGTCTTCATTTGTCAACACAATGACTTCGCTCAGTGTCAAACAAGGTATGTCCAAAGTTTTATTAACCGTAGAAAGTGGCCACTTGTAGCTGTGTGGATACTGAGGCATGTGTGTATTTATTTATTTATGTATTCATTATTATTATTATTATTTTTATTTTTATTGGTGATAGTAGTATTTATTATTCAAACTATCCAAAAATTCAAAATAAATTGATCTAGTGTGCTATTACTTAAAGAACTTATGCCAATGTAATATTTAATAATTAAACCCAGCCTATTTTCCCCAAAGGAATCCATTTTAAAGTGTTCAACTTTAACCCACCATTCATCTAGTTCAACGATTAACATCTGTAATAAATTTTAACCTAATCAAACATTCAACACATTATATATTACTATTATTTTTGAGTCTCCAACAATAACCATAACTTAACAAACTGCAGCAAACTTTGAACAACTTGCTTCAGCATCCACACACAATGGAGTCAACCATTGCAAATATTCTTGTTCTGTATAACATCCAGAATATGAGAAGTCATTTTATTTTTAATTATTTTTTTTTTTTTTTTGCAGTAGAGGATGGAGAAGTGTTTGACTTCAGAGGTATGCGCCTGGACTGGTTTAGATTGCAGGTACACACTCTTGATATATGGAGAATTCAAAAATACCAATATTTTTGCATGACTTTGACACAGCACAAAGTTAAGACTTCTGCTTTTTGTTATTGTTGAAAACTTGCTACTTGCGTGTAAGGAGGAATAAACCTATTTACACATTAGTCGTGTTCATTTTCAAACCAGAACTCTTACCTTGTAGAGCTTATCTCTGTCTCCTTCTCTACAGGCTTACACTAGTGTCTCTAAAGCTAGTCTTGGTATTGCTGACCACAAGGAGCTGGGCAAAATGATGAATACCATTATCTTCCACACCAAGATGGTTGACTCGCTCGTGGAGATGCTGGTGGAGACATCTGACCTGTCTATTTTCTGGTGAGACATAATTATTTATATCTTATATTGGACACAAATGCAGAGATGGTCTCGGATGTTTGTTGTATGTCTCTCTTGTGTGTGTTAGTTTCTACAGCCGTGCGTTTGAAAAAATGTTCCAGCAGTGCTTGGAGCTCCCCTCTCAAAGTCGACACTCCATTTGCTTCCCTTTGCTCTGCACACACTTCATGTCCTGCACACACGAGCTCTGCCCTGAAGAGGTACACTTGCAAATTTTTTACATTAAAGCATTCTTTACAAATGGCAATAAACGACTTGAATCTTAAATTGTACACCCAACAAATGAAGCATTTCTCATGTTTTTGCTGTTGTCTTTATTTTCCGACAGCGCCACCACATAGGTGATCGAAGCCTGTCGTTGTGCAATATGTTTTTGGATGAAATGGCTAAACAGGCCCGAAACCTGATTACTGATATTTGCACTGAGCAATGTACCCTCAGTGATCAGGTAACAGCACATACAAGTTCTGTTTGCATTCAAAAGTCTAACAAAGCCAACGCTAAACAATATCCTAGATTTCTGGTTAAGTGGTTAAAGATGAATGAATCTGTCTTTTCTGCTTGTTGCTCTTTAGCTTCTTCCTAAGCACTGTGCGAAAACCATCAGCCAGGCTGTGAACAAGAAGAGCAAGAAGACAACGGGAAAGAAAGGAGAACCCGAGAGAGAGAAACCTGGAGTGGAGAGCATGAGGAAAAACCGACTGCTGGTCACCAAGTAAGAACAATGTTATGTATGTGTTGGAAAACCTAACCTGACTGGTCAGTGATTAGATTTATCAACAACAGTTTTATCCAATCAGAGAAGCTCCGTGTTGTTTACATTCATAATGGTACATCTTCAAACCTTAAACATTCCCAGACCTGTCTGTACTGTCACATCATTGGACACAATGAGCCAGTAAAGCCAAGGTTCAGACCACAAATACTTTACATGAAGAAGATGGATTTTTGTGAGTGTGTAAACTCAAAAATCTCAAGAGTCCAGCTGCAGCGCAAGGTTATGGAAAACCACCACTTTCCTAGTCATGGAAAGTAAAGGCCTGACGAATTTTTGTGTTTTGTTTGTTTCCTGTTGCTTTTATTTATTTATTTATTTATTTATTTTTTTAGCAACTTGGTCTGCCTTTTTGGCAAATACATAATCACTGCTAAACTCCTGGAACATGGTCCAAAAAGAGTGACTTTTTCTGTTTGGTCTCTTTTCCAGTCTGGATAAACTCCACACTGCGCTGTCCGAGCTCTGCTTTTCCATCAACTATGTGCCGAACCTGGTGGTGTGGGAGCACACATTCACCCCCAGAGAGTACCTCACCTCACACCTGGAGATCCGCTTCACCAAGTAAACAGCAGCTTTTTCTCTCTTATTCTCCTTTGCACAGTTAATAGAAGAATTCCAGGGGGAAAGCACGTCCACTAGTAGACCTAGAATAATTGTGTAGTCGATAAACCACATTCTCACCTCGCTTCCTTTCACTCCACGTGGCTCAGTGTGGTGTGAAAGTCATTTCCTGTTGATGTGGTAGCTCTATGAGCAAACGGATCGTCAAAGATGGGAGGGAAGTTGGTTTGGATGTGCTCTTTACGATTCTCAAAGCATTTCAATGTGACTAAATTGAGGTCTGTAGCCATTGACACTGGCACTATAGATGATAGGTTGAGTACCTTATTACCTGCCCATGTGACTCTATGTCTCCTTTCAGGTCTATAGTGGGGATGACCATGTACAACCAGGCTACTCAGGAAATCGCCAAGCCCAGCGAGCTGCTGACCAGTGTGCGGGCCTACATGACTGTCCTGCAGTCAATAGAGAACTATGTCACCATTGACATCACTCGAGTCTTCAACAACGTGCTCCTGCAGCAGACACAGCACCTGGACAGCCATGGGGAGCCCACCATTACAAGTCTGTACACCAACTGGTATGTGCACAGCTTTCTGTAGAAGACATAATGCCGTCTCAGCCACTCAACTAAACATGGTTCCGAAAGATTTTTTTGATTCCTGCACGGACCAAAGCTCTTCAGTTGGTGCCACACAAGTACTAACGTTCGGTTCCCAGTCGTGAGGGAGTAAACTAGCCTAACCCAATGTTTATGTATGAATGTATGTAACTGGGACGGTGGGACGAAGTGGCTCAGTGGTAGAGCAGTTGTCCTATAACCGGAAGTTTGGCAGTTTGATTCCTGCTCTCCCCTGTTCATACTGTCGTTGTATCCTTGGGCAAAACACTTAACCCACCTTGCCTCCACTGTCCGTAGCACTGGTGTATGACTGTGTGTGACTGTAGAGGTGTGTTTGGTGGTGGTCGGAGAAGGTTGAGCGCCGTTTGTATGGCAGCCCCCTCTCTGTCTGCCCCAGGTGTGAATGTGTGTGAATGAGGTGAGTGGAAGCACGATGTAAAGTGCTTCGGGTGCCCGAGAAGGGTGCAAAAAAGCGCTATATAAATGCGTGCCATTTACCATTTACCATAACTGTAAAAGGAGCAGTTGAAACCAAAGGGTGTAGCACATTTTAAAGTCTATTTGAATTGCAGGTACTTGGAGACTTTGCTGCGTCAGGTCAGTAATGGACATATTGCCTACTTTCCTGCCATGAAGGCCTTCGTTAACCTGCCCACAGAGAATGAACTCACCTTCAACGCTGAGGAATATTCAGACATCTCAGGTAAGAATACACACTGTCCAAACAGTCAGTGAAATGTCAGTACTGTGAGGTTGTGTTTGTGTCACTTCCAGAGATGCGTTCTCTGTCAGAGCTCCTGGGGCCATATGGGATGAAGTTCCTAAGTGAGAGTCTAATGTGGCACATCTCATCGCAGGTTGCTGAGCTGAAGGTACCAGTGCTAAAATGCTATAAAAGAAAGACGGTTTGATTCATAAAGGTAGAAGCCTAAAAAGAATATATTTTTCTTTTTCATCTTGACCTTTTCTGACTTTCTGTAGAAACTGGTGGTTGAAAACATGGAAGTGTTGACCCAGATGAGGACAAGCTTTGACAAACCAGAGCACATGGCTGCCCTCTTCAAGAAACTTACCTGTAATTACTTACACTTGCACTGCTCTGAGTATGGAGCTAAAACAGGGTCAAAACCCTGCAAACAGAAACAAATGGCAAATGATACTGCGACAAACATTAACATGGTTTTCAAATACAAAATGGTATTAACAAATATACTGTTTTACAAATTCAAATCATACTCACAAATAATTATTTTACAGTTAATTCTATAAAAGTACAAAGTCTTTGTCCTACAAAACACTTGTCACATACTCTATTTGAGAAGCAGCTTTTCTCACGACCAGAGTCCTTTATATAGAACTGCAGCAGGGGACTGTAGAACCACACAGATTTCTGGCCAAGCATTGCTTCTGCAGAAAACCGTTTAATTTGTTATAGCTCCATTATTAAGGCACTTTCTGCATTCTATAAATCAACACATTTGACACAAGTCAAGAAATACTGGGCTGTCACCTGGTCTACGTTTGTCTTTCCTGGGTAGACCTGTAAACATATTCTTTATTTGATATGTACTTTATTTTTTTTATAGCTGTGGACAGTGTATTGAAAAGAATGACCATCATCGGGGTCATCCTGTCCTTCCGCTCTCTGGCCCAGGAAGCTCTCCGAGATGTAAGGCACACATCATTCCCATGCACACACTAAAGTCGTCTAATTAGTGTAAATATATATATAAAATGATTATAAAAACGCTGTCTGTTTCCAGGTGTTATCCTGTCACATTCCATTCCTGGTCAGTTCAGTGGAAGACTTCAAGGACCACATTCCAAGAGAAACTGACATGAAGGTTTAAAAAACAAAAAGCAATATTAACTTTTGGTCTCATTTTATTGAAAGGGCGATGGAGAAACTAACTGCTAATGAGAAGTGGGAGCAAAAAACATTAAAAGATATAAAAGGAGGTGGAATTTACAAAGGGCTTCAAGAAAAGGAAGGACATAAGGGATACAGTGATCTCTGTTCTCTCCAAAATGGGAGTTGGAGGATATAGTTCATGACCAAGACAGGTCATCTTTGAGTTTGTGAAACTTGAAAATAGATCATGAATAGTAGAGCAGGAGCATTAATAGGGTCACAATAATAACTCTTTTCTGTTGGCGGGTGCCTGTGGATCTTGACCCTGCAGGTGGCCATGAATGTCTATGAGCTGTCCTCGGCGGCTGGTTTGCCCTGTGAAATTGACCCTGCTCTGGTGGTGGCTCTGTCTTCACAAAAGAGCGGTAAGTGTCGACCCTAACACAAATGAATGAAGGCCATGTGTGAACCAGAGCATTCTAAACCCAGGTGTCTCTACAGAAAACATCAGTCCCGAGGAGGAGTACAAGATCGCCTGTCTGCTCATGGTGTTTGTGGCCGTCTCCATGCCCACTTTAGCCAGCAACGTCATGTCACAGTACAGCCCTGCCATCGAGGGTAAGACATGATGATGATATAATCCTACACTCGGCCTCCATCGTGAAAATGCAGTGTGAATGTCTTTGTGAATGAGAGAGCTTTAAGAGAAAGAATAGTGCAGGGTGTTTTTAAAAAGAATTCCCTTCTCCCATCTTTTACTTGTAGTGACATGGAATGTGCAATGAGAAAAACAGCCCATAGAGGCCAGGCTGAGAGGCTGAGAGCACTGCTGTGTGGATGGATACATTTGTAATGTATGCTCTGTGACATTTAAAGGGCAGTTTCCTCATTGTTCAATTTAACCATGTTTTGAATATGTTTGTTTGCATATACTATTTAATTGGTAGTTAAATCTTTTTTATTTATTTATTTTTTCCTCGATACAAAGAGGTTTAGTAAATGAGGCTTTGATAAGAGAAAGAGAGAACAAAGGGTCAGTAGTGCTTAACAACCTTGAAATGAGAGGTGCCATTGTTAATAGGAGACATTAAAAAAGATAATGAGTTTGAATGGCTTCAGGATGGTTAGTATGCAGACTGCAGACAGTACATTTCCATACATGGCACCACCACAGCATTTCACACACATTGCAGGACTTCATGCATGTCACGGCTACACAAAATGGATTTTTATTTACATTCCAGACAGTGCTAATTAACAAGACAGACATTCAAGTATGAGTAATAGCTTTTCTCATGTCTGTGTGCATCTACTGCCCCCAACAGGCCACTGCAACAACATCCACTGCTTGGCCAAAGCCATAAACCAGATTGCTGCTGCGCTCTTCACCATCCACAAGGGAAGCATCGAGGACCGCCTCAAGGAGTTCCTTGCTGTAAGATGACTTTTAAAGACCTATCTATCGTATCTTCTGTAATAACTTACCCTCAGCTATCAAAATGCCACTGTGATGTGCACCTTTTATACAAATAAAAACACACAAAGACAACTGTTTACAGATGAACAAGGGATGTAAATCTTCAATACTCAAATTACTACAAGCACACTTGGGCAGTATACATCGCCTCCATTTCTCCCAAATTTGATCAATTCTATCAGTTTGAAGGCTTTGGACAAAGGTTAATTTGCTCTATGACAAATATTCAATAGACAATGCTGAGGCAATCATCTAATGTTTATTTTAAACAATTTTAGTAATAGTCTGCCGACCTGCTAGACCTGCTTCTCACCAGGCAGGACCAAAACAAGTGAAAGTGGTTTGCTTCTTTAGCACCACAGTTCCTCCAGCAGCTGGAGGAGCCTGTGAGATGTAGCTTTTGGACTGAAGTAATGAAATATCTACTGAGACTCTTCAGCCAAAACATCTCCATGAATTTGAGCTGAAGGTCTTCCATTAGAATGCACATTGTTCTTTTCATTTGTCTTGGATGTGCACATTTTTAAAAACATAATTCAATAATCAAGAAAACACATTTTGTTTGTGTGTGTGTGTAGCTGGCCTCATCGAGCCTGTTGAAGATTGGCCAGGAGACAGACAAAATGACCACAAGGAACCGAGAGTCTGTCTACCTGCTGCTGGACATGGTAAGATGTGCTTCAACTTATTCTAGAACCAGAGGTGTCACTAAACTGAACTTTGTTGGACTGTACAAGTACAGACCTGGAGACCTAAACTTTTTGTGGAGACTGTTTACAAAGCACACTGGTTTGCCCTGATCTAAAGGAGGCCAGTTTTGAAAAAGCTCTGGAAAAGGCTGCTCCCGGTTGCCTCGTACCGGTGCCATCCTGTGTCCTGTAGTGGAACTCATAAAACAAATAAACTTTGTTTATGTTGAGCAGGTTAGAGTCCTGTAGCTGAGTAAAAAAATACATATTTTTAGTGAAAAACAAATAAAAACTCTGAGGGCATCTGTCAAAGCTTGTGCTGAGGTCATTGTACTCCATGACGGTGCTGTTGACCGTCTCTGTTTATTAGAAAAAGTCACTATCAACTCCTTGGTTTTATAAACATCATTAACGTGGTTGTCCAATAATAATGCAGCCATTGAGTTAGTTTTTGGAGAACAGCATTGGGTTTGTTAAGACTCTGCTCTGTGTGTTTCAGATCGTGCAGGAGTCTCCGTTCCTGACCATGGACTTGCTGGAGTCTTGTTTCCCCTACGTCCTGCTGCGAAATGCTTACCACGCCGTCTACAAACAGAGCATCAGCGCTAACGCATAAACACACTCTTAATACACAACCTTTAGCCTGTCATGCAGTAGACCAGGCCACTGACGACACAACTGCTAAACCTAAACTAAATACACTAAACTATGGCTCCGAGGCCTCAACCCAGTGTTAAATACAGCACTAACACAATCTCAAACCCACACAGAGAATATACTACAATTCCATTAATGACAAAATACAAAAATTAGAAAGGGGAATAAAAAAAAGCATCTCTGTACAGATACATACATCAGCTGGACGAAGCTGGGGATCAGTGTCTTTATTTAAACTATTGTACCGTTGCCAGGGACCATTACCATAGCAACACATGTTTTTTGTTGGCATTAAAGAACAAAAATATAAATATATAGTATATATATATATATATATATATATATAGTTGACACTACTTTTTCTTTCTTTTACATAAAATATTTCAGATTGTTAGTGTCCAGCTGATGACTTTGTGGTGATGGATTTGGAAGCTTCTTTGGGAATGCAAATGATTTGCTGTGGAGTTTTAATTTTTCTGATTCTGATGTGGATTCCTGTGTTGATAATGAGAGACGTGTTGCTTGTTGATGTAAGTTTACACAATATGGGCCATTCAAAATACTTATACGCTAAAATGACATTTCATAGTGAGTACATACAACACTTGTGATGTATTTTTTTTTTTTTTTTTGCTAGCTGTAATATGAACCTTTTGTGGGTAAAGAGATATCTGTATTCTGCTTTGATGTGAACTGAACTGTCTGTTTTTTAATGTTTATGTTCTGTTATTTTTATGACAAGTATATAATGACAATTTGCCAAATGTTTTGACACTAAAAGATGTGTATGAGGGCTTTGGAGTGGATGGTTTGAACTCTCTGGAAACGTCTGACTCTATAGCAGCTCTACAGAAAAACATAACGGGAATAGCAATTTAAAAAATCCACACTGCTGTTAGAGAATAATTCATTTTACTCATGCTTTGATGTAATATTTCCTGCAGCAGGTAAACAGACAGCACGTCCTGCTGCTTGTATTTTGGCACTTTTTGTTTATTGTTTCTGTAGGTTTGAATACAGCTGGGTGGGTGAAGCTGGCAAAAGAGCCAGGGAAAACAATGCATAAACTCCGGTAACTTCTTTAAACACTAACGGGGCAACACCACTGAGTTCCATTTGTAACCTGTCACATGAACGCTCTTAGGCCGGGCAGGCTTTTACAGCAGTGTAGTTTGACTTTTTATTCTTCAAAGCACAGCACCGGCGTCATGTAGATCAGACACAAAGCAGGGTGTTTACGCTAGCCCTCTGCTAACACCAGGGCTCTCTGTCTAAAGCTCATACTGCACACTACTCAGGACTCTATGTGGGCCCCGAAAACCACTCATCCTCTAAATCCAGATAGTTTACAAAGACTGCTTTCCCACTGATCAGACGTCTAGTTCACTGTGTATCTAGTGTGCATTATAGGCATGTCGGGACAGATCCATGGACAGAATCTGCCTTTTTTTTGATGTGGAATGGTTGCTCATTTTTCTAACCTATTTTGTGTCTTTGACTCCACTGTGTAACTTAAATGACATGAGTAAAATAAACTTTAGGGCTGTGTCAGACCACACTGTGTGAAGGACTCTTCTGTAAATGCACTGATACTTCTGCACACACTGAATCCTGCAATCCTACGGAAAACGAAAACACTAAAGGGGTCCATTCCAACAAGAGCTATTAGAGGGAGCCAACAGCAGCTCCAATCTCGCCGATGTCCCTTGTCTTACAACCAGATTGAAGCGAACTCCTACTACTACTACTTCACATCTCATTTAAATGAATTTACTGAAAATATACACATTAAAGGCAGGTAATGTGTATTGTCTAAACACATTGTATTTACAGAAGTTAGGGCAAATGACATGCAGTTGAATAAAGTCCAACACAGAGCAGTCCTTTGAAGTAGAGGACCTTTCTCCCCCTCCTTCACTTGAAGTGGAGAATGTGCCCAGTGGTGTAACATTATCATTAGGGCAAATTTAGACTAATGTTCAGCAAATGCTAACAAACTTTCAGAAATTGCAAACCTATGCATTTAGGTGGATTTTGGTGTAATTTGGTGTTAATAATAAAACAGAGATTTCAGGTCTCCCTGGGAGAGAATGTTTGTTCTAGGGAGATAACCATGGTATAGCTATGAAATAAGAGCTGAATCTGAGTGCCATCTGCATAATTATGGTACAGCTACGTACTAACTGGCCTAAAGGAAGCATGTAAAGATTTATAATTTATAATAAGGGGTCCCAAGATAGACCCCTGTGGAACCCCACATGCCTTTTGGTCTGATACAGTTACCAAACGAAACAAAGTACTTCCTGTCTTCAAGATAGGACTGAAACCATTTAAGGGCAGTTCCAGTGATACCTTTCCATTCCTCTAATCTTTGTGACAGGATTCCATGGTCCACTGTATCAAACGACTTTTTCTATGACTTTCCTTAAAAATGTTTGATATGGGCCGATAGTTGTTGAGCACTGTAGCATCAAGACTGCTCTTCTTTAGGAGAGGCTTAATGACAGCAGTTTTTAAGAGACCCTTGGAAACAAAGTAGTGATAAACATTGTTTGTCATGTAGGTAATGCACAGGTATGACAGGTTGGTCATACCTTTCTGCGCTGTATTTGGATCAGGGCAGAAGGAGGGTTTCTTCCCCAACTGCATTTTTAAATATATGTTGTACAGTATTGTTCAAAATAATTGCAGTGCAATGAGACTAACCAGAATAATACAGGTTTTTAGTATATTTTTTATTGTTAAGCGGCAAACAAGTTACCAGTAGGTGCAGTAGATTCTCAGAAAACAAACAAGACACAGCATTCATGATATGCACGTTCTTAAGGCTGTGCAATTGGGCAATTCGTTGAAAGGGGTGTGTTAAAAAAATAGCATTCAATCACTGAGGTCATCAATTTTGTGAAAAAACAGGTGTGAATCAGATGAAGCCACCAGCACTTGTTGAACATGCATTTGAAAGCCTGAGGAAAATGGGTCGTTTAAGACATTGTTCAGAAGAACAGCTTACTTTGGAGAGATGAGCTTATATCTCTAGAGGGAGGAGTTTCCCCTGAAACCAAACCTGAATCACCAGGCTGTTCTGGTTTCATAGTCGTTGGCTCTGAAAGGGAAGTGTGACTCCTGATATAAGAGTCATTAAGGCTCAGGAGAGTCGTTAGTGACACTGCTCCATTCAGGTGCTGTGTTTGTTGTTCCAGGGTGCAGCTCTTTTGTTTTAGGTTTCAACACACTGTTGTAAATACTAGGCGACATAAATCTGAGTCCACCTCCTCTGTTCAAAGAGGGCTTTTCCATTTTTTTACAAAAATGGCTTCCTTCACCTCTCTCAAACCATCTGGCCTCTCGGTCCAAAATTCGGACATTGCTGTCCTCAAAAGAATGTCCCTTCTTTTTGAGGTGGAGGTGGACTGCAGACTCAGGTCCTCCAGGATTGGCTCTTCTGTGCTGATACATCCTCTTGTGAAGCTGTTGTTTTGTTTCACCAACATAACTGTCACTGCACTCTTCACTGAACTGCATAAACCACATTACTCTGTTTGTGTGAGGGGATCTTGTCTTTAGGATGGACCAGTTTTTGATACAGAGTGTTCCCTGGTTTAAAGTGGACTGGAATGTTGTGTTTGTAGAAAATCCTTTTAGGTTTTTCAGATAAACCAGACACATAAGGGATAACTACACCCTTCCCTAGAGATATAAGCTCAGCTCTCTTACCAGTTGATCTCAGAATTGAATAATTAAAGTCTCTTGGAATTAGAGACGAAATTGTTTCACCTTGAAAACTGAGTCCAGATGCTTTTATTTTTACCTTTTTTTCAAGATGTCCTGGATGACTGAGAACCTTCACAGACATGTTACCTGTAAGTACTGTGACAGTTAGAAGACGTCTGTGTGAAGCTAATCTATTTTCAAGAATCCCCTGCAAAGTCCTGCTGTTTAAAAAAAAAGGCATGTATAGAAGAGGTTCCAATTTGCCAAAGAACACATTAACTGGCCTAAAGAGAAATGGAGGAACATTTTGTGACTGATGAGGGTAAAATTGTTCTTTTTGGGTCCAAGGGCCACAGACAGTTTGTGAAACAACCCCCAAACTCTGAATTCAAGCCACAGTCCACAGTGAAGACGGTGAAGCAAGCATCATGATATGGGCATGTTTCTCCTACTATGGTGTTGGACCTATTTATCGGATACCAGGAATCATGGATCAGTTTGCATTTGTCAAAATACTTGAAGAGGTCATGTTGCCTTATGCTGAAGAGGACATACCCTTGAAATGTTTTTTTCAACAAGACAATGACCCCTAAACACACGAGTAAATGAGCAAAGTCTTGGCTCCAAACCAACAAAATTAATGTTATGGAATGGCCAGCCCAATCCCTGGACCTTAATCCAATCGAGAAGCTGTTTCTGAAGCAAAACCAAGAAATGTAAATGAATTGTGGAATGTTGTTAAAGAATCATGGAGTGGAATAACAGCTGAGAGGTGCCACACAGATGTGAAACAGTTTTAACAAAACTGTGCTCATACAACTAAATATGAGTTTAGTGATTCACAGGTTGTTAAATCCTAGAAACAAAAACGTTTGTACAAAATAGTTTTGAGTTTGTACAGTCAACAGCAGACACTGCTATTTTTTGAACACACCCCTTTCAACTAATTGCCCAATTGCACAGCCTTAAGAGCGTGCATATCATGAATGCTGGGTCTTGTTTGTTTTCTAAGAATCTACTGCACCTACTGGTAACTTGTTTGCCACTTAACAATAAAAAATATACTAAAAACCTGGTTTATTCTGGTCACATTGTACTGCTATTAATTTGAACAATACTGTATATAAAAGATAAAACATTAAAATATAAAGAAACATTTATACTTTACATATAAAGTATACTTTTACAGTATACATTTAAGTATAAAGTATAAGTATACATTTACACACAAGTGTAATACATGGCTGAATTCATCTGGAAAAGATTGATCTCAGAATACTTACCTCTTCTGCAGGAGAGACAAAGGATGTTGGCAGATGGGCAGAGTCCTGGCTGTAAACACTGATGATCCGTCGTGTAGCTTGATTAAAAAAAGCAGATGTGTTTTGTTAAAGTTGGCTGAAGTTAGAAAAAGGTTGCAGCTGGGTTTTGTTGAAGTTGAACCTATGTTTTGCTGCAAAAGGTAATACTAACTTTTTAGTTAGTATTAGTAGTGATGATGATGGCCAAATGATGAAGGTGACAGACCGGTTGGCTGTAGAGGGATGTTGTGTTGGAGGCAGATTGGATTTGAGGTGCTTTTGGCTGATGTAGAAACGACAGGTGAAGAGGCTTGGATGGTTGAAATGACAGCTCATCCCTGTAGATGTTGATGGTCGGCTGGAGCAGCAGCTGGGCGGTGCAGGGCAGACATGATGTTTTGGAGTCAGTGAACTGCTGGAGGATGGTGTTGAAGCTGGTTTTGGGCTGAGGTTGAATACAGCAGATGTTGCTGTTGGTGAAGAGGTGCAGCTCGGTGTTAACACGCTGCTAAAAGGAGACAGTGCTGTGTGTTTGGTGCTGTTTGTTTGAAATCCTGTTGAATAAAACTGGAAAAAAGTTAAAACAGTAAAATAAAAACCACAAATATAAACGTCTTTTAAAGGAGTCTGTTTGAGTGTTCAGTTTCTCTTGGGTTTCTTTGCCAGAGGTCGGTGAGAGTCGGTCAGAGGGTCACAGGGTCTTTTAGAAGACAACCCCAGGCCTCGGAGGAAGTAAGGAGTGTGGTCTGAAGTGTCGGGGGCGGATGTCTGGGCCTGTACGGGACGAGAGGGTAAAGCAGAGGGTGGAGGATGTTTAGTGGCTGTAGATGTATCTGTGGGTTTTCTAGGTCCTTAAACAGACGTCAGTGTAAGTGCTATACTTCCATGAGCCTCCTTACCTTCTCTGGCAGCTGTTCGGCCACATACTCAGGCTGTCTGGTCCCCTTCTTAAGACTGAACTTCATCACCAAAGACCCTCGAGAGACCGGCTCCACAGAGACAGAAGGCTCTGAACATTCAGGGGTCTGGACCTGTGCAGGACGAGAAGTGAGAAACAGCATTTGGTTCAAAGAGCTGCATTTGGACTTTTATTTGACAAAAAAAGGTGAGTGTGGAAGAAGTGGCACTTAATGCTCAAATAATCATATTATATTACAGTCATATCTGCATCGGTACAATAGTCACTAGTTTTGATGTTCTTGTGACTTTAAATGTTGTGTTGTGTTTTCCGTCAGCCTCCTTACCTTCTCAGTGACAAGACAAGACGTTTATTTTTGTATAGCTCAATATCACAACAACAGCCGCTTTAAAGGGCCTAACAGACTGCACTAGACAACATCCCCTGTCCTTAGACCCTCCATCAGGGTAAGAAAAAACTCCAAAAAAAACACACTCGTGACATAATTCAACACACAAATACCACACAGCGTCCAGACAAGCTCACTGTGGCAGTGCTTCCCACACATTGAGGGTCTTTGGCGGTTTGACATAAACTTTTTGGCAATAAACTGCAAATAAGCCACAAATATTTCATAATATTGTTCGGACGTTGGATATAGTGGGAAATATAGTGCCCATTTTTCTCCTTTTTTGGGTTGGATAATGTAAAATTGAATTTCAATAAATGTGTTCTTACCAGCGGGAAACAGTGAACTATTCTGTTAGTGTTGCAAAATTAGTTTTATTAAGCAATTTATAGTCAACAGTATTAGTATTATTTATGTCTTTTTTAGCACATTTTTAGGGACTTTACTTGAAGTCTTGTCTTGTATTTTGATTCGAGTAAATAATAATAATAATAATAATAATTATTATTATTATTATTTATTATTATTATTATTATTATTATTATTATTATTATTATTAATATTATTATTTTATAATAATTAGCTTTTGAAACCGATAATGTCAGTATAGTGCAATGACAGTATATACTATGGACAACGTCCGCCCATTGGTCCCCTATTCACCGATATTACCACAGGGCAATAAAATGGCGGTTACATCCGGGCTTTTCCGCTTTTACTGCAGAGTAAAATAATAGTTTTCAGATAGCATAAACGGACATATTAATCAACACAGAAGTGTAACAATGTAACAATGTTCTTTAAACAACGTTGTCTACAAAACGTATCTACAAAACATTCCAAAAATGTTTGTACTCTGCTTGCACTTTTTGTGTTTTGGGTCGTCTTGTCAGTGTTGCAGATGTGCTTTTAACCATGAAAGTACATACTTTCTTGGCTCAAAAATACCAACAGGAGGGCCACTGATGTTGATCATCAGTAGGTTACTAACATTGGACATTGGACAGTGTAGATCATTTGTCTGTGTAGATCATTTGTTTTGTTTCAGGTTTTCAGGTTTACTGTTTGGATTGTTAAGCAAATCTCTTTTTCCATTGACAGCTTGGTCTTTACTAAGTACTAAGTCTGAATCTGGTGCAAAGTCGCTTTACTTGGGACTTGTCAAAGCGTATGCTAGGTGTTGATGACCAGTTGTTTGCGTCCAGAATGCTAATATCATGCAGCATTTCACTTCAAAGGAGTGGTGCTTTTACATATTGTTGATCAAGATTTGTAGGAACTGCTTTGCAATAATTGGTGTGAGCTTGCCATTAGGGGAACAGATCCAAAATGCCTTGAAGCTTGTGCTTTCAATGCTTCCACTGACTTTTCCACTGGAGATTCTTTGAATGAACTCAGCACTCTGATGTTGCGCTTGAAAAGGTGTTCTGCTCTCATTAATGTAACAGAATGGGCTTGGTTTGCTAGTTCTGACAAGGCATCATTCATTAGTTCAAAGTCACAGAGAAACTCCTTACTTTGCAAACGCAATGCAAGACCTCCGTATCTCTGCCTTTCTGTAGCACTTCTGGTTTGGTCTCCTGCAGCATTTTTATAAAGTGTCTATTGAGTGCCTCTTATGATCTCCATACAGCCTTTACTGCATAAAAAAGTTGCTACCCATCGTGTGTTTAAAACTCTGCCAATTTTCTGAACTTCGTTCTGGACGTGAAAAGGGTTCATGTGCATTTTTTGATGAGTGACAATAGAGGTTGTAAATATTTTCCATGAATGCTTTAAAGTGGCTTATTGATACAACCTCATCCTCAGCATAAAACTTCAGACTTTTCACCCAACATAACACTGTCTCCATCAGAAATAAATACAATCCATTTTTTTATGCCTCACTGAAGCCAGCCATGTCCAAGCTGTTCAACAGAGCTCTCTCAATAGTCTCTGCTTTTTGACTCTCTAATTCATCCAGCTCCAAGAAAACAAATTCAGGGGGTGCTCCATCTACAGAGACTTTCACATTTACAATCAAAGCTGGATTTATGGCTGACAGATGTGGTCTCATCAATTGGAACAGTTTGCCACAATACTCTTGACTATTTTTATCTGCATTTCTTTTGCTACATGTTCCATAATTTTGGTGTCACTATAGAGACTGTAGATTAGTCCCCATTGTTGTTCATGTTTTCCTGAAGTTCAATGAGATCATCAGGATCAAAAAAAGGCCTGTTCATTTTAGCAAAGAATTATGCTGTTCTGAACACAGCATCAGTTTCAGCCAACACAGAGTCTGACACAGCGCTCACCATATTGCCAATCAAATCCCTTCCACCCTTTGCTGTGAGCTCTTGAGCTATTTTTGAGCCTTGGACATCTCATGCCGCCTAATTTTGTTTCTCAACGAGGACAAGGCAGTATCTCGGTTTTCATTGGAGCCTGACAACTTGTTCCTGAAGGAAACCCATTTCTCAGATATGGCCACTCGTTTCTGTCTGGACACCGGTTGATTTGATTGCACTGCAAACGGCACAGCCTGGAAGTAAATAAAAAACAGTAACATACATTTGAATTTATATTAACAAAACCTTCAGAGTTGCAAATGTCATGTGTTAAAGTTTTTTATTATATCTGTGCTAGTCTTTAGGCTATTCTTTAAATTACTCTGTGACAACTGTCACGTAATGTAACTTTTTATAGCATAAATAATTGTGTCTTATATTCAAAATGGCTATACTTTCATTAATGCCTGCTCTGCATGTTGGCTGTGTTACTTTCTGTCCCCAGTGCAGCTCAATCTGTGTTTATGATGACAAATGTACACTGTCCCATATTAAATAAACATCTGTATTCTTGAAAGGAGACAATAATAACCTGTGATAAAAGATCTTTTTATGTCTGTGCTTGAATAACTTCCATATTTTGGTATTTAGTAGATGCTGGTGGGAATGGGATGCTCTCTACTCATAAGTGTGATGATGTGAGGAAGAGAGAGCCTTGGCCAAGTCCATGCCCTCAGTCACGACTCAAAGAGACATGGCGTTAAGTCACAAACATGCGTCTAACAAACGGGAAAATGTATATTTTTTTTTTTACTAATTTGCTCACCCTACAATTTGCCACTCATTATATAAAAAGTTTGATTAGTAAGATGTGTTCATCTGAAGTTCATCAGTCGATGAGCTGTAGAGCTACGCAATGACGTCATAGCGTTGGCGGCCGCACAGATCGCCTGTTCAGAAAGACATTTGTCTGGCTGCTGTGTGTTTGCCCTTCACTGTGCACCTGAAGTCCTCGCGCATTCCTTTTAGAGACACTATCGTGGGTTTTTTACAGTTAGCTCAACGATAACAACACGGGATATTCCACCTTCTTATCGGCTCTCACCAAGCTCTTCTGGTTTGTGTGTGGCTCGTGGTGCCCCGGCAGTTGCTCAACAGCCGCTGCTCATCAACCGCTCGCGCTCCGGCTCCGGCTCACGCTCGTGCTCACACAGCTGCTTAGCACGCTGGCTAACACCGAACTAGCTGGCGGCGTAGCGCTTAGCTCCTACCACCTCCTACCTCGTTGTTATGTAGTGTCGTCCTTATCGCTGAAATAACGGGATATCTGCCTCTCGTCGGCTGACCGGGAGCCGCCATGGAGTGCCGTGTTCTGTCCATACAGAGCCACGTAGTCCGGGGATATGTGGGCAACAAGAGCGCCTCTTTCCCATTACAGGTAAACACATCCTGCGTACACCTATTATCGGACAGCGAGGACACGACTCAGACTAACATCCTTAGTCACCTCTCAGCATCCAGTTCTGACGGTAGCGTCAAACAGCTCACTTATTGCAAATACCTACTTGTATCTACGTGGTTAATGCAGATGATTTATCAACATCTCGTTTCGTTTCTGTCATGCACAAGGCCATAGACCGTGTCGCTGACAGACATATGATGAAAATGTCTGGTGTGTGATCACCACGAGGAGGTCGTGTGAGAGAGTTGTTCCAATTGTGTTTCTCCTTGTACAGCCTTCCCACAAATTTGTTCAGTGAAAAATGAATGAAAAATGCTAAGTTAGTGTTTGTAGACAGGAAAAAAGAAAGTCGTGGTGTGGTGGACAATTGGGGGCTACTTTGAAATTAAGTGATCCATTAAAAGAAACTTGGCCATAAACCTTCAATGTCAAAATGTAGACTATAAAGTCACCTTGAAGCCCTTTTGTGTGTGATCTGGTGTTGATCAAATAACCTATACTTTGCCCAATAATTAGTCTATATGTGCTTTAGATGACCCTTTTTATATTTCTATATCCCTATAGGCCCTTTATTCATAGGTCAAACTGAACACGGTGTATATCACTGTAAGGGTAGTCACTATTTAATGTATCAAAACATAAGAACATCGAGAACTCATCAATTACTATCAGATCATACACCAAGACTCCAATATAGACCCAAAATAAATCTCGTTGATGTGTTTTACACCAACACCTTTTTCTGGTAGTGTTGGTGTCTTTAGCATGACTGTCTGTGTCAAACTCATTTTAGTTCAAAGACCACATACAGCCCAATTTGATCTGAAGAGGGCCAGATCAGTAAAATAATAGCACAATAACCTATAAATAGCACTAGTTATTGCAAAGATGTACAATTACATCATGTGCTCTCATGAATTGCAACTGAAAAAGGCTAATGTTGGCAAAAGCCTTTGTCATGCATGTTATCACAAACTCACCCTCACAATATGGTTTTGATGCTTATGCTATTTTGCTAGCAATAACCTTGCTTACGCTCACTACTGCATCTTTGACTGCTGATCCAGTGTAAAACATTGCCAAGCTAATCATGTGAACCACTTTGCTGTGGAGACCCACGAATGGAGATATGGCCAAAAGGCACTTATTTTACTATCTTTTACTATCCTCTGATGGTCCCAGTTTGAATTGGGGGTGTATCATGCCTAAAGTCAGCGACCATCTTTTTTTTGTTTTGGAGGTGTTCACAGAGTGAGCGTTTTCTTGGCTCTATCTATAACAGTTCTCTATAAGGCTCCTGTACTCTTCTTGTCCGTTGTGTCATTAGAGTATTTTTTTAATACAGCAGGTCTCAGAGTTGTAATTCAAATCTGTAGTGTATAATGTGAAGAGTAATGGAGCAAGAACAGTACCTTGAGGAGCCCCGGTGCTATTAATGACAGCTATGAGACACAGCTCTCCATCCTGACATACTGTGGTCTACCTGTCAGGTAATCAGGGATCCATGTGATACAGGATGAGTCCACCCCCAGACTCCTAAGTCTTTCACTAAGAATAGGTGGTCTGGTGTTGAATCCACTTGACTATCCCTATTAGGGATGCACCGAATGTTCGGCCACCGAAATTATTCGGCCGAAAATAGCCAAAAAAAGCACTTTCGGCATTCGGCCGAATAAGTAAAAGGGCCGAATAAATTTTGCCGAATAATGACGTTTTTAATGACGCAATCAAATTACCCGCGCGGAGTGAGAGGCGCGGGCTTTATGCAGCAAACATGTCAGCAGTGTGGAAGCACTTTAAGGTGTCGGAGAAATAGGCAAAAACGGCCGTTTTCAGACATTGTTCTGCTGAACAAAACGAAAGTGAAACAGACCACGGAGTTCTTAGAAGCTGTCAGCACACGATTTAGTCAGGCGGACTCAGAACCATATCGTGCTTGATCCACGATATAAAGATCATTACTTGGATGTGGGGAGAAAGATGCGCACACGAGAACTGATCCAGGCCGAGTTGGATTTGGGAAAGCCGCTGGGTAATGGAGACGGTCAGGTGCACAGCCAGGAGATGAAAACAGCGCAGAGAGTAAGCGGGCTCGTACTACAGATTAGCGCACAGTCTCGCTGTCTGACTGGTAAGATTTTATTTATATTTTGGATTATGGTAACACTTTATAAGTAGTTTCTATTTTTAACATTAACTAACAATGAAAACCCCTTATTAACAGCATTTATTAATCTTAATGTTAACATTTACTAATACAGTATTAAAATTAAGTATCACATTTGTAATTTTTGAATTTAAAAGTATCAAAAGTGGTAGGCCTATTTGTTAAAATTGTGAATGCACTCATACTAACATGAACTAAATATTTTTTTATTATCTTAAATTAAGGAAGATTAATAAATACCATGACAAATGTATTGCTCATTGTTAGTTAAATATTTTGAAATTGTATTTTTGTTATTTGATTTTTTTTTAATCTGAAAAGCAACACAAAATAGTAAAAAGCAAATTTTTAATATTTAATTATTGTAATGGTGAAAAAATTGTCAAAATAAATGGAAAAATGTGAAACACCGCATTCGGTATTCGGTATTCGGCCTTCGGCCAAGCATTTCATTATTATTCGGCTTCGGCTTCGGCCAAGAATTTCATTTCGGTGCATCCCTAATCCCTATATTAGGCAGAAAACTTGAAGAGATTTGATTTTACTTATAGTAAATGGTTGTTTGTGCAGAAGCCAAACTCAGAGATACTGTATCTTTCCTAGAGACTTGCTCAAGGCCTCCAGTGTGGATAGCTGCTGATGGTGACTTTTGCGGTGGCTCACGTCACTACTCTGCTGTGACATGAGAAAGATTTTCTTACAGGAAATCTTTGTCTTTTACAACAGTCTGCAGCAGTAGCTTAATGCGGTCAATTAAAAACTTGATTGATGCCCCATTCAACTAGAAAGAGGGAGAAGAGAAGATGGAGAGCATAAAGGGGAAACATTCAAATATAGTAGCAGCAACATAATAGAAACAGACCCTGTTAAAAATTAACAAAGGATTGGTGGTGCAGACAGTTGGTTTCTGTTACTGAATAACAAGCAGTTAAATAGTTTGGTGTAACTTGGAGGATGTTTGTTCTACAAAGCTTGCTGCCACTCTCTTTAGCAGCTAGCTTGAGACCAGACAAAATGTGCTGGTCACTTTGATTTCTCTCTCCACCCACTAGATCTTCATGTTCACTTTCAAATCTACTAAATATACATGCAATATGACTGCACAACTGAGCTGAAATGTCAAGAGTCTAAACCAGCCTGTTAAAGGAAGAACAGAAAACCCATGTTTGCAGCTCTACATTTACAGTGGCATGAAAACGTATCTGCCTTTGGAATTTCTCACATTTCTGCATAAAATCACCATCAAATGTGAGCTGATCTTTGTCAAAATGACACAAATGAAAACTTTAACTAAAACCACCCAAACATTTATAGGTTTTCATATTTTTAATGAGGATAACATGCAAACAATGACAGAGGGGAGAGGAATAAGTAACTGAACCTTCTGCCTAAGGTGACTTTGAGAGCAATTTTTACCAAACAATTTAAGCCAGGGGTTTTGTCCACCTATGGTCATGAGCTTTGGGTCATGACCGAAAGAACAAGATCCCGGATACAAGCGACCGAAATGAGCTTTCTCCGCAGGGTGGCGGGGCGCTCCCTTAGAGATAAGGTGAGGAGCTCGGTCACTCGGGAGGAGCTCAATGTAGAGCCGCTGCTCCTCCACATCGAGAGGAGCCAGCTGAGGTGGCTCGGGCATCTGTTTCGGATGCCTCCTGGACGCCTCCCTAGGGAGGTGTTTCGGGCATGTCCCACCGGGAGGAGACCCCGGGGAAGACCTAGGACACGCTGGAGGGACTATGTCTCTCGGCTGGCCTGGGAACGCCTCGGTATCCCCTCGGAAGAGCTGAAGGAAGTGTCTGGGGAGAGGGAATTCTGGGCGTCTCTGCTTAGACTGCTGCCCCCGCGACCTGGCCCTGGAAAAGCGGTAGAAGATGGATGGATGGATGGATGGGTTTTGTCCAATCACTGAGGAGTGGCTTAAAGCTGCCCTGCTCACTATAAAACACACACCTGGTAAGAATTGTGTCTTGATGAGAAGCATTGTCTGATATGCACCATGGCTCGCTCAAAAGAGCTCTCTGAAGACTTGCGATCAATAATTGTTGATTTGTATAAAGCCGGAAAAGGTTAGAAAACCATCTCTAAAAGTCTGGATGTTCATCAATCCACAGTTAGAGAAATTGTCTACAAATGGAGAGAGTTTGGCACTGTTGCTTCTCTCCCAAGGAGTCCACCAAAAATGACAACAAGAGTTCAGTGCAGAATACTCAGAGGTAAAAAAGAACCCTAGAGTGTCTGCTAAAGACTTACAGAAATCACTGGCACAGCCCAATATCTCTGTGCTTACATCAACCAGATATTAAATGTGATGGTTCAGTTACTTATTCCTCCCACTTCTGTCATTGTTTGCATGTTATCCTCATTAAAATTATAAAAAAACTATAATTGTTTGGGTGGTTTTAGTTAAAGCAGACACTGTTTTTTCATTTGTGTCATTTTGACCAAGATCAGATCACATTTGATGGCGATTTTATGCAGAAATATGAGAAATTACAAAGGCTCCAGATACTTTTTAATGCCACTGTACATTTAGTCATTTAGCAGACGCTTTTATCCAAAGCGACTTATCCAGCTGTAACACTGGCTTCCATTCACCAGTGTTACAGCTGGAACACCACTGGAATTAAGGTGGATTAAGTGTCTTGTCCAAGGACATAACAACAGTATGAACTGTGGGGAGAGCGAGAATTGAACCGCCAACCTTTCAGATATAGCTGAGCCACTGCGCCCACACCTCTGACTCTATTTATTTTTTATTTATGTCAGAGAGAGTGGTACACGTGAATCAGGGATGCGCGGGTCGTCTCGTAACCCGCGGACCCCGCGAGTCGGGTTGGGGCGGGTGAAGAAATTGTCACTTTATTTGCGGGGCGGGTTGGGGCGAGTCATTAAAAACAAAATGTAAAATCCATGTATGTTGCGTGCAATTTACAGCCTATATTAAATATTTGGGAATATCTATTTACATATTTTATTAGTTTTTTTTTAAGGTTACCCGACGCTTGCGTGATGTCTCCAAACATTTGGCGTCACATGACACAAGCGGCGCGCCAAGCAGCTCCCGCCGCCGCTGCCTGCCAGTCACAACAAAAGCGGTGAAGATGGAAGACGAGGTGCGGGAGAAATTGAGGTCGGGAATGTACATAATAAAAAAAAAGGTCAGGCTGCTAAGTCTAATGTTTGGGACCGGTTCTCAGAAATAGTTGCAGCAGGAGACAACCGCAGTATCGGCTACGTGAAGTGCAACTCGTGTGAAAAAATATACAAACATGAGAGCCACAAAACGGGCACTTCCAGCCTGTCAAGACATATTTGTGGGGGGTCTAAGAAAAAGGACGACGGGGACAAGTCTCAAAATATTACCGCGTTCCTCAAAAGTAAAGTACCAGCACATGTCAAGTCCGAGGTTACAGACGCTTGTGTTGAATTGTGCTGTCGAGATCTGCGGCCCTTCGACATGGTATCTGGAGATGGATTTCATTCCGTAGCCCAGTGTCTAATTAACATTGGTTCACGTTACGGACGTGTGGATGCCAGCAGTGTACTCCCTCACAGACAAACTGTTTGTGACAGAGCCAAAGCGACCGCGCAATAAAAAAAAGAAATCCTCTCAAAAAAGATAAACAAAGCTCTAGATTGTGGCATAGCTATCACCACTGATATGTGGACTGATGAGTTCAACAAACGAGCATACACGGCGTTTACTGGTCACTTCATTAATGACGACTGGAAATTGGAGAGCCGTGTCATAAGCACAGCTGAATTTGACTCTACTCTCAAAAAGACAGCGCACAACATCCACGAGCAAATTATTAAGGAGCTGCATGACTTTGGTATTGAAACTGCTCGCATATCAAAAATAACGTTTGTAAGTGACCAGGGCGCAAACATAAAAGCTGCCCTTCGCAGCTACAAGTGGATGCCGTGCACCGCCCATGTCATTAACATCGTTCTCAAACACACCTTTGATGTGAAAGAAAACACGCCAACATACATGCGCGACTTGAGTGATGTCATTGCAAAGTGCAAAAGCCTTGTGACATACCTGAAAAAATCTGGCACTGTAGTACAGCTCCCACACACCGTGATACAGGAATGCGAAACCCGGTGGAACAGTAAAGTTGCGATGATGCAGTCAGTCAGTAAACAGTACCGTGAAATCCAACAGGCCTTGAAAGATCAGCTCCACAGAATGGATGGCATTCAGCTGGACGTGCTAAACACAGTGACTGAGTTTTGTTGCCCTTTAAAACTGCGAGTGAAGAGATGGAGGGTGATACGTATCCAACTGTTCAGCTGGTCGTGCTTTGGTTTTTTAAACTGAAGAAACACTGCGAGAAACACTGCGAGCCCCAATACGGTGGCTCGAATATAAACATGGTTTATATTCGGGCACAAGCAACGCAGCTGCTAAACGAGAAAATGTCCATCAGCGTCACCCACAAGCTTGGGACGTTTCTTTGTCCCCGTTTTAAGTCACTGAAGATGTTTCAAGCGGAGGAGAGAAACGCTGTGTACGACCAGGCCAGAAGACTTGTCAGGGAATTTGACAGCGCGCCGCTTACACCTCCAGCAACAAGTGTGAGTGAGCCAGAGCCGATGCCTAGAGGTGAGTGAGTGTCTAGCGTTTTAGCAACAGTGGTCTAATCTGTGTTTAAAATGTTAAATATTGTTATATTTTATTTTTAGTTGACGAAGCCGAGCGAGTCAAAAGAAAAAGAGATGAGTTTAGCGAGTGGGAGGATAGTGAAGAAGTTGCCGAGAGAGATGAGAATCAGCGCTACATTGAGGGCCAGTTCTTCTGGGACGGAGAGGACATTCTAAGCTTCTGGCAGTCGCAGTCAATCGCCTTTCCTGTGCTTGCTAAGGTGTCAAAAATGATTCTCTGTATCCCGGCCACAAGCGCATCAGCGGCACATTCAGCTCTGCTGCCGGGTGCTGGAGGCTAGGCGAAATAGATTAAACCCCGGTACAGTGGATACCATTCTTTTTTTGCACAGCGAACGTAAAAATGCTAAATGAACATGTCCGTATGTTAAATAAAACAAAAGTTAATTGGTTATGTAGCGTAAGCAAACTGTTGGCTTATACAAATAATAAATAAAAAAATCTGAACGCTGCTTTGTGTTTGCATTGTTGTTTATCATGTTTATCATTAGGCTATCTTACTAATATGACCTGCGGTTCTTATTCATAATCGTCTGTTGTTGCCAGTTTACAGAGCGATGTTTCCAAACACTTTCAGACTGAAATAAAGGCTGTTTTCATTTACATTACAATGCCTAATAGGCTATGTCTATTTAATGGTCGCGGGTGCGGGGCGGGGTGGGTTATAAAAATAGATACAGTGGTGCGGGGCGGGATGGGGCGGGCCAATAATTTCATAAAAACGGGACCCGCGGGTTGGAAAAAAAGCCGGCCCGCGCATCACTAACGTGAATAACATTACTCATTGCTGTCTCCTTTTTATAGAAAGAAAGATAGATAAAACAAAACAATTGAGGAGAGAATAAAACAAAAAACTGTAAGTTTAAAAAAAAAACTTACAGGTTTATTTATTCAGCACCTCAAAAAACTCGGGTCTAACGAGTTTACATTGGAGATGTTGCAATTAACCATGAACCGGTTGAAAATGTCTTCATAAATGTGACGTTTCCAGTCGGTTGAGAAGTTAATTCAATTGTGATTCATGTTTTGAACAACAGAGGGTGATGTTTACTGCAAACTCGCTTTCAACAGGTTTTTGCAAACAGTTTGTAGCATGGCGACGAGAGTGTGGATGTTGATACTGAGGAAGTCTCATTGAAATCAGAGATGTGGCAGCAGAAATAAATCCACTTTAGCAAAAGGTGTTCACTCACTCACTGTGTGTCTCTCCGCCGCTGCTGCACAGACTGGTCCAGGGCTAAGTCGGCTCCACGCGGACTTAACTTAAAAAAAGTTGAAAAGCCTCTGTCTGAGGCTTGAGTTTACTCTCTCCAAAACGAAAAAAAAATCATGTAAATGTCCTATCACTGGTGGAGAACAGAGAGACTGTGAGCAGTAATCTGTGTTAGCAAAGAAGCTAAACTGTTAGCTAAACAGTGTTAGCTAAAAGTTAGCTAAACTGTAAACGGAGGCTGTCGTCTCGAGACTGAACCATCTCTGAGCCTTAAGTTATTATTTCATAACAGTCTTAAACTAAGTGTTCACCTGTTTTAGAGAAACACATGAGACCAGTGTTTATTATTGGGTTTGATCTAAAGAGGTTTTAGGTCTCAGCTAAAGTTAACAAGAACTAATTAGTGAACACAAAGTAATTAACCAGGTCTAAATATCCACTTTACTTTGTAAAAGCATGAAGAATTAGTTTTTTTTTTTTTTTTTTTTACTTACAAATGGACAAACATTAGCCTATATTTTAAATAAATATGGGGACAGTTGACATTTACTTAGGGACTGTTGGAACTGGCTTTTGGGACGGTACTAGGACAGTGATTAAAACTAAATTTAGTATGGATCCCTAATTTGTAAAACAATAAAAGAGCACTTCACTTCTAATTTGTGTCAACTCATTTCATAAAAGAAAATTGTGACAAAATTGAATAGTGAGACCAGATTTGTCAATCGAATCACATAAATATAATTTACTACGTCTATCCATTCTGACATTGTGGGTGGCTCGGGAAGAAACCAGCGTCTCATTGTATTTTTTAGATGCTTACATCAAAATTGCAAGTAGATATTTGTTTGCATGTACTTGTCAAGATTTAAAATTTCCCAAAAACATTGTGGAAAACTCTAAGGGCATGTTTACTTTAAGCATACAACTGTTTGCTTTATGGATCTCTGCCCAAAAGGGTTTCATCTGTGGGCAGTCCCAAAATATATGCCGGTGATCTGCTTCTCTGATGGCTGAGGGAAGAAAGCTATTGCTGATATGCTGAGATTAACCTTTTTATTAAATGTCCTTAAATGAATGAAATGAAATAGAGTTAAAAAAAAAAAAAATGATACAGGAAATCCTCCTTAAGATGGATATCACGTTTTCATATCGCAGGGTTACAAAACTAGGAATAAAGTGAAGATATGATTTTGTTGATCCCACAGAGGGAAATTCACTTGTACAGCAGCTCACAGTCAAGGAAAGTGTAAAAAGTAAAAAGAAAGGTGCGCATGCAATAGAATAATAAAAAAAAAAGTATATACATTTTCAGCAGGAAAAGATATTTTAAGTAGAATAAAATAATTACAAATTATAGAAAAAATAAAAATAACATTGCACTGTATCTGGCTTTTTGTTAAATGTGTGAATTATAAAGTCTCACAACAGTTGGTAGGAAGGACCTGCGGTAGCACCTTCCTGCCCTGAGGGTGTCTCAGTCTGCCGCTGAAGGAGCTGCTCAGACTCTCCACAGTCTGATGAAGGGGGTGAGAGCTGTTGTCTCTGATGGATGTCAGCTTGGCCAACATTCTCCTCTCACCCACCTCCTCGATTTGGTCAAGCGGGCAGCCCAGGACCGAGCTGGCCCTCCTGACCAGCTTGTTCAGTCTGTGCTGCCCGCCCCCCAGCAGACCACAGCATAGTGGATAGCGGAGACTCCACAGTGTCATTAAATAGTCCATAACAGAGGCCTGCACACCCCTAAGGACCTCATTCTCCTCAGAAGGTGGATGCGACTCTGGCACTTCTTGTACAGGACACCGGCGATGTCCTTCTTCTGAAGTCGATCACCATCTCATTCATCTTGCTGGTGTTTAGCTGCAGATGGTTGAGCCCATACCAGTTGATAAAGTACATGATGACCGACCTACAGTGGGGATCGAAAGTTTGGGCACCCCAGGTAAAAAAATTTAATAATGTGCATAAAGACGCCAAGAAAAGATGGAAAAATCTCCAAAAGGCATCAAATGACAGATTAGACATCCTTATAATAAGTCAAAAAAGTTAGATTTTATTTCCATCATTTACACTTTCAAAATAACAGAAAACAAAAAAAAAAAATGGTATCTGCAAAAGTTTGGGCAACCTGCAGAGTTAATACCTTGTACTGCCCCCTTTGGCAAGCTAGGACCTGACAGTGTCATGGATTGTTCTCAATCATCATCAATCTCAAAGGTTTCAAATGCCCAGACTCATCTGACCTTGCCCCAACAATCAGCACCATGGGTTCTTCTAAGCAGTTGTCTAGAAAACAAACTGAAAATTGACGCTCACAAAGCAGGAGAAGGCTATAAAAAGATAGCAAAGCGTTTTCAGATGCCAATATCCTCTGTTCGGAATGTAATTAAGAAATGGCAGTAATCAGGAACAGTGAAAGTTAAAGCAAGATCTGGAAGACCAAGAAGAATATCAGACAGAACGGCTCGCAGGATTGTAAGAAAAGTAAGTCAAAACCCACGTTTGACTGCACGATCCCTCCAGAAAGATCTGGCAGACACTGGAGTTGTGGTACACTCTTCCACTATAGAGATACTTGTACAAATATGGACTTCATGGAAGAGTCATCAGAAGAAAACCTCTTCTACGTCCTCAACACAAAAATCAGCATTTGAAGTTTGCAAATGAACATATAGACAAGCCTGATGCATTTTGGAAACAAGTTCTATGGACCGATGAGGTTAAAATATAACTTTTTGGCCGGAATGAGCAAAGGTATGTTTGGAGAAGAAAGGGCACAGAATTTAATGAAAAGAACCTCTGTCCAACTGTTAAGCATGGGGGTGGATCGATCATGTTTTGGGGTTGTATTGCAGCCAGTGGCACAGGGAACATTTCACGAGTAGAAGGAAAAATGGATTCAATAAAATTTCAGCAATTTTTTAGATGCTTACTTGATGCCATATGTGAAAAAGCTGAAGTTAAAGAGAGGATGGCTTCTACAAATGGATAATGATCCTAAACACACCTCAAAATCCACGGTGGATTACATCAAGAGGCATAAACTAAAGGTTTTGCCATGGCCTTCACAATCTCCTGACCTCAACATAATTGAAAATCTATGGATAGACCTTAAAAGAGTAGTGCGTGACAGACAGCCCAGAAATCTCAAAGAACTGGAAGACTTTTGTAAGGAAGAATGGGCAAAGATACCTAGAATTGAGAATTGAAAGACTCTTGGCTAGTTACAAAAAGTGTTTACAAGCTGTGATACTTGGCAAAGGGGGCAGTACAAGGTATTAACTCTGCAGGGTGTCCAAACTTTTGCAGACACCATTTTTTTGTTTTCTGTTATTTTGAAAGTGTAAATGATGGAAATAAAATATAACTTTTTTTACTTATAAGGATGTCTAATCTGTCATTTGATGCCTTTTTGGAGATTTTTCCATCTTTTCTTGGCGTCTTTATGCACATTAATAACATTTTTTACCTGGGGTGCCCAAACTTTCGATCCCCACTGTATACTCCAGGTTTTTCCCCAAAGACGCACAACTGCCTCACGTACTGTAGCCTGTAGCTTGGGTATGGTCCATGCTGCCAGGTGTCCGTCCACACCCGCCCCCTCCAGCCTCCCTCACAGCAGCGCCGACTGGATGATGTTAAAAGCACTGGAGAAGTAAAAAAAAAACATGACTCTCACAGTTCTCCCGGCAGTCTCCAGGTGAGTCAGCTCCCGGTGCATCAGGTAGATGACAGCGTCATCCACTGCTGTTGCAGCGGGTCCATCGCTGTGCTCACCATGGTGCAAAGGTGGCTGAGGATGAGCATCTCCGTGGTCTTCATCAGATGGAATGTCAAAGCGGAGGGTCTTCTAATGGTTTGGCTTCTTACCATGCTCTGCTTTAGGAACTGGAACCACACTGGAGGTCTTCCACAGGACAGGGACCTACAACAGGCTGAGGCTCAGGTTAAACATGTACATGACCACCTCACAGAGCTGGTCTGCACAGTCCCTGATCAGTCTGGGGCTGATGCAGTCTGGTACTGCAGCTTTCCTGTTTTTCAGTTGCCTTAGGGGCTGTCCACACGGAGACAAAAATCACTGTATCCATATACATTTTGTATCGTATTGGCCTTTCGGGAGACTGAATCCGCTATTTTTTGAAACAGGGTTCTAAAGTGGATAAATCTTTCGACAACACCTTTGCGACACCCTTGCGGTGTCGTGTGTACAGCCAATCCGTATATTTTGTGAAAACGATGTCATCGCATCACGTGTCGGCCTCGTCACACGTAACAGCAACAACAATAATGGCGGACTACATGATTGAGTTCGTGCTGCAGAAGCTACTAAGCCTACTAGCTTTATTACAGCAAAATCTATTGCTTCTATGCAGTTGTGGTGAGCAACAAGCGATAATGGACAACACCATACGCCACATGCTCTTAGATCCACCGCGAAAGAGAACCAGGAGAGCAACCTGGAGAAAATGAATGGAGAGAGAATTTCCGCATGTCCAAAGCACTCAGAACTCAGTCCGTATATTGAAGAGCAAACAACAAACATGAGGGCACCAATTACTACACTCTAAATATATGACTGCAACAATTTGAGAACTTGTTTTTATTAGAAAATAAATATTTAGGTCTTCGTCTTCTTCTGCAGCGCAAGGTTATCGCATGCTCAAAGTCTTCTTCTCCGTGTATAGTGTATATCTGTGGCAGAATTACAGCGCCCCATACTGGTCGGGCATATATACTACATCGTTTCAGCCGGTCGTGTACGCAGATATTTTCTTGAGACGACGCCGTCTCAAGATCGGATAGGGGATGCACTGGCTTCGTGTGGACATAGCCTTAGTTCTCACCTGGTTCGAAGTCAGGAAGAGGGCGTGCTGGGGTGTGAAGATCTGGGGATGAGGGGGGTGATGTGGGGTGGAGCTGGAGGTGTGAATGTCCAGGGGGGGGAGGGGGGGTGAAGCTGAAGTGGAGGTGGCTGGGGGGAAATGCTGGTGTCCACAGGTCTGGAGCGGTGTGAAGAGGGAGAAGGAAGAGTGGGAAAGGGGTTGGAGTCAAATCTGTTGAAGAACACATTTAACTTATCGGCCCAGCGCTGGTCACCGTACGCTGGCCCCTCTCTATCCATGACCTGAGATGGTCTGGAGGCCTCTCCACACATCCCTGACGCTGAGGGCTGACGTGGCAGCCAGTCCTCAAACTTCTAATAAGGGTTCTTGGCACGCGTGACCTTGTATTTGAGTTTGAGCTAAACTATCTTCTGCTCCTCTCTGTCCCCTGATTAAGTAATAAAAGTAGTCTCCCTGTGTGCAGAATTCCAACACAATTTGACTACATTAAAGAAGAAAAGAGAAGGCAGAGAGGCTGTTTCTAGCTGCTGCTCCCACAGCGCCATTTATCCAAAATCGAATGATTTATTCAAAAAAAAAAAAAAAATTGCCACGCTATTAAACCAGATTAAACAGACACTAATACAATGGTCACTCCTATTGATGTCCCGTTTAAACAAGATTTAGACCCAGATCCATCTTCAAAAATTTTAATCCAGTGGGGGGCTGGCCTAGTCAAATTCTACTACTAGAATGTAACTGTAATGTCTATTTTCTTTGATCAGCCTGACTTTCTTGACTGGGTAGTGACAACACATCAACACATCTCCTCTTTACTTTCTTGGTACCTATCTGCCCTTGCCTCCCATTGTATCTATTTATAACCCAGTGGTTAAAAGTTTCATAAAGATGTGGGCTCAGTTTAGAAAGCACTTTGGTGTATGCAGTTTCTCTCTCTGGAGCCCCATTTCTTTAAACCACCTCTTTAAAATGTCTCTCCTTGATGCTGCTTTAGCCAGATCTGCACATAGACAACTATGGCATCATTCACACAGTTCAAAGAGAAGTTTAATCTAAGTTTTCAGCTACAACAGTCAGCCACAGTCGATAGGATCCTTATATATCCAGTCGCAAAAGATCTTTCCTGTATATGATGAACTATGGACACATCTATTTCACAGCACGTCCGTTCTGGCATTGCAGTGTTTTCTGTGTGTTTACAAGTGTATGGTGGGCCGCTATAGTCTAATTGGTGCCATTTGTAAATGAGCCAGGTTAAGTGTTGTTCAGATTTAAACCTTTGTTTATTTTGTCTTACAGGTTTTGGGCTTTGAGGTTGACTCCATTAACTCTGTCCAGTTCTCCAACCACACAGGTAAGAAGAATTTTTATAAGCGCTGAAAACTGAGTCTATTTCTGAGTAAACTTTAGTTCCGTCTGTACTGAGGCCACACACCTGTCCTACCTCTGACTAGATGCTGCTTGTTTATAATTGCCCATATCATTTTATTATTACTATTATTACTATATATTATTAGTCCGGAATAGATATACATATACAGTTGTGCTTATACGTTTACCTACCCTGGCATAATTTGTGATATTTTTTTGGGCCATTTTTCAGAGAATATGAATGTATAAATAAATATAAATATATATATATATATAAATTATATATTTCAAATTTCAGATGATCAATTCCAAACTTGAACCAGACATATTTACACAGTTTTGGTGTTAACCTAATCGCACAGTCAAACGATCTGTATGATGGTTGTGGAACACACAGTGGAACACGAAGGTGAGCTCAGCAGCAATTTTATTATACATGGTCTCGTCCTTCTTTAAGGAGCAGGATGATTCCAACGTGTTAGTCTGTACAGTCACGGTGTTGGTACAGTGTAATTTGCTGCTAGCATGCAGCCTAACATCTGCCTCCCCTCCGTGAGAAACACCAAACTCTTTCCTACACACTTTGCAGAACGCTTTACTTTCATCGCTTAAGGCTGTAGCAATTAATGGATACTTCCCCACCCACTCCTCCCGGTACCTTCAGAGGAGTTTTTGCTTTTTAGCAGCATGTTGGGGTTCCGGTACACCAGCCATGTCAACGGAATGAATGAAAATTAGCTTATCAATATCTTAATTTGCGCCTAGCCGCTTAAGTGTTTTTTTGTTTTTTTTTAAACTTAGAATGTGCAGCCAATGAGCAGCCGGCGGCGGCGGGGAATGGTTGCAGGATGGCTCAACCTCCACAATTATTCAATTCAATTTATTAAATAATTATTATTTTTAATGTTTATGAGACAATAACTTCTCAAGCTTTTGCTTTAGTATAATTTTCGGGACAATTATGGCGCTTTTCCACTACCAGTATCAGCTCGCCTCGACTCGCTCGGCTCGCTTTTCGCTCCGTTTTCCATTGCAGATAGTACCTCCACAATAGTACCTAGTCGTCATAGCGACGCCGCAAGAACCTGTCGTGACGTAATCTTCTACGCGACACACACCCGCTACTCACACACATAAACAATGGAGGAAATCGAGTCTATGTTTTTTTTTTATCCTCGGGATGTGGCTGTTTCTCACAGCAAGACAGCAAACGTTGTTTCAGGAGAGGCTGAGGGCGGCAAAAAGAAACACTGCTGATAACAACAGGAGAGTTTGGGAATTACTACAGAGTTCAGACTACGAGACGAATCTGTTTTTTCAAAGCCGACGCAAGAGGGTAAGTTATGCTAACGTTTACATATGTGTAAATACTATAAGTTACTACTTACAAAATATTTGAACAACTTTATAGCTACCAGTATTACGTACTAAAATGTGTATGATTTATGTGTTTCAGATCTGCTCATAAAGCCGTTCACTGACACTGGACGGCTGACTGCAGAACAGCAGATATACAACAAGAAAATATGTCGAGCACGGGTTCTGGTTGAAAACGCTTTTGGTAGACTGAAGGGAAGGTGGCGTTGTCTCATGAAAAGAAATGACTGATGTTACAATTGTGAAATCTATGATTCTTACTTGCTGTGCTTTGCATAACCTTTGTGAGAGTCATGGAGAGGACTATGACAATGACTGGGATGCACCTGCAGCAGCAGAGCCTGTGGTGGCAGTGGCACAGGGTGTAGAGGAGGAAGGCAGTGATGTACGAGAGGGTCTGATGCACTTTAATTGCTAAAAAAATAAATACATTATCGTTAAAAATGTTGTCTATGCTGTTTTAAGGTTATCACAGTATAAAATCTGAAAATACATGGTCAAACCCTTGTACAAAAGCAAACCATCAAAAAAGACACTTATTTGTAATAAGTTTCAAAAAAGTTTTATTTAACCACACACATACAAATAGAACAAACTCTAATATAAATTCACAAACAACTATATACATGTTACATGTAGTGCAAACAATTTTAAAAAATGCTGTATTTAATTACATAATATACATTTTCAGTCCAGGGGTGGTGGAACAGCGTCCCGCCGGTTCAGTGCCTGTACAAGCTGGCTCAGGATTCCCAGAAAGGCCTGGTTGAAGGACGACATTGCAGCAATCTCCTCCCTCCTCAAAGCCGCTTCTAGTTCTCTTGCATGTGCTGCATCGTCGTGTACCATCTGTAATGCCGCTCTCGCTGTGTCCGGTTCAACTCCATCTGCTCCACATCAGATGTCTGCATCTCCCTCAGGACAGTCAGATGCTCCTGCTCCCTCTGTCGTTTCCTCCGTCCTGGACAAAAAATAATTACAATGAATGAATTACAATAAAGATAAACGATTTCACGTTTAATTCAAACGTTGTGTGCATTTGAAATTACCATGTGTACAGTATACATACAGTATACAGTACACATGGTACGCACACATTGTGTATGTCTCGAAAGTTATAAAAATACTGAACAGGTTTATTAATGAATCTTGATTCCCATAACTGGGAATGCTTCCTGTTGCTATGCAAGTACGTTGACGTTATATTAATAATAATATATGATATACTAATGGGTTATAAACACGATTAATATTAATTTAATTATATTAATAAGTGTATATAGATTCACAGACAACAGGCTAGAAGGTTTTACTTTTTCTCCTATTATACTAACCGTTGCCGTGTCGACGCTTGCCGCGGTCCCGCTCGATGCTGGTCTCGGTGTCGATGGTGCCAATGGTTCTGGTGCTGTTGTTGATGCCGGCGCTGCAGCCGATGCCAAGCGTGGCATCAGTGGAGAACCACAGAACCATTCTCGCTCGTCGAAAGGAATCTTGAATAGAAAGATCATACAAAAGTCAACACACTACGAAATAGCAATGGCAGGCAGCTAGCAACTAGTTAGAGCTAAGTTAGCGGCAATTGCTATCTGCGACACAAGTTTACAGTCTTCATTGTTAGTGAGCTTCAGCTTTCCAAAAGCCAGCCTAAAGAAAACAAAACTCTCAAGCAGAGTGCACCTACAGGGTTAATGTAATGTAAACTTAAAACACTTACCGTCCTCCATCAGCGACTCCAAAAAACTAGTGGCCGAGTCAAGACCACCATCCCTCCCGTTGCTCGCCGGTCTATGGCCGTAGATACTGTCCATCTGTTCGTACCACTTCCATCTTTTCCGGTTTGAACCACTAAGGCCGTTGTGGTCCTTTACAGCTCTGTAGTCACTTTTCAGTTTTTTTAACTTTTCCCTACATTGCTGGAAAGTCCTGGTGTAGCCATGTGTGGACATCAGTTCGGAGACTTCTTTGTATACTCTTTCGTTCCTCGTTGCCCCATCAAGCTCTCGCTGGATCCTCTCTTCGGCAACCAAACAAAGAAAAGTCTGCACCTCCTCGTTTGACCACGGAGCATTTTTCCGAGTTGCCATAATACGTCTGGGACTGGGTAAATTATCACGCAATCTCTGGCCAAACTATTTAAAAATGGCGGGGTTATTCAGGATACTCCGTCTGGCGCGTGCAATGATGACGCGGTGAACAGTGACGATTCTCTCTGGCCAATCAGCAGTCTGTCGTGTGTTCACGTCACAATTTAGTATCGCCACAGCCCGCTTAGAACCTCGCCGGAGGTGATACGAAAAAAAGTACCTGGAAGCAGGTACAGGTACAACTTTTACGCAGTGGAAAACCAAAAAAGGCGAGCCGAGTCGAGGCGAGTCGAGCTGGAACTGTGTAGTGTAAAAGCGCCATTAGAGCCAGATTCGGGACAACAGTTTAGATTTTGGGACTGTCCCAAATTTTTCGGGACGTCTGGTCACCCTAGGTCAGGAGAGTGAGATAGTCAGTCCAGAATCTTCACTTTATGCTGCTTTAGAAAATGACAGGTTGACTTGGTCGTGTGCTTTGGATCGTTGTCATGTTGGAAATGTCGAAATACGTCCCATGCGCATCTTCCGGGCTGATGAGTGCAAATTTTCCTCCAGTATTTTCTGGTAACATGCGGCATTCATCTTGCCACAAATTTTGAACTAAGTTTCCTGTGCCTTTGTAGCTCACACATCCCCAAAACATCAGTGATCTACCACCATGTTTCACAGTAGGAATGGTGTAACCAGTGGTGAACGAAGTACACAAACCGAGTACTTGAGTTAAAGTACAGATACACTAGGTAAAATATTACTTCAGTAAAATCCAAAGTACTCCCTTTTAACTTTCACTTGAGTAAAAGTACAAAACTATTTGCCTTCAAATGTACTTAAGTATCCAAGTACTATCATTTATTAAGGCTATAATGCCCTTATAATTTTTGTCAGTCTCTTGCTTAAAATAATTTAATATGCTTTTTGCTTGTCATAGATTGTCAGAAATCGATTTCAATAAATCTAGTGATATATTTAAAAATTATTCTTAAAGTAGATCACTACGGAGCCTCAGACATGACATGCAGGAAAAAAATAAGCTAAATCATGCGCACGATTTACTAATTTGTTCCCTCGAGTTTCAAAATCATGCACATAATTTATAAATCGAGGAAGCGAAATAGTAATAGTAATAGTGCGCACGTTTTAGTAAATCAGTCTGGGGGAAAACACAGTAATGTTAAATCGTGCACAATATTTTTTTTCTTGCATGCTATGTGCAGGGCTCTGTACATCACAGTCTTTGGAAGCTGAACTTTTGAAAAGAACGATCTCGGTTTATAAGCAGCACTCCACTCCACCTTTCAACTTTTTAGCATCACAAGCTGCATATAAAACTAGTCAAAATTTAATTTATATTCTACCAAAAGTGTTAACATCAATCGACTGTCATTTCACTATATCTAATCACTCAGTTTAAAATAAATACTACAAACGTTGGTGAAACAGCTAACTAACGTTAACTTAAACACAATGGTGCGAGCTACTGTTAGATTACTCAATAAAAAATGACCACCAGAATGAAAATGGCTTACCTCAATGTGTTTCCTAAGATTGGAAGGAGAATTCCAGTACGAAAAAATTTTACAGTTCCGAGGCAGACAAAGAAGGCAGTTAAAAATGAAGGACTCGGTTTTTCTTTTCAACGACTTCAAAATAACACAGAAAATAAGGCCACGGATGTTGTGGCACTGGCACTTTAGATTCAGGAGTTGGTGATTGTTCCATCCTAATGAAGAGTGAAGACAATCGGCACTCTCAGAATGATATGCTGTTGCACTGACGCACTAAATAAGCGGTAACCAGAGTTGCCAGACCAAATTCAAAACAGAGCGCGCACTGTATCCTGATTGGTGGCTTGATTGCCCTCTTCAGTTTTTTTCTATCCACTCATAAATAAAAAGGAACGACTAATTTTGCAAAATGTAATTGAGTAAAAAGTAAGATATTTGACTTTGAAATGTAGTGAAGTTAAAGTAAAAAGTATCCCCGAATGGAAATACTTAGTAAAGTACAGATACTGGAAAAAAACTACTTAAGTACAGTAACAAATTACATTTACTTTGTTACTGTCCACCACTGGGTGTAACTTTCATCATAGGCCTTGTTGACTCCTCTCAAAATGTAACATTTATGGCTGTGGCCAAAAAGTAAAATTTTGGTCTAAATGACTTTGTTCCAGATGTTTTGAGGCTTGTCTGTTATTTGTATTGTAAGCGTTATGCTTTGTGGCATTTGTGTAGTAACGGCTTTCTTCTGGCAACTCAATCATGCTGGCCATTTTTCTTCAAGAGCCTTATTGTGCATCTTGAATTAGCCACATCACTTTTTTTAGAGAGTCCTGTATTTCATCTAAAGTTATTTCAGTCAGGACCACTTGAGTCAAAAATACCATAGACAATTCTTTAGCCGATTTTTATAACTTTTATTTGCATGATGTTAAAGTTACATTTGGCGGTATGGCTCTGTTCTAAGTTACCCATACTTTCATGAGCTCCATGAAAGCTTGTCAGGTAACAGCAGCAGCTTCTGGGGACAATCTCCCATTTAAAACTGGGAGAGCAGCAAATAAAATTCCCCCCCAAACAGACCATACCAGGCCAAATCGAAAAGCCAGCAGAGATCAAATGAGCGTTTTAAAGAAGCCAAATCTTATTTAGTAAAGATAAAGCCAACAGATTAACGTGAATCAATCATATGAAGGAAGATGAGCTAACGTAATTAAATAAGCCCATTAGTTAAGTAATATTTATTTCACTATATATCATAAGCATCACTTATGGCTTTTTGAGCATCAAGGATGGCTCGTGTATCTGGCCTGAGTTCATAAGCTGCCGAAGACCATCTTCCGTAGCTTTAAGGGTAGAAACAGGAGTAGAAGAAGCTGCAGTTGTAGCAGCCCCTATGCGCAGTGAATGAGCCGAATAATACTTGGGGGGGAGCCCGCAGTATTGACAAAGCAAGCGGAGACGGAATGCAAACCAGGCTCTGGACATAGATTTCCCTCCTCCGTTATAAATAATGGGTCCTCCCGACGAGCTTGTGGATGGCTCCTCAGATAAGCCAACATAGACGACAGAGACAAAAAGCAGAGTTAGTTTCAGAAATGTATACAACATAACCTTCCCTGTCCTGTCAGTTTTTAAGTGCTTTAGAAATATGGTGAAGTGGTGAGAAAAATTAAAACGTCTGATAGGGTTAAGTCATGTGACCCATGTTTGCTCCACAGAATACCAGCTATCACTATGGGATATATTTCCAACAGAGCGGTGGACATGCTATTATCAGACACAGATAGCAGCTCCTTTGGCCATTAACTAGCAAACCACTGACCATTAAAACCCCCCCAAAACCGACAGAAGGCGCAGCGTCTGTATACAAATTAAGCTGCAGAAAACTCCATATCATCATAGTGAAAAAGGAAATGCCATTCCAATTTTTCAATGAGCAAAGACCAGAACTTGAGATCTGATCTGCAGCCTGGATCTAAGGCAACCATGTCCTTAAGATCTTTAACTTTTGGGCATAGATTGAGAGTGTGAGAATGAGAGCCACAGATCAAGCATACAGAGCTTGATGACCAGTGAAAAGTCTTCTTATGAGGGTCAAGTCAACAACTGACCAGTCCAATCTCTGATTGAACGTTGAATAAACATAGCAGCTTTTGCAGAGAATGACTTATGATAGTCATAAAAGAGAGTTCCTCCCTAAGTCATAGCCAAGTCAGAAATAATTGCTAAATAGGTGTCCAGCTCGGCTCTACGAGACGGAAAGATTTCGCATATAACATCTCTGAAAACACCAAATGCCACGTTAAACTCAGCTAGTGTTAACATTTTTGGACAGCCGGGGATCGCTGTCTTTAAGCATAACAGATACATCGCCGCAGTCAACGACACGTTTCTCACTCATTTCGGAGCACAGCAATATTTTTACAATCATCACCTGCAACGATTTGGCTTCTCAACTGATGAGAAATCGCAGCAGCCGCTTTCTATAGCAGCAGCAGCAGTAGTAGCAGCATTAGCACCAGCAGTAGCAGTAGTCGCAGCAGTAGCAGTAGTATTAGCAGCACCAGCAGCAGCCGATGCTGTAGTAGCAGCAGCAGTAGCAGCACCAGCAGCAGTAGTAGTATTAGCAGCACCAGCAGCAGCAAAAGCTGTAGTAGCAGCAGCAGTAGCAGCACCAGCAGCAGTAGTAGTATTAGCGGCACCAGAAGCAGCAAAGCTGTAGTAGCAGCAGCAGTGGCCGCGCCAGCAGCAGCACCAGCGGCAGCGGTAGCGGCACCAGCGGCGGCCGAGCTGGTAGCGGCAGCGGTAGCGGCACCAGCGGCGGTAGCGGTGGTATTAGCAGCACCAGCGGCGGCAAGGCTGTGGTAGCGGCAGCGGTGGCCGCGCCAGCAGCGGCGCAGCGGCGGTGGCGGTGGTATTGGCAGCGCCAGCGGCGGCGAGCTGTAGTAGCAGCGGCGGTAGCACCAGCAGCAGTAGCAGTAGTATTAGCAGCACCAGCAGCAGCAAAAGCTGTAGTAGCAGCAGCAGTAGCCGCACCAGCAGCAGCAGTAGCAGCACCAGCAGCACCAGCAGCAGCATCACCAGCAGTAGTAGTAGCAGCACCAGCAGTAGCAGCACCAGCAGCACCAACAGCAGTTGCAGCACCAACAGCAGCAATAGTAGTAGCAGGAACAGCAGCAGCAGCAGCAGTAGCAGCAGTAGCAGTAGTAGCAGCAACAGCAGCAACTTCGTCACATACAAAATTATATACAGCATATATAACCGGCAGTAAAATGTGAGTCAGGTCCGCTCCATGGACAGTGCAATTATTAAGGAAAACACACAGATGAAAAATATGCATGAATATAGCTATGTAAGAATGAAATAAAAAGTAAACAATAAAAAAAATATAAGAATAGAATATAAAAAATGTGTATTGTGTGATTAAATCTAGATCGCAATATAATGTACATGAATGTAAACTGTAGACTTAAATATTAAAATGTACAGTGATGTAGTGTGCATATATGCATTTTGCTGTGGTCTTGAATATTAAGATACACAGGAAGGTGCAAGAAGCAAATGTGCAAAACAGGGTGACACTGTCAGTGTGTCAATGTGAGGTAGTGTATAAAGTAGAGATAAGGTGAACATAAAGTAGAGGCATGAGATGTTAAGAAGCTGGTTTAGAGATCCAACTCTTACCTGTTCAAATCCAACTCTTACCTGTTCAAATCCAACTCTTACCTGTTCAAATCCAACTCTTACCTGTTCAGTAGCAGCAGTAGTAGCAGCAGTAGTAGCAGCAGCAACAGTAGTAGCAGCAGCAACAGTAGTAGCAGCAGCAACAGTAGTAGTAGCAGCAGCAACAGTAGTAGCAGCAGCAACAGTAGTAGCAGCAGCAACAGTAGTAGTAGCAGCAGCAACAGTAGTAGTAGCAGTAGTAGCAATAGTAGCAGTAGTAGCAGGAACAGTAGTAGTAGCAGTAGCAGCAACAGCAGCAGCAGGAACAGCAGCAGCAGCAGCAGTAGCAATAGTAGCAGCAGCAGCAGGAACAGCAGCAGCAGCAGTAGTACCACTGCCACCACCACTGTCCCCGCCACCACCGCCACCACTACTGTTCCCGCCACCACCGCCACCACCACTGTCGCCGCCACCGCCGCTACTTAGCAACAGTAGCAGCAACAGTAGTAGCAGCAGTAGTAGCAGGAACAGCAGTAGTAGCAGTAGTAGCAGTAGTAGCAACAGTAACAGCAACAGTAGCAGTAGCAGCAGCAGCAGCAGTAGCAGCAGCAGCAGTAGCAGCAACAGTAGTAGCAGCAACAGTAGCAGCAACAGAAGCAGGAACAGTAGCAGCAACAGAAGCAGGAACAGTAGCAGCAACAGCCTTGCAAGCAATGCAGTGGAAGCAGCCAAGCAGCAGACTGAAGATGCACTTAAATAGGGCGCCCTGTTTGAACGGACCAATTGAGTGCTATAGCAATCAGATCAGCTGATCTGGGTGTCAGCTGACAGCAGAGCTTGACTACGTGGCCTGCCTGAACTGACGCTGAAACGCTATATTTGTGGGTTTTTCTTTGCATCCCAAACAATTTTCTTGGCAGTTGTGGCTACAATTTTTGTTGGTCTACCTGACCATATCATTTTCCACTTGTTATTTAGAGTTTGAACACTGCTGATTGGCATTCTCAATCTCAATTTTTTTTTTATTAAAAAACAGGTTGAACAATATATAACAGGTTAAAACAGGTTTAAAAATATAAATAAATAAAATAAAAACATATACTAACTTGACACAACAATCCCTTCCACACATAATAAATCAACTGTTATTGCACTGAAAATTATTGCATAGTTTAAATTGCACATATTGCACAAATGTGTTGTGCATTTTATAGGAGCTATTGTTTAAGTTAATGCACATTCACATTATTTCTTTAACGTTTGTGTTATTCAGTACAATTATGGCTCTTGCATAGAAACCATTTCCCAGGCTATTGGTACGGGACTTTAGTGTTCTGAACAATCTACCAGATGGTAGCAGTTTAAAAAGTAAGTGTCCAGGGTGGGTTGTGTCCTTATAGTGCCTGGGCCTTTCTCAGGCAGCGGGAGTTGTACAGTTCCTGTAAAAAGGGAAATGGGGCAGCCGATGATCCTCTGGGCTGCGGTGACAACCCTCTGGAGCACCTTCCTTTCTGCTGCAGTGCACCTGGAAAACCACATACAGATACATGTGAGGATGCTCTCTATGGAGCATCAGCAGGCACGTGCACACATAGACATCAAAGGGGGCTTGAGCACCTGCCCTTTTTATTCCTGGAGAGAAAGTGCCCTTTTTTCTGGGGTGCTTTTTTTTTTTTTTTGAAAAAATAATATATATTCCTGTTTGCGCACAGCTTCCCTGTCAAACAAATATATTTATTGAAGAATGGTATATCTAAATATCAGGTCAGGAGTTCTGAAGCGGTCATTGACCCCCAAACCCCTTCCCCCCTTGCGCGCAGCGGCGCACATCGACGCACATCAGCACACATCAGATACACAGACACACACCTGCAGGCAGCAGCAGCCCCTCCCAGCAGTGTTTTTCTTGGTTTGTGCTGAGGTGAGTGGAGCTGGCGATGAACAAAAGATTAAAATACAAGTGCTTCGAATAATGCTCGAATTTACTGCTGATTAGCCAAAGGCAAATAGTTAACCTGTGTTTTGCTAGCATGCATGCCTCATGAGCTACTAGACTGAACTGTGTAAGGGATAATCGCTATACATTATCCTCCTGCTTATTCCATGGCTACCTACCAAATAAATAAATAATTTGACACAAAATATTAAAAGGGAGTTTATTGATTTAAACCCGATTGTATTGCTTCCGCTAAAGAAAATAGTACGCTCCGTCTCTACTGTTTTTCATGGCAACGGTCTGTTATACTCCGCACAGCGGTCTGTTTTCAAGAAATAACAGACCGCATTCTACATTGGAGATCAACCAAGCCATGTAATAAAATAAGTTAATAAAATAAGAATGTCCCCAGTTAGTTAATGACTTACATCAAGAGTCTTTCCCCCTGACATTTAGAAATCTAAATTGGTGAATCTAGAAGAAATCTACAGATGCAAACAGATGGAGGATAGGCTACACTCTAAAAAATGTAGTAAATCTGAGTAACTGCATCTGTACATTAATAAATAAAACTGAGTAGAAATAAGTTAACATTAAAAATTAAAAACTTTTTTAAATTTCCTCTAAACCTTTATAAAATAGTATTCCATACAACCACAAATACATACATGACATTGGCTTTTATTAAATTTTTTACTCAATTACTATGGTAAGTTTAATTCAAACAATCAAGTAAGATTTTCAGAGATTTTATTAAGTTAATTAAGTTAAATATTTACTAAGTACTAAGCCACAGAATATTTTTGAGTGTAGTAGGTTTAAAACAAACTCCATCTAAATGTGGATTTTGAAGGTTTTATTTGATGATGGTGATGATACAGTCCTCCCTCAAATGTGAAACTAAGTCCTTGTCAGTCACCATCAGTTATTGTGTATGTGTACATGCATAGCAATAATAATATTAATGTATTTGATTAAAACATTAAGGCAATTCAGTATTCTGATGCTTAGTTGTGTGAAGCTAAAAAGTTATTTTGCTTGTGAAACAAAAAGTATTTAAACAATTAATTTTAATCATGCTTGCAGTGCAGGGCCAGGCAGGCAGCATAATGCCAAAAAAAGAGAGGATACAGAAAAGGAAGGAGAAGGAGCGCCAGGAAACAGCCAAGCAAATCGCTAAATGCATGGTTACAACCAGTTACCAGAAGCAAAACCCAAGAGAGAACAGATAACGCAGATGCTGAAAAGTGTTAGACCTGACCTCTGTTAAAGACACAGAGACAACAGTGGACAGGATATCTTTCCAACACTGGTGGAAATGATAAGAACTTATGCAACAATTCCAGTGTCAACAGCAACAGTGGAGAGGTCATTTTCCAAGCTCAAACTGGTTAAAGACACACTCAGAAGCCTATGCACCGAAGAAAGGCTTTCTGATCTCCTCCTCCTGGCTATTGAGAAAGACGTTCCTGTAAACCACAGTGAAGTAATAAACATCTACAGAGACATGGCCCCCTGTAAGGGAGGAAGGAGAGACAACCAGGGAATGGAAGTAACAGATTTTATTTTGAAGTAGAAGACCCTTTTTTGTAAGAATTTTATTAAGTTGCTGTATTTTTGTATTTTTTCAATCATTTTTGAAGTGATTTTTTCAGTAAAGTTAACAAAATAGCAGCAACAACCCTCTTCAGTTTAGAGTGAATATTTGTGTTGATTTAAAAGTGTTATGTGTTCTGATAACACCAAAATAATTAAAATGATGTAGTGCCTTGTGCAAAAACCGTGAACTGATTATTTTGTAGACATCTTTTGAAAATTAGAGTTTGAGGAAGATAAAATTAATTAACTTTTTAAATTATTTTTTTTAAAAGGAAGTCAGTGTTGCATTAATATATATACTTTTTTGTTTTTAAAAAAGAAAAAAAAAAAACGTAATTATGAGAAGTGCCCTTTATTTCACTTGAGCCCCTGCCCCTCAAAATGTCTGTGCACGTCCCTGAGCATCAGTAAAAGGACACCAGCAGTCTCTGGGAGAGGTGGTTGTTCCTTAAAGTCCTCAGGAAATAGTCTCTGCTGTGCATTCTTCACAATGGCTCTGGAGTGCTCCAGGTCAGGTTGTCCTTGAAGTGCACACCCAGGAACCGGAAGTTGGAGACACTCTCCACACAATCCCTACCTATAAACAGCGGCTGGATGGCCGCTTTCCTCCTCCTGAAGTCTAGGACCATTTCCTTTGTCTTGGTGGCATTCAGTATGAGGTTGTTCTGTGCACCATACTGTCAACTGCTCCACTTCATTCTGGTATGGAGACTTATCCCCTCCTGTGATGAGCCCCACCCCGGTGGTATTGTTAGCAAACTTTATTATGCTGTGGCTGGGGTGAGTGGAGGTGCAGTCATGTGTGTAGAGGGTGTAGAGAAGGCAAACTGGTGAGGATCAAAACCGGGATAAAAACTGGAGGTGATGTGGGTCCGCACCAGTTTCTCAAAGCACTTCATAATGATGGGTGTCAGTGCCACCCTGCCCATTACCCATTTGTTGGTGTCAAAGCAGGGAGGCTAATATGCATCTTTAGCCTTCCTCATTCCCCTCTTCAGGTTGGCTCTGGCAGTGCTGTACAGCAAAAAGTTTTTTGTGTTATCATTTATATTCTCTGAAAAATAGCCAAAACAACTCACAAATTCTGCCAGGGTATTGTGAGTTACTTGTGAGCACAACTGTATACCATATATACACCTATACACCAGTCAAAGGTTTGGACTGGTAGTGTACATAGGGAAAATATGAATGCACTTTTTCATTAGCCTACAGTTAAAACACTTTGAAGACAAGCAAAACAGTCAACAGTTTACACTCATGTTTTTGTGTGCTAAAAGGATACAGTCCACGTTGAGTAACAGATTAGAGATAAATCCATGAATTCTATTGACGGACAGACAACTCATAAGCTACTCACAACTGCACACTCCATGTGCAGTGTGAGCAGTTTGGACTCTAGCAACATTTAGCGTGCATTAGTAAGTTAACTTGTGTCTTTGTTCTTGAATATGATCTTATGATTAAATTTGGCAGTGATTATTGAATGAACTGTGGTAACATATTTAAGTTTGGTAGAAGGACAGAGGAAAAGAGGAGTTGCAGAAAAAAGGGTGACGGAGCAGGCAGACGCAGGCAGCACGCAGCAGTGACGACAAGCAGCGCTTATCGCACAACACACACAGTGACTGCACATCTCTCCTCTTTAGTCCTTTGGGCTTTCTTTGTGGCTTGTTTCCTAGCAACCAGATCCCTAGCATAATATGACGCTGCTGTGACTCACCTGAAGCTGCGACATCATCAGCCTGGCTTCATTATCCCAAAACATTCTGACACTTTTAAAAACACTCAGCACTGAGTGCATCGCGTGGGTACTAAACAATCGAGGCCTGCTGCTCTCAGAAAAGCTTTTTTTGATATCTGTCCCTAAAGTCTGTTTGGTTACAAGCTGACCAGTCGGACCATTATTGGGTCCATCTTGTGCATGGAGTTGTAAAACCTTAAATCAAGAAGGCTACTCAGGCACTCCAACTTATAAACAAAGCAGGAGAAAGTGTAATTTGTAAAGCATTTTATTAGAAAAGATAAATCGTCATTTAAAAGCCTACATGTTTAAGACTGGGAAATTCCAAGGCTTGCAGTTTGTGGATCCAGCTTCCCTTTGATTTAATTTCTGTAGTCTGTCTCCCCCTCTGTCTGGCTGTTTAATACAAAGAGTACTGTTTTTTTGAGTATTAGAAGTGCTCATTTATATCCATTTCTGTAACAGTAACCCAAAACCATTCTGAAAGAATAAAGCAGCTACTTTGACTACGAGATAAGGTGATGTTTAACACTAGGGATTCAACAATACAGTCAAGGTTCAATATGTACCTCGGTTTTTTGCTCATGGTGTTCGGTTCGGTACAGTAGAATTTATAGTGCTAATATTTAAACATTTAATTTCATATTGATTAAACTAGGTGTAGTCATTGTAGGTGACAAATAACGTTAGTAATAAAGCATAATATATATAATACAAAGTGCTTATAGAAAAACCTTCCAGTAGCCTATACAATATTTAACTGTGAGGACATTCTCTGCATTAAGGTGAAAGTGGGTTTAACTTAAAATATCTCCTGCAGTAGGGGGTCTAATGATTATTATATTATCTTTTATATAACTATTTTCTTACTGCACAGGTTAAAAAAAAACAAAAAACATCCAGGCACAACATTTATGAACCAGCATGCAAAATTGAGCCACTTTGTTAAATGGATTCTCTCTTTTCTGTCTGTAAACAGGACATTTAGTTTTTATGTTCAACTTTCTGCGAGTAAAGCCTCAGAGGCAGCTCTCGCTCTGAACAGACCAGACTCCACTTATGACCTCATGGTTTTAGCTGTACAGCTAAATACATTAAGTCATAAGTGTATGTGGATAAGCAAATGAACTGGACTAGGAGTGAGAACATTCAGCAATAATATTACAATTTCCATGACACAGGCAAGTTTGGAAGAAAGAACATGTCTTCTGACACAGTGAGTCCTTTTAGTGTATTTTGTACAAATAGGACTCTCCTAGAGGCCAGTGTATCGGCCTATTTCTGCTCCTTCTATTTGAGCCATTAAGGACGTCACTCACAGAATGACCAAGGCAAACAGGTCCTATGTGACGGGCCAGACAAAGAGCAGTTAAAACCCCTTATGGACATGAGAATATCAAGGACCATGACGTCACCCGGTATGGCGCAACCGGGGCCCCACCCTGGAGTCAGGCCCAGGGTTGGGGCTCGCATGCGAGCGCCTGGTGGGTCTTTCCCCACGGGGCCCGGCCGGGCTCAGCCCGGGGGACTACTGGGGGACTTCAACGCTCACGTGGGCAGCGACAGTGACACCTGGAGGGGCGTGATTGGGAGGAACGGCCCTCTGATCTGAACCCGAGCGGTGTTCTGCTATAGGACTCCTGTGCTAGTCACAATTGGCCATAACGAACACCATGTTCAAGCATAAGGGTGTCCACCAGTGCACGTGGCACCAGGACACCCTAGGCCGGAGATTGATGATCGACTTTAGTTTCATCTGACCTCCGGCCGTATGTCTTGGACACTCGGGTGAAGAGAGGGGCGGAGCTGTCAACTGATCACCACCTGGTGGTAAGTTGGATCCGATGGCGGGGGAGAAAGCTGGACAGACTCGGCAGGCCCAAACGTACTGTCAGGGTCTGTTGGGAACGTTTGGCAGAGCCCCCTGTCAGAAAGTTCTTTAACTCCCACCTCCGGCAGAGCTTCGACCTGATCCCGAGGGAGGTTGGAGATATTGAGTCCGAGTGGACCATGTTCTCCACCTCCATTGTCGATGCGGCCACTCAAAGCTGTGGCCGTAAAGTCTCCGGTGCCTGTCGTGGCAGCAACCCCCAAACCCGGTGGTGGACACCGGAAGTAAGGGATGCCGTCAAGCTGAAGAAGGAGCCTGGTTGGCTCGTGGGACTCCTGAGGCAGCTGATAGGTACCGGCAGGCCAAGCGGACTGAAGCCCGGGTGGTCGTGGAGGCTAAAACTCGGGTCTGGGAGGAGTTCGGTGAGGCCATGGAAAAGGATTATCGGTCGGCCTCTAAGAAATTCTGGCAAACTGTCCGGCGCCTCAGGAGAGGGAAGCAGTGCCCTGCCAACACTGTTTACAGTGGAGGTGGGAATCTGCTGACTTCAACTGGGGATATTGTTGGACGTGGAAGGAATACTTTGAGGATCTCCTCAACCCCACCGACACGTCTTCCACTGAGGAAGCAGAGGCCGAAGGCTCGGAGGTGGACTTGTCCATCACCCAGGCTGAAGTCACTGAGGTAGTTGGGAAGCTCCTCGGTGGCAAGGCACCGGGGGTGGATGAGATACCCCCGAGTACCTCAAGTCTCTGGATGTTGTAGGACTGTCTTGGTTGACATGCCTCTGCAACATCGCGTGGCGGTCAGGGACAGCACTTCTGGACTGGCAGACCGGGGTAGTAGTCCCTCTTTTCAAGAAGGGGGACCGGAGGGTAGGGCTGGGCCGATAAACGATATCACATCGAATCGCGATAAAATTTAAATCGATAACGATGATAAGCTCCGGACATTTTCACTCGATATGGATTTATCCATGAACCATAACCGGAAGTACTAGAACATGAATTACACACTCCGGTACAGTAGGTGGCGGTATGCACCGGAAACAATTGGTTGCGATCCGCCAATAATACTAGAGAAGAAGAAAAAGATCCAAGAACCAATCACACAGCAGAAATATGCGACAGCAGCGTGCAGGTGAACGTCAGTACACAGTCCTACCGCACTTTGCAAGCGAACTCGAAACGAGGACAAAAGACCCCAAAAATGAGTGGAAGTAGCGACGAAAGTGAAACTAACCTCGGGTTATCATCAACAAATGACGAAATTGTCGACAAAAAGGGTAGCACGAATTCCGTAATATGGAAGTGGTTTGGTTATCTAAAAAGTGACGAAGCGCAGATTAAAGCGATCTGTAAAATATGTCGTCAGTTTGTAAAAACCAAGACTGGGAACACAACCAACCTATTCCATCACCTAAAAAAGTATCACCCAAACGACCACGCCGAGAGCATGAAAATGCGGACCAATGCTACTCCGTCAACAAGCATGGCTAGCAGTGGGGCTGTACAGAAGCAAAAATCTATTGTGTCGTCTTTCGTGGCTATTACCCCCTATGAGGGTACCCCTATGGGTTTAGGAAATTAGTTAAAGTGCTTGACTCGCGGTACGAACTCCCTGGCAGAAAATACTTTTCCAAAACCGCACTGCCTCAGCTATATGAAGAGTGCTGCGAAAAGCTGGAAAATAATCTAAGGGACGTGAAATATTTTGCCACTACCTCCGACCTATGGTCGAGCAGAACATCCGAGCCATATATGAGCCTCACCTTTCATTACATTGACGAGGAGTGGTGTCTGCAATCAAGATGCTTGCAAACTGCATATTTTCCGGATGACCATACTGCGGAAAATACTTTCTCTTGGTCTGGAGGATGCACTGCATCTTGGGGCCTTAGCGAGGACCGCCAGGTGTGCATCACAACAGACAACGGCGCAAACATCGTCAAGGCTGTCTCGCTTAAAAACTGGACTCGTCTGCAATGTTTTGGTCACCGGCTACATCTAGCCATTGGTAAGTTAACCATCTAAAAAATTTCAAGTTTTCAGTGCTAAACAGCATATGAGGATTTATAAAATATCCTAATTGATTTCACAGCATTTAAAGATATATCACGTTTGACTGCATAATTTAGAATATGCTGTCGTATTCACACTGTCCTAACAAACACCAACTTGTGTGTGGTTGTGTGCTGTAAAGGCAGTGATAAATAAATAAATGGTCGTGTAGCCTTGCTTTACGCTATTTGATAAATATGCATATATATTTGTGGTGTCGTGTGGAAGAAAGAAGCCAAATCGTTTATGAAACCGTTGAACAATTTATCAGAACGTGTGCATAATTTTTAAGTCAGTACAAACATAGCCGCATGAGCACACCTCAGCATCTCTCTCTCTTCTTCTCTTCTACATATCCATCTTTTAGCGCAGGTACACCCTCTAGCGGCATGGAGCAAGTATTACAGAACATAACAATATTAAGTATGTTAAATGCCGTTAATGTTTTAAAATGTAAGTAATGCATCTATTCCACAATAATAATGTGATAATTTCTCACAATTAATTCCGTTTTGATTCAGTTACATTTATGTTGACATTAAAGTTGTCATGGCATGCTTAAGCTGTTATGTTAGTTTATTGTTGCAGTAACTAGCCTTTATTTAACTCAGATTTGTAGGATAAAAGACAGCCCTAGTGTGTAAGGTCTAAATGTAGTTTCTCGCTGATTGAAAATCTCATAACATTGTAATTTATCATCACAAAATAATTTATCATCAAAAAATAATTTTTATCATTACAAATAAGTTTTTACAAAATTTATTAGTTTCATACAAAATTTTTACAATCGTCTTTGCCTTTTAAAGATTGTAAACATGTACCTATATTGTTTTCTTCATCATCAGAGGGGAGTATGAGAGACCAGAGAATCCAAAGAGCCATGGGTGTGTGCAAAAAAGTTGTCAGTGCTTTTTCCTTCTCTTGGAAAAAGAAACGAGAACTAGCGGTCACTCAAGAGGAGCTCAAGCTGCCAAGGCACAAGTTGATCACAGAATCACCCACCAGGTGGGGGTCCCGCCATGCCATGATAGCACGAGTGCTAGAGCAAGAGAAGGCCATTGCAAAAGTTTTATCAGCTGATAAAAAAACAAGGCACTTGGCTCCCTCATGGCAGGACATCGATGTTCTGGAGTCTGTGTGTAAGGCTCTAAACCCACTTGCTGATTTCACTGATGCCCTTTCTGGTGAAAAATATGTGAGTGTGTCGTACCTGCAACCTGTACTGCATCTTTTCAGTGAGGAGGTCTTGAAACCTGTAGCTGATGACTCGGAGCTCACTAAGACCATCAAGGCTTCTGTCCTCACCTATCTGAATGAGAAATATGACAACGCTGCCACTGATGATCTTCTGAGCATAGCATCCCTTGTTGATCCTCGTTTTAAGACACGCTACATCAAAGATGACAAGGTTGAGGCTGTGAAATCCAGAGCTGTAGCTCAGATGCTGGATGAATGTCAGAGCACATCGCAAGCTGCTCCTGCAGTCCCATCCACTTCACTGGGAGGAGGCAAAGGTGACGGTGCTGCTGCTACACCAGCCAAATTGCAGAAGATGACACTGGGCAGCTTTTTCAAGAAGTCCTACACCAAGTCTACTGCAACATCTGATCTCACAGAACAACAGGCTATTGAAGCTGAACTAAATGGCTACCTGCAAGCTCCTGATGCAGACAGCGAGACCAACCCCCTGGAATGGTGGAAGATCAATTTAGCAATATACCCCAGAGTGAGCCTCCTGGCAAAACGTTACCTTTGTATTCCTGCCACCAGCTCACCCTCAGAGCGTGCTTTTAGCACAGGTGGTAATATAGTGTCCTGCCACAGGGCAGCTTTAAAGCCAGACACTGTGGACAGACTAGTGTTTCTGGCAAAAAACCTGTAAAAGTTTTACAAATTGTGTGCACTTGCTAGAAGTTGTATATTTTTATGTTTATATTTTGCACATTTAATGTACCTCTTAAATCCAGACACTTTTTACAGACCAGTCTTCCTGGCAAAAAAAGAAAAAAAACAAAACAACTGAAAGTTTTACAAATTGTGTGCATTTGCTAGAAGTTGTATATTTTTATGTTTATATTTTGCACATTTAATGTACCTCTTAACGCCAGACACTGTTTACAGTTAGTCTTCTGGTGGGAAAAAAACTGTAATGTTTACAAATTATGTTTACAATAGTATTATGTTTACATTTTGGAAATGTGTTTTTTTTTTTTAATAAACTATACTTTTAAAGTGTAATTTAATGAACCCTCTCATTTTTGTGGCTTCAGTCATTCAGGCATACTATTTTTAAGCTGGAAGCATTAACAACTTGTATCGAATATCGAAAATCGTTATCGTTCAATATGGATATTTTATTTCGAGATCACATTTTTGCCATATCGCCCAGCCCTACCGGAGGGTGTGTTCCAACTACAGAGGGATCACACTCCTCTTTCCCAGGAAAGTCTATGCCAGGGTACTGGAGAGAAGAATGCGGCCAATAGTTGAACCTCGGATTCAGGAGGAACAATGCGGTTTTCGTCCCGGTCGTGGAACACTGGATCAGCTCTATACCCTCTCCAGGGTGCTGGAGGGTTTATGGGAGTTTGCCCAACCAGTCCACATATGTTTTGTGGATCTGGAAAAGGCATTCGACTGTGTCCCTCGTGGCGCCCTATGGGGGGGGTGCTCTGGGAGTATGGGGTCTGTGGCCCTTTGCTATGGGCTGTTCGATCCCTGTACGACCGGAGCAGGAGCTTGTTGGAGCTTTTTATGGACAGGATTTCTAGGCGCAGCCAGGGGCCGGAGGGAGTCTGGTTTGGGGACCACAGCCGGGTGTGAAGCAGCTGGGATGAGGATCAGCACTTCCAAGTCTGAGACCATGGTTCTCAGTCGTAAAAGGGTGGCTTGTCCTGTTCAGGTTGAGCAGAAGAGCTCCTGCCTCAAGTGGAGGAGTTCAAGTATCTTGGGGTCTTGTTCACGAGTGGGGGAAGGAGGGAACGTGAGATTGACAGACGGATCGGTGCAGCTTCTGCAGTGATGCGGTCGATGTACCGGTCTGTCGTGGTGCAGAAGGAGCTGAGCTGTAAGGCAAAGCTCTCGATTTACCGGTCAATCTACGTTCCTACTCTTACCTATGGTCATGAGCTTTGGGTCATGACCGAAAGAACAAGATCCCGGATACAAGCGGCCGAAATGAGCTTTCTCCACAGGGTGGCGGGGCGCTCCCTTAGAGATAGGGTGAGGAGCTCGGTCACTCGGGAGGAGCTCAAAGTAGAGCCGCTGCTCCTCCACATCGAGAGGAGCCAGCCGAGGTGGCTCGGGCATCTGTTTCGGATGCCTCCTGGACGCCTCCCTAGGAAGAGCTGGAGGAAGTGTCTGGGGAGAGGGAAGTCTGGGCGTCTCTGCTTAGACTGCTGCCCCCGCAACCCGGCCCCGGATAAGCGGTAGAAAATGAATGGATGGATGGATGGATGGACTCACAGAATGTCTTGTGATATCAAACAGTATAGAAATGTAACATGTAGTAAAATAAATAAAATTAAGTAATTCTAACCAGTGAACATGACTTTTTAAGTGTTGTCTTTAAAATGCTTAAGACAGCCCAGTGTTTTTATTATATATTTTTTTTCTATTTGGCTGTGATATTTAGAATGAATTTAAAATTCCTCTATACCCAAGTGCACGTGACTATGGGAGGACTGTACGTGCTTCAAAACTCCCACATGGGGACCCTAACACCTTTACACTTTTTCCAAGCATTGCCATAGCAATTCTGTTTGTTTGTCTATTCTGGTAAACTACATTTCTAATGGTTATATTTATATTATGAATGTGCACATACGCTCCACTGGGTTCAACCAAATCCAACACTGACTTACTAGAGATTGTATGCTTTGTTTCAGGTTAAACGTTTTGATCGAAACACTTTTTCTGTGTGTCTCTTCAGGTTATAGCCATTGGAAAGGCCAGGTGTTGACCGCAGATGAGCTGCATGTTCTGTATGAAGGAATTAAACTGAATAATGTACATCATTATGACTACGTTTTAACAGGTGAGGCCCCACACACACACCTGAACAAATGAAACCTGTTTAGATGACTTTGAGGTTTCAATTTGTTAAATGAGGTGCATTTACTAAATTGATACATAAACTCTCCTGCCTATTACTACCACTACAAACTAAAGTGGCTCATAGCAATAACCAGAATGTGTGTATGTTGTGCTCAGGGTATACCAGAGACACATCCTTTTTGGAGATGGTGGTTGATATTGTCCAGGAGCTAAAGAGAGCAAACCCCAACCTGGTCTATGGTAAGTTTTTATATATTTCCCAATTACACCTAAAACGCCCTAACAAGAATTTTCCGGCATCTAATTTCAATGTAGGACTACAGATGAAAATGAGCTGTTAAGATATAATCTGGTACAAGCATCTCTGCTTTGGAGTAATATACATTGTACGCTGTCCTAAAGAAATAAACTAATAAAAAAACCGAACTCTGCAGAGATGTAATGTATATTCATATTAGAGTCAGAAGATAGAAGCTCAGTGTGTGTCATACATTCCCCGGTGGCTAGGCCTAGAGCAGCTTATCTCATCTATTTGTCCGGACCATAAGCCCTATCAAAAAGGAAAGTCTTAAGCCCAACCTTAAATGTAGAGACTGTGTAGAGACTTTAACATAAGCTGGGAGCTTGGTAACTGAAGGCTCTACCTCCTGTTGTACTTTCGGGAACTCTAGGAACAGAGCACTCTGTTAGGACGATATAGCACTATAAGGTCTCTGAGATAGGATGGGGCCTTATAAATAAGGAGAAGGATTTTAAACTTAATTCTGAATTCAGTTGAAAGCCAGTGAATGGAGGCTAACACTGTGCTCTTTGTTCCTGTTAGTATTCTAGCTGCTGCGTTTTGGACGAGCTGAAGGGAGCTGTGCATCCTTCAAACAGAGAACTTAAATAGTATAAATGCATGGATACATTTTTCAGATTCACTTCAAATTATATTCCTAATCTCTTCCTATTTTGCCTATTGGATTATTTTTATTGGGTTTAATCAACTAATGCAACTGGCTGTTGTTGGCATAAAAATGGAAATGAATACCATGCTTTCAAATTATATTACCTAAGGGGAGCATGTATAACTAAAGAATATGGGACCTAATACCGAGCCCTGTGGTGCTCAATGGCTGACTACTGTGCATGCTGATACTGACCTGAGCTCTGTGCTTGTTGTTTCAGTTTGTGACCCTGTCCTCGGTGATCATGGATCTATGGTTAGTTTTCACATTCTAATATCCTTCTGCTGTATTTGTCCGTAGTCATATTCCTTTATGTAGTCATTTCAAAGGACCTGTTGCCGTAAATGATCTGTCAGCATAGATTTTGTGATTTTGACACTGACAATGTCAAATAAATCTTTTCATAATTATATTTGGTACCACTTTTCCACTCAGAGTATAGAAAAAATTATGTGTGTCGACAGCACACTGAACAGAACGTTTGTCTTTAGAATTCACTAAACAAATCATGGTAAAAAAAAAAAAAAAAGATTAATGGAAACACATCAATCACACATAAACATTTGAGGGTTAGTTTATTATTCATTTTTCAGCAACTGTGTATTATAATTGTTAGTGTGTTTAAGTTATGTTTTGTGTAACAGTTGGTTCCTTCCGGTTTCTGAGAGAATGACAGAGTGTACAGTAAAGAATCTCTCACACATTCCTTTTGTCCACAGTATGTCCCTCAGAATCTGTACCCTGTCTACAAGAACAAGGTGGTTCCTGTTGCAGACATCATAACTCCAAATCAGTTTGAGGCTGAGTAAGTACACCATTGTTTTCTCCATCTTTTTGTACAATGTCTCTGGCATAAGCCTGGCACTGAGGGCCTTATAAATAAGGAGAAGGATTTTGTAAGTAATTTTAAATTCAACAGCTTGGCTACTCATTCGCATTTTCTAATTATATCTTTGTGCTATATAAATGAATTGCCTTGCTTAAACCAAAATATTGTCTGGTCTTGGCTTACCCAGGAGCAGAAGAAATAGGTGCAATTAAAAAGCCTCTGTACACAAATGGAGACGTACAGTACAACCAATTAGAAAACGGGGGCACCGCCAACATATGCAGAATAAACTGCCTTTGCATATGTTGGCACTGCCCCTGGACCAATGCAAGATGAAAAACATTCATCCCATTATAAAGCCTGCCGCATTTTAGCTCGGTCCAACAGAATTTAAAATGTGAAGGCCAATGAAGGGAGGCTTACACTGGGGTCATGTGTTCTCTTCAGTTAGTTTCTGTTGGAATTCTAGCTGCTGCATTTTGGACAAGCTGAAAACCCATGTTCTTTCATTTTTCAAGTGCATTCAAAACCATCAGACCGGCAATTCTTAGTGAATCAGTCTGTGTTGAGTCATTCTTTATCACTTGGATCACAGATTACCTGACAGGTAGACCATAGTATGTTAGGTGATCCTCAAGGCACTGTTCTTGCTCCATTCCTCTTCACGTTATACACTACAGATTTTAATTATAACTCTGAGTCTTGCCATATTAAAAAATACTCTGATGACACAGCAATAGTGGCTTGTATCAATGATGGACAAGAAGAGGAATACTGGAGCCTTATAGAGAACTTTTATAGATAAAGCCAAAAAAACTGTCTCATTCTGAAGACCTCCAAAAGAGATGGTCATTGACTTTATACACCCAAACTCAAACTGTGACCATCAGAGGAGAAGATACTGAAAATACCTGGGAGCTCTTTATAGGAAAGGCCAAAGCTGTCTATATTTTCTAACAAAGCTATATGCTCACTATATGCTCTGATAGTGTGTAGTGTAATTAATTTGATTAATTTGAGTTTCTAACTTTTGGACAGTGTCAAAAATAGCCATATCGCTAAATTGAATTTAACGGAGAAAAAAAGGTTTCTTCTAATGCTGCGCTGCACAATGTGTTGTGGTTAATGCTGCTGCTTTGCATTAGACAAGTGGCAGAAAACCGATCAACTGGAACAGCATCAAGTGTCTCAGCAGCGCGGCATACTTTTGTTGATTTCTGCACATGATCCACAAAGTCAGAGGCTTTTAACATGTTTTAACAAGGCTTTGTGTGCAGTGGAAATTATATTAGACCTGGTCTATGGAGACAGAGAGGGCTCTGACTAAAAATGATCCAATCTAAATTGTGTTATTTTCACTCTGAGGGTAATGTATGTGCGCAGCGGGCCTCTAAAGGTGATGGGTGATGGTGTTCCAGCCTCCCTTCCTCTGGATCCCCCCATCCTCTGAGCTCTGCCACAACTAATCTAGTCTTACCACTTAAGAAACATTAAAAAAAAAAACATTTGGTATCGCGTGATTTTCTTTTATTGCTGGTCTAAATTATGATTAGAAACTATAATTATGTGCTTGTCTTTTCAGGTTACTGACAGGAAAAAACATCAGCACAGAGAAAGATGCTGTGGAGGTAAAAGCCACTTATTGTCTCAGTCTATATGAAATATTCGCTAAATCCAATCATTATTGCAGAAGGCTTTATAAAGAAGAAAATATTTGAGGATGAACCTTGTAGTGTCAAAACTGACCTCTCAGTCTTTGGCACTGTTGTATGTAATAAGTTATGAACGCAACACCAATGCAATTAGAGTCTTTATTGTTCACAACCAACACAATAAACGACCCGAGTAGTCTCCCCAACAACTACTGATGTTTGAACAGTAGACATTAGCTTTTATACAGTTTTGATATGACAGTACAGTAATAACTCTTTCTGATATCATTGTGCAAGGCCCGGTAGATCCCCTCATTAACTCCCTGTTGTCATTCTGTACAGCCTTGGGGGGGGGGATCCTCCTCAGGCTCCGTATCCTCTGATAACAGACACCTGCGTCTTTATCTGGTCCTTCCTGTGTGTGTGTGTGTGTCTGACATTATCTGGTCCTTCCTGTGTGTGTGTGTGTGTGTCTGACATTAGGTTTTGTCTTTTATATTAATATGTTTAAATGAATAACTTACTGGGTCTACATAGTTTAAAACACATAACATATAAAATATTACACCACATATCCCCTCTTCGAGACCTCTAGGTCTCGTCTTTGCTAAACATTACAACTGGTTCATAATACATGTGCGTTACAATCATCACACGAATCCATCCAAATTATACTTATTTAGCTCAAACAATTCCCAGTAGATCCCCCTTCGTCTTACCATATCAACGTATGGTTAACTTGTCGTACCTTCACTTAACACTGTTACAGCATGCAATATAAGAATATATAATTACTCATACTACTACATAGTATACTACATAATACTCATTAAAATATAATACTTATATGAGTACAAAATTGTCATAAAAATGAACACTGGTACAGCATGCAAGAATATATAATTACTCATACTAAAATATAATACTTATATGAGTACATTTTAATAATAAAAATGCATTTTCTCTCAGTTCTTGTATAGTAGAACTAGTATCATTTTGTTATTCATTCAAGTCCCCTCTTATGTCAAATCTAAACAACATTTTCAAAATCTACTACATTTCAAAATCACATGTAATGCTCACAAACAGGAACTCCTCCTGTAACCATGGAAACAGTCCGAGATGACGTTATGACATTTTCTTTGGGCTCTTCTTCTCGCACCCTTGGCTCTTTGAACTTCCTTGATCATCAGCTGCACGTCACTTCCTCTCCTTCGTCCGCTCTGCCGCTGACCTGGAAACAGCTCAGTCTTCGCTGTTCAGGTCGTCGTCCGCAGGTCACATCCAACACCGTTCTCCGTGTTGGCCTCGCCTCTGCAAATGGCCGTCCAGACCACTGTACGCGTCGTCCTTCTTCCAACTCCATGTCGAGAGCGATGCAAACCTCTGCCTTCTCCAAACCTCTCCATTCTCTTCCAGAACAGCTCAGGTAAGCCTCTGATTTCTTAAAGCTTTTGCTGATGACGTAGGTCTCGACCCCATGTTCCATGGAAAGTTTCCAGTGTGGTGCTAGTCTCCTCTCAGATCAGTTTTTCAAGATGTTTATTCACGTTAACTGAGAAAAAAGCCACAGATTACTCAGATCATATCAAAACAATTTAATGCGGGCTAAACTTTTATTAATTTCCCTTAAATGTCCTCTTATTATTACTCTAAGTTAGTCCGTAAAATGTCTTTTAGTCTCTAATTCTTTTGATGTCTTTTTTTCCAATTTAAAGTTTACTATACTTTCCTCAGTGTTATATTTAATAATAACATGTCAATTCCTAGTTACTGTCACTATTTCCCTTTGGTTCTGGTGAACAAAGATTACATATCCCTGCAGCAGATTTAACCATATCATATCTGTTCATTAAGAAAATGTTCAATGACTAACCCTCTTAATAATGTATAAACATGTTTTTACCTCTTTTACGTTGCACTGACTCTATATTATACTAAACTCTACTGAAGTGCAGCAAGGTATAACCTCTAGTTTGCACTGAAACTAACATATATCTAACATATGTTTTACTACTTAATCCTTAATACAATCCTCACATGTGACTCATCTAACTAAAATTTCCTCCACTAATAAAATAATCATATGGATATGTAATTGTAATTTCCCATCATTACATCTATCTGATTAAATCCAATTTTTTGAAGTAGATGACCTCTTTGTTCATGCATTATTATTAGGGCTGTGACGTATGGGATTTTTTCTTACCGCGGTGATGAAGCAACAAGAATCGCGATATGGCAATTGCGAGTCGAGTATGTGAGCGGAGTGGAGCAGCGGCAATTTCCCCTTCACGCTCTATGCATTCAAGAATCACTCCGCTCCAGCTACGGGTTTACCATCTCCCGCTCCCCGCTCCACTCCCTATGCATTCAAGAATCACTCCGCTCCAGCTCCAGCTCTGGGTTTACCATCTCCCGCTCCCCGCTCCACTCCTCGTTCACTGATATCAGAAACACTGCTCCATCTTCGCTCCGAGGAATTTTGCGGCTAACTGCTAAAGTAGTGATCCATCTGTATCAAGCTGGTTGTTTACCGTGTGAGTTCTGAACACTGCACTATGCTTATTTAAATCTTTTTGTCTCTACACATATTAGGCTACATATTTCTCATGTCTGTAAGGCAAACCTGCTGAGTTTCAGTTTATTTGAGACGTGCACCAGTTTATGAGCAATGAAAGCGATCGCTTCCGCGACCTCATAGTCTACTTATTTGCTTCTTATTTATTAAATACATGCAATTGGCCGAAGAAACCTTTATTAAAATTAAGAGACAATTTGTACAAAACGAAAGAAAGTCTTTTTACAAAACAAAACTTAATATTAAACTAAATATAACCCCCCCAAAAATCATGTGCGGTGATGACCTCACACCGCGGTAGGCATCTCATTATTGCGGTGATGCGGTTATCGTCACACACCCTAATTATTATCTAATTTGCTTCATAATTCAACTTCAATTCAAACTAAATAATCATATGTAAGTTACTTTTAAATTGTTTCCTAATGTTAAATCCTCTGCTACAGCTGCATGTATGCTTAAAACTACTACTTTGTTCAAAACCAGTATATTCTTTCTCATGTCCACTGATTAATTATTAGTCCAATTATCGTCAAAATTATTCATAAGCAGTTTGTCCCTTAAACAATCAAAAGATCCAATCCAAACGTAAACTAACTAGAGTTCTGACGACAGCAGCATGTCTCTGAGCTGCTCTCACAGACTCTGTCTGTCACAGATCTTAACACAATAAAACTTTTGTTTGCCCTAGGGGCGGCAGTAGCTCAGTGGGTAGAGCGGTCGTCCTTCAACCGGAAGGTAGGCGGTTCGATTCCCGCTCTCCCCACAATTCATACTGTCGTTGTGTCCTTGGGCAAGACACTTAACCCACCTTGCCTCCAGTGTCTGTAACACTGGTAATTACATTAGAACAATGTAAGTCGCTTTGGATAAAAGCGTCAGCTAAATGAATAAATGTAAATGTAAATGCCCTGTTTACATTTATTCTATAAGCCGTCTGTTGTTAACAATAATACAAACTAATTCATTCAGTTTATCTGAGTTTCACTGACTCCTCCCTCTGAGCGTTACCATGGAGATTCAGACAAGTCTTTACTCACGACTGTGATCTATATCAGATGAGTTTTGTAATAAAATGCTGTTGTATTACTACTGTAGAGTTTTATTCAGTAAAATAAACCCTATATAGAAGACTATCCCAAAATTTAATGTAAATCTGTGAAAGTATTATCACAACTAAATCATAATCTAAATAATTATCCCTCTCTTCTGTTGATGTTTTCTGTCCCCTAAACCTTTAAGCTTAATAAAATCTAGCTTCACATACATCCCCTCTTTGATTCTTTTTCTTAAAAATCATTGACAAATTACCAATATTATTAATCTGTTTAATTATTCTGTCTCAGCTGGACCTCTTCCACTCACAGTTCTTCCTCATTTTCTCTAACACCCTTTAATTACTTGGCATTGTATTTTCTTCCTTTAAAATTTTAATAATTAATCTTTTACCTGATTTGATGTGTACAGGTCGACAGTGTTAAAGATGACACCAGACCTTCTCATGAGACATTCACTGTTCTCCTGTGAACCTGATGTTTGAAAACCTTTGAAGAAGACTCCATTCTCAGTCTTGATCTGCAGCAGGAAGTGTTGTTTCTGTAGAATTCTCCTCAGCACCTTTTAATCTGTTGGCATTTAACTTTGTATTTCTGTTAGATGTTGTCTCAAACCTTATTTGTTCCATAAATCTGTTTTATGGTCTCTCTTGAGAATCTTCAACTCCTTGATGACTCGGTGCTCCCCATAACTCTTATCACAGACTCTTCCTAGTTGACCTTTATGACCTCTCTGTGTTTATTCTAATTAATAATAATTCTAACTGTTTTTTCCTTGTTGTTTTATTAATTCAGAACTGAAAGTATAACTTCATATATTGTTCTCTTCTGTGTTAAGATAAATTTAGGACTTGTCAGAAATGCGTGTAACTGATGTGTGGTTTACATTGTTACTGGAAAACCCCTGTTATCACTGAAGTCTTTTTAAGAGTCACTGCTGAAGCTAATTATCTGTAACATAGTGTTAAAACTTCTTCAATATTATCTAATTTTAAACTATATTAAACTATTGGTTTCTTATACTACTGAGGTATTTTGCATCATTTCTTCTGATGAGTAACCATCTCTCTGCTGTGTATAGATGGAACATTTTTATTTTAATCAGAATTTTCAAAAGCTAGTTTATTTGCATGCTTTCTTTTAACACAGACAATGCTCTGTCTGACTCTTTATTCATTTTAATTAGGCCTATTATCACTTTTGGTCTGCAGTTTTTATCAGATTTCTTAATGGAGACATTAATACAGCAACATTACACAACCTGCTATAACCTGTTATTTATAATAATGTCAACATTTGTCCAACAGTTTGTTGCTTCAAAGCTTTTGTAACAGCCTTGAAGTGAGACGGAGCAATTTTCCTACATTTCTCACTTAACCTTTAGACTAAATATTCTATCTGTTTGACAAATTTTTAATCTTTCTTTACTAATTTTATGTTTTGCAAATACTAAAATTTGTAACACTGTGATGAAGTCTAACTCACATCACTGCTTGGTCAGACTATAGATCATCTACACTAGATCTCTGTACTCACTACGTTCAGGTTGAATTGATGAAGATAACTTTAGGTCTTTCAGGAGTCGACTGTAAGACAGACTTCTTTTTCTTCCATCTCAGTCATAATATGTAAAACAGAAAAGTAGCATGAGTCAGAATAAAACGGAACTTAAATCCAATACTGTTAGCCAATTTCAATTCAGGCAGAATATTAGACAGAACCAAAAAAACAGATCAGAAACCATAGACATTTCATTGTCATAGGACATTTAATATCTACAGTTACTCTTTTCAGCCTAAACTACATCACATGCTCTTAGTGATATATATATATATATATATATATATATATATATATATATATATATATATAGTCTTAAAAATATATATAAAAAAATATATATATATATATATATATATATATATATATATATATATATATATATATATATATATATATTTACTTTGTTACTGTCCACCACTGTATATATATATATATATATATATATATATATATATATATATACAGTGGTGGACAGTAACAAAGTAAATGTAATCTAAATTTTTCTCCTTTTTATATTGGGTATTACTCCTTTTCTTCAACTATACTTGAACTCAGCTGGAAAATCGCATGAATTTAGGTGCTTACTCTTATGGAGATTTCTGTCTCCTCTCAGGCCTCGTTCCCTCAGACCCCTGCGCGCTTTGCCAGGTTCTGCTTACTTTAGACGTCTCTGTATTCTTTTGCGCGGCGTTTTAACGCATATAATCTGTGGATAGAATTAGCCTCACAATTTTTCCGCTTGCGTGCCAACTTCCTCCTCAGAGTTATTTCTACGTACACCTTATTTAGATTATACCCAAAGATAGAAATACTCCCTTTAATCGATTTCTTCCTTGACGTACAGACTACACCATCTTTAGATTATGCTTCCTGGATAAAATATCTGAATTCTTCCCGAAGACACAACCGGTGTTGTTCTTAGCCTGCATTCAATGGACAGAAATGATTTATAAATAATCCCTAATAAAGTCCCCTATGCCCCTACTCTAGGTTCTTTTGAGGTGAGGTTTTTAGAGTGGTCTCCTTCTACCTGTTGCCCCCCAAGCCGCACCACAGACACCTAACCGTTCAAAAGTTAAAAAAGGTCTCACCCTCGATGGTCTCAGCGCCTGGGATGCTTTCTCCGGGTGGTCAGTCAGAAAGAGAGTCACTCCGCCACAGGTCCTCTCCTGGATACTGGCTCGCCAATTGTAGTGTCAAAGTAGTCTCCCCAACAACTACTGATGTTTGAACAGTAGACATAAGCTTTTACAGTTTTGATATGACAGTACAGTAATAACTCTTTCTGATATCCTTGTGCAAGGCCCGGTAGATCCCCTCATTAACTCCCTGATGTCATTCTGTACGGCCTTGAGGGGGGATCCTCCTCAGGCTCTGTATCCTCTGATAACAGACACCTGCGTCTTTATCTGGTCCTTCCTGTGTGTGTGTGTGTCTGACATTATCTGGTCCTTCCTGTGTGTGTGTCTGACATTATCTGGTCCTTCCTGTGTGTGTGTGTCTGACATTAGGTTTTGTCTTTTATATTAATATGTTTAAATGAATAACTTACTGGGTCTACATAGTTTAAAACACATAACATATAAAATATTACACCACAACCTGCTTCACAAACTGTAATTTATTTGAATATAAGGAGATGTAAATGTTCAGTTAATGTTGATATTGATCTGAGTCATATTACACAACCATAATTCAGACCCATTTCCTGAACATGCCGCTCGCTGTGTGTGTAGGTGATGGACCTTCTTCATGCCATGGGTCCTGACACTGTGGTCATCACCTCGTCTGACCTGCCGTCCAGATTAGGAGAGCGTTTCCTGGTGTCTTTAGGGAGCCAGCGCCATGGTGCGTCGTCAGGTTAACGTGTGTGTGTGTGTGTGTGTGGGGGGGGTTTATGGTGTCAAATCAACTAAAGCACTTTGTGTGCTTCAGTTCGTCCAGACGGCAGCAGGACGACGGAGAGGGTTCGAATAGAAATTCCCAAAGTAGATGCTGTGTTTGTAGGAACTGGAGATTTTTTTGCTGCTATGCTGTTAGCATGGACACATCACTATCCTCATAATCTCAAGGTAAGATCACAGCTCGGGTCAGTGGTCGAAAGACAAGGTAGTATTTCAATACAGCACTATTTTGACCTGTTCTGTTCCTGTTAGACCGCCTGTGAGAAGACTTTTTCAGTGATGCACCATGTCATCCAGAGGACCATATCTTATGCTCATGGTAAGCACAAACATCAGAAGCCATCTGACGGTGTGTTGGGCTGAATAATTCCTCTGCTCATTCTAACTATTAAATCAGCTGCTATATAAAGTGCCATACTGTCAAGGGGTGACAGCAAATGAATCAAAAGCAAAAAACATGTTGGCACATTTTGTCTTTTACTTTTTTTTTATTTGTTATTAAGAGACCAGGGTTTATGTGTATTATGCCTTACAATGTTTTGACTATCACTGTCCTCGGGGCTCATTTCCAAATCTCAGTCGCCCCCCTTGTCCAAAGACAGTGTTTGTTCTCTTGTTATAATCCTGGCTCTGGCCCAGTCCTATTGATGGTTTTTGTTCTTACAGTGGTCGGAAATTGCAGATTTCAGGTTTTCTTGTTCAGATTTTGTTTAGTTGCATGCTCTTGCTGTCTCTTTTTCACACTCTGATTGATGTTCTTTCTGAGGAGTATTGTTTTGTTACATGAGCGACCTGGTATTTAATATATTACATTATATTTTTTGGGGTGAACTAACAGCTGTCCAAACAAAAATCAGAAAATGAAAAAGGAACAAAAAGCATGTGTTACAGACGTTGTCCCTATTAATAAAAGCATTTTGTTACAAGAGATTTGAAAGTGCATTGTAGAATAAACTGTACAATAATAGGGTTTAGAGCTGGTATGATTGGTCCTAATACAAAAAGTCTCATTCTTTGTTTGTGGGATTGTGTTACTTTGTTAATCCAAGCTGCATGTTGAATCAAAATGAAGTTATTAAAATTGATGGATTAATTTTGTTCTGTAAATAATGTTTAAATGACAAATGTTAGTTAAAATAATACTAAATGTTATACTCAATGTGTCCTAGAGTTGGCAGGTCCAGGCCGGAGACCCAGTCCCCCTCAGCTGGAGCTGCGCATGGTTCAAAGTAAAGCGGACATAGAAGACCCAGCTATTGTTGCGGAGGCCACACTCATTTCGTAACATTTTTCCTGCTCCTAAGACTCATCTTAAAATTCTCTGTCTCCGGTAAACTACTCTGTAAACCTGACTGTTCCGACTTCAACATCTCATCCCCTTTTTTCCACAACAGTATCCCTTTAAGTCTTTAGAGCCTGTCCCCTTGCCTAAAGCCCTATCTTACAAGATGAGCCATAGACAGGACAGAAAGTCTAATCTTATTTTCACTTTTTTCTGTGAATTTATCCAACAACCTGTACAGCCTAATTTCTAACAGAAGGCATTTGACCTAGTAGATTGAGAGGACATTGTGGGAGCAATCCTCTGTATCTAAGATGTTTGACCTTTCCCTGGAGTCCCTCTACTGTTAGGGCCAATGCACTGAACTCGCTGAACCTCGAGTTGCTTCTGTTTGGCAGCTCCAAGGCCCTATGTGTAAATGAGCTGACAAAAACCTATCTATCAATGGCTCTACCCCACCTGTCGCACCCAACTGTCCTACAGCAGTGATGTAATAGTGACCAAGTCAAACCCCTGAGACCTGTTTAAATATAACAAAGGAAAATAACAAAAAAAAAAACGCACAATGTATAGTTGATGTATAGATGTTGTATCAGAACTGTATTGGACCACCTGTATGATATCTTCGATCTGAGCTGTCTTTGGATCATCTGTCCATGCTACTGTATTGTAGACATAACTCCAATATGACTCCAGCTCCACACATTCGATGGGTCAGCTCTGGGACTCTGCAGCCCTGTCCTCACCTATTACTTTCAAAAACCCAAGTAGTACTTTATCCAAAGCCCTTTATTTTGCCAAAAACCTAAAATAGGGCTAAGCAATATGGCTGTCTTGATTTTTATTCATTTTTTAGATAATTTATGATTTTTTATTAATCTTCTATTGCTATTAAAAATGTAATTTAAGCATTGTTTTTTTAAATTTAAATTGTCTTTGTATTTTTTCTGCTCAAACCCAACAGAAAATAAAAAAGCAAAGCATCAGCAGTGTGTATTAGCCTCAAAATGAAAATAAATCAGTTTAGGTCAGATTCTTTTGCGTTTTATTCTCTCCATAGTCCAAGTTATTGTAGTTTACATGCCTTATTATACGTCTTATTAAAAGTACTCTGAAGCACCTTCCTAATTGGCAAAAATCAAAGTACGCTACTCCTGTCGATCACTTTCCCGTCACTTCTCTAAACCAGTGCATCACAGGAGAATATGCTTTCTTTGGGTCTGCAGAGTCTTTGTGGACTGTATTTGAGCAGCAGCATTAGCCAGAACCCAGTGTATCACTAGGTTAGAAGAAACGTTATAGCTAATATAATAGTGATATGACTATTTTTTTAATTAAAAACTATAAATCAAATTAATGCAATTTATCGGCCAGCCCTAACCTGAACCCCATGTGATGGCTTTGATGTAGCCAGAACTGACCCTTGTCATGCCAAGCAGTTCTTGGCCCAGGATCCCATATCTAACACAGGTGTCACTAAAAAAGATATCTTCAATAAGATTTCTAAACCGCAGCCGCTCTGTTCTGTCCTAAATGGGGGGCTTCTGTGGAGCAAGAGTACTTACTGTGGAGAAATGGTGCATATCTGTGTGAGATGTGGGCTTCTGAGCTCTGTCTGTATGTTCTGTGACACTGCCTTAGAAAGCTCAAACACTAACTAAATTGAGGGAGATGAAAGGAATCCTGTACCAAGAAGTCTTTAAAAAAATAAAATAAATGATACTCTTATTTCATTTGTAATCTAACACAAGATTGTTCATTTGGATGTTTTGTGAGCTAATCATTGTAGTGACCAAAATGTTCCTTTTTGTTTTGTACAAAAAGAACATAAGTCTTTGATCAACTCTGGGGAGGTTCAAAATAATAGCAGTACAATGTGACTAACCAGAATAACCCAGGTTTTTAGTATATTTTTTATTGTTAAGTGGCAAACAAGTTACCAGTAGGTGCAGTAGATTCTCAGAAAACAAACAAGACCCAACATTCATGATATGCATGCTCTTAATTAAGGCTGTGCAATTGGGCAATTAGTTGAAAGGGGTGTGTTAAAAAAAATAGCATTGTCTGTCGTTGACTGTACAAACTCAAAACTATTTTGTACAAACGTTTTTGTTTCTAGGATTTAACAATCCTGTGAATCACTAAACTAATATTTAGTTGTATGAGCACAGTTTTTTAAAACTGCTTCACATCTGTGTGGCACCTCTCAGCTGTTATTCCACTCCATGATTCTTTAACAACATTCCACAATTCATTTAATAATAATAATAATAATAATAATAATGGATTGGATTTATATTGCGCTTTTCTCCCGAGGGACCAAGGGACTCAAAGCGCTTACAGGCCGTCCATTATTCATTCATACACAGTCGCATACTGGTGATGGTAAGCTACAACTGTAGCCACAGATGCCCTGGGGCAGACTGACAGAGACGTGGCAGCCATTTTGCGCCTACGGCCTCTCCGACCATCACCACATACATTCACTCAACATTCTTACACATTCATACGAGGCAAGGTGGGTTAAGTGTCTTGCCCAAGGACACAACGACGAATTGTGGGGAGAGCGGGAATCGAACCCACTACCTTCCGGTTGAAAGCCGACTGCTCTACCACTGAGCCACTGCCGCCCAATTTACATTTCTTGGTTTTGCTTCAGAAACAGCTTTTCGATTGGATTAAGGTCCGAGGATTGGGCTGGCCATTCCATTACATTAATTTTGTTGGTTTGGAGCCAAGACTTTGCTCGTTTACTCGTGTGTTTGGGGTCATTGTCTTGTCGAAACAAACATTTCAAGGGCATGTCCTCTTCAGCATAAGGCAACATGACCTCTTCATTTTGACAAATGCAAACTGATCCATGATCCCTGGTATGCGATAAATAGGCTCAACACCATAGTAGTAGAAACATGCCCATATCATGATGCTTCACTGTCTTCACTGTGGACTGTGGCTTGAATTCAGAGTTTGGGGGTCGTTTCACAAACTGTCTGTGGCCCTTGGACCCAAAAAGAAAAATTTTACTCTGATCAGTCACAAAATGACTCTTTAGGCCAGTTAATGTGTTGAAATTGGAACCTCTTCTGCACATGTCTTTTTTAAACAGAGGGACTTTGCAGGGGATTCTTGAGCTTCACACAGACGTCTTATACTGTCACAGTACTTACAGGTAACATGTCTGTGAAGGTTGAATCTGAGGCCACCTCCTCAGATTCATGTTGCCTAGTATTTATAACAGTTTTTTGAAACCTAAAGCAAAAGAGTTTCACCCTAGAACAACAAACACAACACCTGAATGGAGCAGTGTCACCAACGAGTCTTTCAGCCGACCATGAGACCAGAACAGTCTTGTCCATCAGGTTTGGTTTCAGGTTAAACTTCTCCCTCTAGAGATAAATCTAAGTTCTCTTACCAGTTGATCTCAGAATTGATAAAGTCTCTTGGAATTAGAGACGAAACGTCTTCACCTTGAAAATTGAGTCCAGATGTTTTTACTTCAACCTTTTTTTTCAAGATGTCCTGGATGACTGAGAACCTTCAGACATCCTCCCTCTAGAGATAAAGCTCATCTCTCCAAAGTACGCTGTTCTTCTGAACAATGTCTTAACCCATTTTCCCCAGGCTTTCAAATGCATGTTAACAAGTGCTGCTGGCTTCATCCTTAATTAGGATTCATACCTTTTTTTTTTCCACAAAATTGATGACCTCAGTGATTGAATGCTACACTGCTATTTTTTTTTAACACACCCCTTTTAACTAATTGCCCAATTGCACAGCCTTAAAAAAGTCCATATCATGAATGTTGGGTCTTGTTTGTTTTCTGAGAATCTACTGGTAACTTGTTTGCCACTTAACAATAAAAAATATACTAAAAACCTGGATTATTCTGGTTAGTCACATTGTATTGCTATTATTTTGAACAATACTGTACATGCAGACCTCCTTTATTTAAAATAAGATTACCTTGACCTTTGTAATTGAATATTGTACAATTGTGTGCCACTGTAGCATTTACTGTCATATCAGCTCTCAGCTCTGTGCACTGATATCTAATCCTCTGCTTCCTGCTTCCAGACATGTTTCTGGGTGTCTACCTATTGTCTGTGCGTGTCGTCTGAATGAGTGTCTGTATATCATGTCCATAATTGGTCACAGGGTTTGTGTGTATGTGTGGGTGTGTTGCTTGAAGGATGGTGATGTCAAAACATGGAGCTCAAGTGTGTTTCAAAAGGACAATCAGTGAGGTTTCAAAGCAGTGGCCTTCAACCATACACAACACCTAGTGAACGGCCTACTTCTGGTTCACACAGTTTGGTTGGGGACCATTGCTTTAAATTGATGCTGAATCTTAAAGCCAGCCCTGCATCCGACTGCAGTTCCAGTCTTGTGACCGTGTTGCTAGCCTTTAGCCCCACTGTGAGTGTGCGTGTTTGCGTATACCGTATGCCGCTTCTGTCTCTCAGCAGTCAAAATGCTGCTCATATCCTGCACCTGCTTTGATATATTTTACATTCCCTAATACTTTGGTTTTGGAAAAAAAAAAGACTGCATCAACCATGCTGTTTGTGTCCCATTATAGACTTGTATTAAGAAGGACATGCCAGCTATTTGTATATTCTTTTCAGTTTTTGGCCCTAAACTACTAAGGACGATTTCATCTAAAAAGGGTCTTTGAAATACAAGGAGCGGGTGCAATAGTCATTTGGGTGTGATCACACAGCACAATGGAGCAGCTCAACAGTTATTGCAGATAATGTAAGGTGTAGTGGACATGACGCCACTGACAAACAGTTTGTGCTGCTCATTAATGTCTGTCGATAATTAATGTGTACAAAAATGGGTTTACAATCATGAAAAGATCTGGGATGAAGTCATGAAAATTCCATACGCTTTTTATATGACATAAAGGAAGGAAACCTGTTATAAAAATATGGTATATAAAACTAAAGTTCAAGAAGCAACTTGACTATTCTCCATCCTAACTAAAATTATCAGTCAAATAAGCATTCTTTTGATTATCATAGTTACACTTTAAAGTACTACAGTAATCATTTTAGCACATTTAGCTGTAAGCTGTATGCTCAGACCCTCCATTTTTCAAATCTGATCCTGTTTTGTTTTTTTCATTACTGCTTTGCTTGGTGTTCAACACTCATGCCTCACTCATTTAGAGTGAAAACTCCCAACAGCACAGCTGTTCCAGCTCTGCTGCTCTCCACCAACTTTAGTTCTTTTGTGGCCAAAACAAAATGAGGAAATGTATTCATTGTTTGGTAACTGGTTTTAGTGCCATGTTTTAGGAGCGTAATAAGTATTTTCTAACATGTTACAATAAAAGATTGTAGTGTAAAAAAAAAAATCACATTTATAAAATGAATATATATATATTATAGATATATGAGAAATGTATGTTCTAATGCAATAAAGAGATTAAGAAATAAAAGCACTGGATTCATTAGTTTAATCTGATTTTCATAAGTTTGTTAAAATGGTTATGTCCACACAGTACATTTTCAATTTTGCTTTTGCTGTATTTAAATTTAGCTTCTGTGCATTTTAAAGTAACCCTGTGTAACTTTTCTCTGCAACCTCACTGTCAGCAGCCGCCATGTTTGTTTACCAGTAGAGACATTTAGTGTACAAATAGAACTCTGCTAGGGTCCAGCCTATTGGTCTGTTTTCTTTATTATGTGTGTGTGGTAGAGCTCCTCACTCACGTAATGTCTTGGGAAGGGAAAGTTACATTGGAGGTTTGTGTCCAGCTGAGGGGACTGTAAGGCATGATTCTAGGATGTCAAGTGTAAGAAACATTAAAATGATTTGTTAGTTAAGTTAGTACTTAAAGTAGCACTAACTTTTATCCCAAAAATATATATAAATAATTTTTATGGTTCTACAATAAAGTATTGCTCACATGATCAACAACTGATCCCACTATTCTACAGGCTGTTAAACTAAGACCAGAGTCACTTGATTTAAGAAAATAAAATATTTTATATTAGTTTGCCTGGTTGGCTGAACTCAGATGCAGCAGGGGGAAGGTAGGCCACCACACAGCAGCTGAGCCCACTTCGGGGCACCTGCATGCACGGGATGCTGAACCATCTGTTGGTCTTCCAGTCATAACGCTCTACGTTGTTCATGGCAGCAATGTGATGGATGCCTCCAACCACATACACCTGATCTTCCAACACTGCTGTGCCAAAATTACTGCGAGATCTTTTCATATTTGCCCGGACTTGCCAGGAGTTGGACTGAGGGTTGTAGGCAGTGACCAAGGACACACACTGGGAACCGTTATAGCCACCTATCTGGATGAGACAAGGTGCAACAGAGTTATTATGCTACATTGTTATTTAACAATCTGCGAGCTGCTGTAACAAATAAATTCTCCTTCTTTTGCATCAATAAAGTCACACTTATGTGGACTCTGGGATGTCAAGTTGTAGTGTTAAAAAGATCTAAGATGAAGTGTATAACATAACATTATGACTGCCAGGTGAAGAGGATAACACTGATTCTGTCTTCATCATGGCACCTTTAGTGAGTGGGATATATTAGGAGCAGGTGAACATTTTGTCCTCAAAGTTGTGTTAGAAGCAGGACCAATTGGCAGTGTGAGGATTGGAGTGAGTTTGACGAGGACCAAAGTGCGATGGACGATAGACGACTGGGTCAGAGCATCTCTAAACCTTTAGCTCTCGTGGAGTGTTCCCGGTCTACAGTAGTCAGTATCTGTCAGAAGTGGTCCAGGAGAAGGAACAGTGGTGAACCAGGACATGGTCATGGGGAGTGATGCATGTTGGGAGTGAAGGCTGACCCGTGTGCTCTGATCCAACAGACCAACTACTGCTGCTCAAACTGCTGAAGAAGTTAATGCTGGTTCTGATAAAAAGGTGTCAGATACACAGTGCAGCTCAGTTTGTTGTGTCTGGAGCTGCATAGCCTTAGACCTGTAAGGGTGACCTCTGACCCCTGTGCACCACTGAAAGCACCAACAATGGGCACGAGCATCAGAACTGGACCACGGAGCAATGAAAGAAGGTGGTTTGGTCAGAGTCTGAGGTGTTGGAGCATCTGTGGACAGGGGTCAGCAACTTTGACTGGCTGCAGGTCAATGTTTTTTCACAGTCTATCAGCCCCCTTTGTCTCTAAATGTCCCAAAACAAATAAAATAATCATAATATAATAAAATATATATATATTTGTCTAGGGAGTTATTTATCACATGCTTTGCTTTGTTGTAATCAATGATTCACCACATGAGAACATTTTGGCATATGTGTCACAAAGATGGAATAATAAGTGGTAAACTGTGTTCCAAAGATCATTTTGCAAAGTTACAGTTAGGTCCATAAATATTGGGACATCGACACAATTCTAATCTTTTTGGCTCTATACACCAGCACCAATGGATTTGCAATGAAACGAACAAGATGTGCTTTAACTGTGGACTTTTAGCTTTAATTTGAGGGTATTTACATCCAAATCAGGTGAACGGTGAAGGAACAGTTTGTATATGTGCCTCCCACTTTTTAAGGGACCAAAAGTAATGGGACAGATTAACAATCATAAACCAAACTTTCACTTTTTAATACTTGGTTTTAAATCTTTTACAGTCAATTACAGCCTGAAGTCTGGAACGCATAGACACTGGGTTTCATCCCTGGTGATGCTCTGCCAGGCCTCTACTGCAACTGTCTTCAGTTCCTGCTTGTTCTTTGGGCATTTTCCCTTCAGCCTTGTCTTCAGCAAGTAAAATTCATGCTCAATCAGATTCAGGTCAGGTGATCGACTTGGCCATTGCATAACGTTCCACTTCTTTCCCTTAAGAAACTCTGGTTGCTTTCGCAGTATGCTTCTGGTCATTGTCCATCTGCACTGTGAAGCGCCGTCCAATGAGTTCTGAAGCATTTCCCTGAATATGAGCAGATCATATTGCCTGAAACACTTCAGAATTCCGCCTGCTTTTGTCAGCAGTCACATCATCAATAAATACAAGAGAACCAGTTCCATTGGCAGCCATACATGCCCACGCCATGGCACTACCACCACATGCTTCACTGATGAGGTGCTATGCTTTGGATCATGAGCAGTTCCTTTCCTTTTTCATACTCTTCTCTTCCCATCACTCTGGTACAAGTTGATCTTGGTCTAACCGGTCCATAGGATGTTGTTCCAGAACTGTGAAGGCTTTTTTAGATGTTGTTTGGCAAACTCTAATCTGGACTTCCTGTTTTTGAGGCTCACCAATGGTTTACATCTTGTGATGAACCCTCTGTATTCACTCTGGTGAAGTCTTCTCTTGATTGTTGACTTTGACACACATACACCTACCTCCTGGAGAGTGTTCTTGATCTGGACAACTGTTGTGAAGGGTGTTTTCTTCACCAGGGAAAGAATTCTTTGGTCATCCACCACAGTTGTTTTCCATGGTCTTCTGGGTCTTTTGGTGTTGCTGATTTCACCAGTGCATTTTTTCTTTTTAAGGATGTTCCAAAAGTTTATTTGGCCACACCTAAAGTTTTTGCTATCTCTCTGATGGGTTTGTTTTGTTTTTTCAGCCTGATTATGGCTTGCTTCACTGATAGTGACAGCTCTTTGGATCTCATATTGAGAGTTGACAGCAACAGTTTCCAAATGCAAATAGCAAACTTGAAATGAACTCTGAACCTTTTATCTGCTCCTTGTAAATGGGATAATGAGGGAATAACACACACCTGGCCATGGAACAGCTGAGCAGCCAATTGTCCCATTACTTTTGGTCCCTTAAAAAGTGTGAGGCACAGATTTGTGTCAATGTCCCAATTTTTATGGACCTGACTGCATTTAGAGTGCAATTGAACACAGCAACATCATCCTGGTTACACAAACGCTTAACATATAGCTGTCTTTATTAAACGCTAAGACGTCAAACGTTCCTTTTTTTCCTTTAAGTGGAGCTCTGGAGGAAGTGTACAGACTCACACGGCTGCACCACACGCTATTTCACACCTCATCAGGAACATTCAGGGCTGAGATGAGCTGAGTGCTGCTGAATGGTTAGTACGAGAGGCGACACATAAAGACTGCGGTTACCATAGATTGTAAATAAACATGGATGTAATCCGCCCATTTCTCCCCTATTCATCAATATTGTCATTATAACAGGGCAATAAAATGGTGGTTACATCCGGGCTTTTCGGCTTTTACTGCATAGTAAAACAATAGTTTTCAGATAGCATAAACAGACATATGAATCCACCCCCTCCAGAGTTGTCACATAGTAAAAACTTAGCTCTAGAGACCGGAGCCATCTTTTGTACCAGGCTGTAAACATGATTTTTACACTTGTAAAGTCATTGGGTTTCTCCTTATAATTCCACTTTTGGAGCCTGCCCTCTGGTGGATGAAGGTATATCGCTGTATTTCGCCGTATGGCGGCACTCTTACTCGAGGACCATTTAGGGAGGTTCCATGAGAGACACTTGCTGGTTATGCTACAGATGAGGGCTTCCATTATTTTCTCAGGACTCAGCAGACTAGTAAACTGGGTGAACTCGTGCCACACAGACTTTTGTGCAAAGACTGTCCTGCCTCTGGCCCTTCTTTATGTCTGCAAACATCCACCGTCAGTTTGTTTTAGATTATTTGCTGTCCCAGACCCACCCCACCTTAAGCAGGAGGTAATAAGGAAAGTAAAAAGAGAAAAGAAACTGCTTAATGAGGGAAATATAACTGCCACCTTCTCAGAGCTACGCAGCACAAAGACAAGCAACAGCAGTAAGAATTCGGTATGCATTAGAAATATTGCTACTCTAAAAATGAAGGAGTGCATGACTGAACTGGCGCTCCGACCCATACGGCTGTGTGGACTCTGCCATGGGAGTACGCAGCATTCGGTAAGGGTCGGAGCATAGGTTTGGACTTAGACAGGTGCAGTTCAGAGTCAAAGTATGTGTGTACATAGGCATATTCTTCATATGTACATTTAGCATATTCTAAACATTTCTAGGTAGAGATGGGTTCAGCTTTGACTGAATGTTATCTTTGGGACCCACAGTCCTATAATGGCCAGAATTGTCTCGTGGAACGGTGGTTTAGGGCATTGACCTGGAGAAAGACAATGTTTGACCAGAAAAACGATACGATATGAAGAACAGAGAAGATAACTGAGGAGACCGACTGCACCGAGGTTGTTTTTACTGAGTGGATGGCCAGAGAGACCTGAGACTCTGTTTCACTTGGAGGGAATATAAAGTGTGATGTTAATGCAAGACTCCATATCTCACTTTTACACATAAACAATATTTCAATCACAACTCTGAGTCTGAACTCACTCTACGTCGCCAGTGTTTTTCTTCCAGTGTGGGTTGTCTCTGACGTTTTAACTGACGGCATAGATTATAATTCTGGACCCTAGATGCAGACTGTGCAAAGAAGGCCCTGAGACAATCCATCACTTAACAGCAGGGTGTAAGATCCTCGCAGGCAGAGCATACATGGACCACCCACAAACCAAGTAGCTGCAAACTCTACAGAGATAGAGTCTGGACTGGAAGTACCAAGATCCAAATGGGACACAACTTTGAAGGTGGTGGAGCCTGTGGGACTTTCCAGATCCACACAGTTAAACAGGTAATGGCCAACCAACTGGACGGGTGGAAATGCAGCAGAGGGAGGCTGCAGAGATACTGTAGATGTGATGATCCCCAGTGACGGCAAGATCAGGAAGAAAGAGCATCAGAAACTGCAGGCCGGCAGGGCTGGTAGAGGAGCTACAGAAGATGTGGGAGGTGCAGGTAAGAATGACAGATATGCTTTTAAATATTCTCCAAATGGTAAACAACATTGTACACCAAACAGATTTCTCTCTGTTAGATAAAAAGGCTGATTTGAATTACGTACGCCAGCAGTATGCTGAGAATAATTAGGGAATTAGGCTGGACTGTGCTAAAGGCTTACAATACTGTAGGTTCATACAATAAATTGTGCACTATGACCCACCCCAACCAATCTACCCTGTAGTCATGTCAAGGTAAGCACGACCCATCCAAGCCTCCCTTTTAGTCCAGTCCAATAACACAGTGTCAGTTACAAGTATGCCAACAATTCAATGCTTACTACAAGGATGTGACCTTCATAGGCTACCACTCCTCCTCCATTACGCCCAGATGGCATGGGAGCAATTGCTGTCCACTGGTTTGTATGAGGGCTGTAGCACTCGGCCGAGGCCAACGGTTCCACGCCATTAAAACCGCCACAAATGTAGACCTGGAAAAATACACATACATTCACAAGTTATGAATAAAATTTTTACATACATTTTTACAGATTTTTTTTCTTATAAAAAAAAAAAAAAGTAAAAACATTGAAAACAAAAAATCTTCATAAACCCAACCCCTCACAAGACAGCCCAACCCACCCTTGTCACCGTCAGAGCGGTCCCCTCTACTCCACGCTTCCCAACCTGATCCTCGCCAACCTCAGGCAGGACATGACTCTGCAGCCACGATGCTGGAGCGACGTGAGCAAAACTGCTAGAAGGGATGCAAATGCCACAGAACGTCTGCTTGCAGGGCTCAGGTGGGTCTGTTCCTCTATTACCCCAGACAGGCCCACCAGGGGGCTTGGCACCCTGCCCAATGCCAAACACCCTGGACAATGTGCCAAAGAGTACCCTCCAGTAAGTGCCCAACTAATGACAGGACCAGAACACTGATGCATGTTGGGAGTGAAGGCTGGCCCGTGTGCTCTGATCCAACAGACCAACTACTGCTGCTCAAACTGCTGAAGAAGTTAATGCTGGTTCTGATAGAAAGGTGTCAGATACACAGTGCAGCTCAGTTTGTTGTGTCTGGGGCTGCATAGCCTTAGACCTGTAAGGGTGACCTCTGACCCTTGTGCATCACTGAAAGCCCCAACAATGGGCACGAGCATCAGAACTGGACCACGGAGCAATGAAAGAAGGTGGTCTGGTCTGATTCTGAGGTGTTGGAGGCCCCTCCTGTAACTGACAGGACTTAAAGGATCTGCTGCTAATTCAGATGGATTAGATCTAAAGGACATAAGGTCATCTGCTCCACATCAGCTCCACACCAGAGTCCACATAATGTGCTACATCTGCGGAGTGCTATTGCCAGGAGTATGGGGCTCAAGGGGAAATTCTTACAATTTAAGTTGAAAGGTTTTGACAATTGGAAGTGAGTACAGATCTTTGCAGTGGGTTAGGAGTAGAGCAATGTGATCCACAAGATAATGGATGGTCCGAAACCAAATTTGTCCAGGACACAGGTAAGGCCATTTGACCAGATCAAATCTGTGTCGAGGGAGACCACACACTCTGGCCTTTGTCAGGGGCTGAGTACACAGTATTAAAGAGATGACTCATGTTAAAATCGGATTGTCTGCCTTTAATAAATCCAGTCTGATCTTTGGATATGATGGTCAGATGAATGTTGTCTAAACAGTTGGATTTTTATCTTTTTTTAACAAGTAATAAAGGCCTCGGTAAAGGATTTAAGTAAAAAAGGTTTTAGTCTCTAACGTCACACTAAGTTGACTGGATGTTGTGCAGTAAATGGAAACACACCTAATTCACATTACTTCCATTTTAGATTGATTAATTACCTTGCCATTCAGTGTTGCAGCCATCGAGTCCCTTCTTTCCACGAGCATTGGTGCAATCAAAGTCCACTGGTTTGTCTCTGGTGCGAATCGTTCTGCACTTTTAAGTCTCTGGTGTCCATGACAGCCTCCCATGGCGTAAATACAACCGTTGAGTGTCACCACACTGGCATAGCCCCGCGGCATGTGCATGGACCCTACTTCCTGCCAGTTATGGCCCACAGGGTTCAGTCTGTATACGCTGCTCAAATACTCCTCACTAAAGCCTCCAATAACATACACAAAGCCATCCAGAATGGCAGTGGCGTGGTAGGCTATGTGACGCAGCTTACTGTCCACCTTCACCCACTGATCAGATCGCACATTATACTGCTCAATGGTATTAGTGGTGGATTGGTTCTCCCAGCCGCCAACAGCTAGTAGCACAGTGGACGGCAGGCGTGTGACAGCAGGAGTTTTTCGAAGGGCTTTGATACATTCCAGGTTGTTTGTCACCAGAGGATGCTTGCTCACTTTGAGAACGAAGTAATCATGGGGCATTAGTGAGAGCCTGACCTGACAAGAGAAAAAAACACGAGTATAAAATGATTTTTTTATATACAGTCAAGCACAAAATTATTCATAAATTTTGAGTTAAAGTTACTTTTATTTAACCAGCAAGTTTTTTCTTGATTGGAAATGACACAGGCGTCTTCCAGAAGAAAAATATTTTTTTTCTCAGCTTTAATTTACATTTGAACAAAATGTGGCATGTCCAAAAATATTCAAACCCTTCTCAATAATCAGTCGAAAAGCCTTTATTGTCTATTACAACATTCAAACGTTTCCTATAATTGCTGACCAGCTTTTTGCATGTCTCCACTGACGGATTTTTGACCATTCATCTTTAGTGATAATATCCTCCAGCTCTTTCAGGTTGGAGGGTCTCCTTGCCATCACCCTGATCTTTAGCTCCCTCCACAGATTCTCAATTGGATTCAAGTCAGGACTCTGGCTGGGCTATTGCAAAAGGTTAATGTTTTTGTCTGCTAACCATTTCTTCACCACTTTAGCTGTGTTTTGGGTCGTTGTCGTGCTGAAATGTCCACTGGTGCCCAAGGCCAAGTGTTTCTGTAGACTGCTTGATGTAGTTGAGAATCTTGAAATATTGTTCTTTTTTCATTGTGCCGTTTACTGTGATTAGGTTCCCTGTTCCATTGGCTGAAAAAACACCCCCAAAGCATTAGGTTCCCACCACGCTGGGAAGGTGGAGTGTGCCCATTGTACCTGCATGGCAGGGATTGCTGAGACCTGTATTCATGTAGAATTGCACATAGGCCTACTCAGTTAAGAGTTGTTTTTTTAAATGTTTTACTTGACTCAGAGTATTAGCCTGTTACTTGAAACGTGTTAATTGAAATTCAGTGTTTCAAAGTAGTTCAATACAAGAAGCACAAGAAACAAAAACATTTGCAGGATCTTTTTTTTGTATTAAAAATTTTTTAATGTTCAAATTGTCATCTGAAGTATTTAATGTACAAATAGCATACCATGTTCATTCTAAAGAAGGTACACACACCCCAAATACAAACATGTTCAATATCAGGAGGGTACCACACATTCACACACACCAAATTTCTCCAGGGTCTTTTACCATTTAACATGCACACTTTTCTGTTTCATCTGGCCTTACAACAACACTTGGACACATGTTAACTAGAATACAACAAACATTAACTATTTTATCAAGAAGGGTAAAATCTTCATCCTTACAGGGAAGCAACAAACTAATTGGTATGGTGTTATGTAACAGTTTGTTACCAGGCAACAGTTTGTTAAGAATCCCACAATTCTCAGTTATGTGCTTGTCAGATGCTCGTCCCCCCCATCCCTTAGAAATAAATGAAATTAGGCCTTGGGGTGTAATTCCTATCAAGTATTTCATTGTGTGTGTACCTTTGTAGCGGGAAAATGATTGTGCACGCACCATTAAATTTGACGGCCTCTGTACGTATTTCAAAACAGTCAACAATAATCGCAACATGCTTTCCAAAAGCTTGCAGAAATTGAGGTGGCATTGTGGCTTGTAAACAGTGCCGCTCAGGCCAGTACAACAATGGAGCGAGGCATGCATACAGCACATCTATGGTGTCTGCAAAGGTAGCAGAAAGAGTTCTACGTGACACATTAAAAATGTGTGAAAGATGCTGGATTGGAAGATCAAGCCTTAGACGAATGAGTGTCAGTAAAACCATTTGAAACTGTGACAGCTTCTTTGCAACTGGCAGGAAGGGCTTAACAGTAGTAAACATTGAAAACAAAATTGCAAAACATGGAAGTCCCGTATAATATCGTACCTTCTCTGTATTATCTTTGAAAAACTCTTCATCCATCTTCAATTTGTTTAACTCAAACCTAAGCTCCCTATTTTCTTGCAAAAGGCGTGTTACTTCTGCACTGCTTTGCTCACAGAACTGGCATTCTACTCTTAGTCTCTTAGCCGCTAGTTGGTCTGTTTCTGTCGTTTCCTGTATTCTTCCTCTTCCACAGCTGCCTCTGCTTGATCCCTATTTCCCTCTTCTTCTGCATCTTCTCTCTCATCTTCGTTCATGATGTTTTGATCATTGTGGCCTCCTCCCTCAGATTCTCTCAAATGATGTCTATGCTGTCTGCGGGCATGCCGATCTGACACTGTGGCTGTGACTTCAGAGTGACCCAGGTGCAGGGATGGAGCCCAGTCTGGATGAGACTCATCCATCTCATATGCTGGTTTACCTTTGGGGAGACAAAATTATCCGAATTGAAACAAAATATTGCAAACAACAGTGAAAATGCTATATACTTCAGTTCCAACTTAACTCATGTGGCAAACAATACTAACAGGTGGCACACATACAAATTTTAAGAGAATTTATCGTGCTTCAGTCATAGTGATCAAAAATTGGTCTCTAGAATCGGCTGGATTACCCCCCAGACATGCTGTGTGCTTTTTTTTTTATCACATTCATTTATCGCACTTTATTTGAACTAGCCTAACTTAGCTTGCTCACTGTGCCACAGTGTCAACAGAATAGTGCTAAGTTAAAAAATGCAAAGGAACCTAAGACTACTCCACTCGGGAACAGAACAAAATAAGAACACATAATCATTTGCTAAGTGAAGTTTATACACTTACCCGAATGAAAATGCCTGGAACACACTTTCAGTGATCGTGGGATGTCTGCGAAGTGTATGTCCGTGCGTCTTATAGCGGATATCCAGGCCATCCGTCTCCGCTTGGTTACATCGGACACACGACTCCCTTGATTCTGTTTTCAGGCCGGAAAACAATAAAAAGAAAGTCCGTTGTCTATTTTTTTGCCCCTTCGATCGTGTGAACGGACCTTACATCCAACGACACAACATGTTCTTCCCATAGCTACGATTAACAACAAGTGACCTCACAAAATGGCAATTTTTCCCATCAGCCACCGCGGCGCTAGATCAGTGACGTCACGCCCCCATCCCCTATGTACTCGATGATTGCCTGTGTTATTTTCACAGCACGTGGATTGTCTCTGGACATTTTCTCTCGTCTTGCAAGAGTTTGCTGTGTGAGTTGTGTTGGATTAGAAGCGTGGGTAAACTCTTTATACTCGTTGTCGTGTTGGGATTTTAGGTGCTTGATTAAATTACTTGTGTTAAATGCGCTACCTTTTGAGCCTCCTCTGGACAATTTAGCTGAGCACAATTTGCAGTCCGCCTTTGTTTTGTTTTGTCTTCATTCACTTTGAAATAGTTCCACACGGCTGACATGTCTCGTCTTTCCTTCGTTCTCCCCGCTCTGAGCTGCAGCCGGGGCCTGGGGGCGGGCACTCGGCGCCTGTGATTAACCCCTTACACGCCGCTCAAACATAGACATTTCTCAGACCGTGGTATCGGCACCTGGTATCGGGGGACTTTTAACGAGTACGAGTACTTATGAAAATGTGGTATCGAGGCCGATACCAGATACCAGTATCGGTATCGGTGCATCCCTAAAATGAAGGATACATCATTGTGGCCGAACAATTTAATTATTGTTTCATCTGACCATAAAACAGAAGACCAGAAGTCTTTGTCTTTGCCCAGAATAGCATTTGCAAAGGCCAAGCTGGCTTTTGTGTGTCTTATCTGGAGAAGTGGCATCCTTCTTGGTCTGCGTCTGTGGAACCCAGCAGTGTGCAGTGTTCGCAGAGCCATGATTCACCAGGATGGCCTTGGTCATTCTTTTTCACCTCTCACTATCCTCCTGGCCAGCACAGGTGTCACTTTTGGCTTCCAACCACGTCCTTTGAGATTTTCTACATTGTGGAACGTCTTGTATTTTTTAATAATACATTGTGCTGTACACTTGGGACAAAATTGTTGGTACCCTTTGGTCAATGAAAGAAAAACTCACAATGGTCACAGAAAAAACTTTATTCTGACAAAAGTAATAATAAATAAAAATTCTATGAATGTTAACCAATGAAAGTCAGACATTGCTTTTCAACCATGCTTCAACGGAATTATTTTAAAAAATAAACTCATGGAACAGGCCTAGACAAAATTGTTGTCTAGGCCTGTTTGAGTTAAAAGTAACTTTAACTCAAAATTTGTTAGGGTTATGAATAATTTCGGGCTTGACTGTGATATATATATATATATATATATATATATATATATATATATATATATATATATGCATATATATATATATGCACCTCCTAAAAAACTATAATGGGACTCCAAAAATTTAGTTTGTCCTATGAATGTTGGTATGTTTCTTTATGAGATGCCAAAAAAAACCCAATGGGGACCATACCTTAAAAACAATGTTTCTTGGCCACACCTCAAATTGGTTAAAAAAAAAAAAGGTTCAATGAAAAGTGGCAAATTTAGGAAATTTAGTTTGGAAAAACACAAAAAGATACAGACAGAATGTTTTTTTCTTTGTAGTTTAGGCATTGTTCAATAATTATATCAAATAGTGTAAAATGAGCTACGTTTAAAATGTGTGCCTCTGCTACGTAAGAGCATGCTCATACTTGGGTCGATGTTGATGACAATATCACATAACCTCTGTAACAGCAGCTTAGGGCGTTTTCTCTCCTGGAATCGCATCAAGGTCCACACTAAGAACTCACAAACTCTTACTCGGTATTCCTTACGTTTTGTAACTTTTGCTTTTACAAAGTGGAGTAGCTGTTTTTCTCTGTGATTACCGTCGTCATGCTGTGCCTCCTGTAGAAACCTTTTACTGTGGTAAATACGTTTAGTCTGAACCACGGTACACTGGAGCTTTCACACCTGAAGATTTAGTTTGAACCAAATGGTCAGTTTGAAAGTCTGGACCAAACAGTGCAGGTATAAAAGCCCTTTAGTGAGAGACACTGGATTTTTGGCCCTCTTTGTTGAATGTTTACTCTGTCTGTGAAGATTCTCAGTCATCCAGGACATCTTGACACTCTTGTTTACTCTGCTACACATTAATGTAATGTTTTAAAAACATCTAAATAATCACTCTCCATCAAAAAAAAAGAGTGCTACGCTGCCTGACTGTGCACGCTGTTGGCCTTTAAGAGTGTTTCTTTTTAGAGGATCACTTTAATCATAGTCATATGATCAAGGAACATTCATTTTCAGCAAAAAGATTGTCCATTAATGTATCAGTAGCATTCAGCACTGCCAGTAGATATGCATTTGATGAACACCACACACCTGTATTTACCCACAGCCTGCTGTTGAGCAGAGCTTGTTCAATCTCAATGAACAGTAACCAAACCATGGCCCTTCAGATTCTGTGCTCCGTCTTCTGAACATGTAAAAAGTAGGTTCTTCAAAAGTTCAGTAGGAGTAAATGAGCACTCTTACCTTAGGCAGCAGTCTGGCTATGTGACCCTTACGTTCCTGAGGCTTGTGCTCGATCCAGCGTACGATGGCCTCAAACACAGAACTCTCCTGCCTAACGTTCAGCTCTTGACTGCTGAGTAAACTGAGCAGATCCTTCAGATCCAGCTCCAGAAATTCCCCCGAGACCTTGGCAACCTCCTCAAAGTGCAGCAGCATGTGGCGATATGCCCTGGAGCTCAGCGGAGCACACCAGTGCCGACAGGCCAGTTTCCATGTACTGATGCAGTTCTTTGGACTGAGCTGCTGCTTTAGAAAGTCACTGCAGATGACCTTAAGGTTCCAGATGCCAAAGGAATGTGCAGCCTCCAACAGCTCCACGACAACCTCCTCCGTCACCAGTAAACTAAAGGTGTAGGCGTATTTGATGATGAGGCTCAGTATTCGAGCTGACATGTTGGGAAACATGATGACCCTCACGTCAGGTTCTTTTCTACAGAAGACATTTCTGTGGGGTAGACAGGGGAACATTTAGAAAGTCCTTTTTGGTCATATGAAAGGTCTACAGTCCCAAAGATGATCCTGGTGGAGCATTTTCTACTTAAAGAATTCAAGACTAATACTACAGTACAGCGCAACTGCAAAAACAATACAGTAGTCTAGGATTTTACTTTGATAAGTTTCTTCTACAGAGCTGAGTAAAGAGCTGTTACACGTAAAAACAGTTAGGGGAGAGCAGGCACACTTTTTGCATTTTCTGAAATTTCTCAGAGACTGTGTTGTAAAGACAAGATTTTAGTACATTAAAGCTCCATCTGTCTGGCGTCTAGCCACACTGTAGTAACATAATATTATAATTACAATTTGCACTTAAACTGACCCCACATGAAGGGACCTTATATAAGGTACTTTAGTTGTATTATTTTTATATTCATTTTATTAATTTCACACTACAAGTGCCGAGAGAGGACAAATGGATACGACAAAGGCCAAACTGAGCACAGAGAGGACAAACTGATCACGAGAAAGACAAACTGAGCTCAGAAAGGACAAACTGAGCATAGGATAGACAAACTGAGCTCAGAGAGGACAAACTGAGCATAGGATGGACAAACTGAACTCAGAGAGGACAAACTGAGCATAGGATGGACAAACTGAGCTCAAGGAGGACAAACCGAGCAGGAAGACAAACTGAGCTAAACATGCCCAATAAAATCTGTTCTTTCTTAATGTATAAAATTCATTCAACATTCATACTGTATGGTTGTAGGGACAGCCATATGAATGGCTCCAGAAATCCTTAAATTTGACACACGCTAGTTCCACCTGTTAGTGGTTCGTACAATGCTGTTTAAAATGGCTTAACATTTCCTCACATGAACAGTTCAGACACTATAACAAAACATTACGTTTTTGCAATGAAATGTGATTCTTGTAGAAGGAATGGTCCATTTTGGCTGCTTTTTCCCCAGAAAGGAAGATCAACTAACTAAACATGTGCTGAATAAATATCATTGCCATAGCTCATTTCTTATTTGAGTTATTAGCAATGTTGTAATCGCACCCTAATCAGTGATTAAATGTGTGGCCTTCCTGTTTTAGAAACTATTAGATTTGTTTGCTGAGGATGTCCTGATACATATTAGTGAACCTGGCACATATGTGTCCTCACTAATAAAAAGGTAAGAAAAAGGTTATGAAGCGCTCTCAGGCTTCCAAATGAACCATTTGTAAGGCAATAACAGTAAAAGGTCGGTGGCCCACAAACCTACATTTTGAACATTTAACCAAAGCTTTGGATACTGGTGACACTTTATTTTGACACTACACTTGATACATTGTATCTACCTACTTGTGTAACAAACTGTAATAACATGTAACTACATAATACATACATAATGGTATTATGTGAACTGACATATTGTAGGTAGGGTTAGGGTATGTATGTATGTACAATGTAGTTACATGTTATTACAGTGTGTTACATTGTATTTAATGAGATACAATGTGCCATGTATAGTGTTAATGTTGGGAATTATTATCATCTAATATGGACCAGCTCTTAATGTCAACAATTAAAGAGAAAATGAAAACTAAATATTAAAATAAAATAAACTACAGTGACCACACATAAATTCCTGATAGAAATTGGAGACATAATAAGGACAAAGACTGGGAACAGAATGAATAAATACATAAAAGGAGATTTTTAGGACCCCTTATTTTAGCCTACATGTAGGTTTGTGCATCATCTCACAAACACTTGGACGTTGGTCACAATAACTAATGTAGGCTTATCAAATGGGATTTATACTGAGAATTGAAAAGCAAGTAAAAAAAAAAGAAAATAAATTAAAGCCGCAAGCGGCGATAAAGGCCCTCGCCTCCCTTGAGACCGCGGGGACACATGCACTCGGAGGATTGCATGTCGTGCTTTAAAGCAAATTTGGAGCTGTTTAGATGAAAACCCTTTAGCACAAAGTGTACGATTTAGGTCGTCATGTATTCCACCCAACATAGTAGATTTTCTGTTGAGTTTACGGTATGGCTGTAATAAACTTTTCCGTTTGCCCTGAGGTGTCCTATGGATGTACCAAGTTTTGTATTTCTACATTTCACTTTCATTTTCCATAGAACCAATTATTTTGACTTTTCTAGGGGTCGCCACTGAGTCATTTTTCATATTTTTTTCGGGACTTCAAATACATAAATTTTTGCCGGGCTTGAAGTCTGGGACCAATAAAAATGACTTTTAGTTGCACGTTTACTGGGTCAAATTGAAAATCATTTTTCAGAAAAATTATAATAAAAAAAATATATACCAAATTATAATAAAAAAAAATAACTTGAGCAAAAACGACAAGAAAAACGCCTGTCTATTTTACACACATGTGTTTAGCTCATTTTGCCCAAGTTTGGTGTCTGTGGAATGAAGCAGCTATTTTCTGTTGTTTTTTAAAAGAGAGGTTGTATTCTAAGTCGGTTCACATCTTCAATTTAAAATGGCCGCCTTCCCGTGTGTGATAAGGTGTGGTCCCCTTTGGCTTTTTTGTTCATAAGCCCATACTGGATGTGTGTACCAAGTTTCATTTGCCTACGACAAACTAAAATTTTCACTTCCCATTGACTTTTTCCACATATTTGGGACGTTGCTATGGCAACACATTTATAGATAGGGGGTGGTTGTCATTGGCTTTTATGCTCCTCATGACATAGGAGATGTGTGTACCAAATTTCATGTCTCTATGACAAACTAAATTTGGGTCCCATTATAAGTTTGTAGGGGGCGCTGGAGAGCTATTTCTAAAGATAACCCTTTTATTTACATATCTTTGTGTTCAGGTCATAAATGTGCACAAACGCCTTTTTGGGTCCAACTCGATCTGAGAAGGCGTTTGAGAGTTAAGAGACGTTTTATTTTCACAAAAATGGCCACCTCGTTACAGGCTTGCCACACCCATACCCGATAAGATATCAACAACAAAGTCACAACTTTGGTTGGCACACGTGTCTAGATGATACTCACCAAATTTGGGGCCATTTAGATTAAAACACAATGATTTGCATCTTTTGCGCAAGTGCGATTTTAGTGGCCATGCGTTTCACCCCACATGGCGGACTTCCTGTTGAGTTTAGGGTGTGGCTGTCATTGACTTTTCTGTTTGCCCTGAGGTGTCCTATGGATGTACCAAGTTTCATTTTTCTACGTTGGAAAAAAGTTACTTTCACTTTCCATAGGCCCAATGTATTTTGACTTTTCTAGGGGTCGCCACTGAGTCATTTTTCGTTTTTTTTTTTCGGGGACTTTAAATACATAAATTTTTCGCCGGGCTTGAAGTCTGGGACCAATAAAAATGACTTTTAGTTGTTGGTTTACTGGGTCAAATTGAGGATCATTTTGCAGAAAAATTATAATAAAAAAATATATACCGAATTATAATAAAAAAAAATATAACTCGAGCAAAAAAGTCTAGAAAAACACTTATCTATTTTACATACATGTGTTTAGCTCATTTTGCCCAAGTTTGGTGTCTGTGGAATGAAGCAGCTATTTTTGTTGTTTTTTAAAAAAGAGGTGTACTCTAAGTCGGACCACATTTTCAATTCAAAATGGCCGCCTTCCCGTGTGTGATAGGGTGTGGTCCCCATTGGCTTTTTTGTTCATAAGCCCATGCTGGATGTGTGTACCAAGTTTCATTTGCCTACGGCAAACTAAAATTTTCACTTCCCATTGACTTTTTCCAAATATTTGGGACGTTGCTATGGCAACACATTTATAGATAGGGGGTGGTTGTCATTGGCTTTTATGCTCGTCATGACATAAGAGATGTGTGTACCAAATTTCATGTCTCTATGACAAACTAAATTCTTGGGTCCCATTATAAGTTTGTAGGGGGCGCTGGAGAGCCATTTCTAAAGATAACCCTTTTATTTACATATTTTTGTGTTCAGGTCATGAATGTGCACAAAGGCCTTTTGGGGTCCAACTCGATCCGAGAAGGCGTTTGAGAGTTAAGAGACGTTTTATTTTCACAAAAATGGCCACCTCGTTACAGGCTTGCCACACCCATACCCAATAAGATATCAACAACAAAGTCACAACTTTGGTTGGCACATGTGTCTAGATGATACTCACCAAATTTGGGGCCATTTAGATTAAAACACAATGATTTGCATCTTTCTGCGCAAGGGGTGCGATTTTAGTGGCCGCACGGTTCACCCCACATGGCGGACTTCCTGTTAAGTTTAGGGTGTGACTGTCATTGACTTTTCTGTTTGCCCTGAGGTGTCCTATGGATGTACCAAGTTTCATTTTTCTACGTTGGAAAAAAGTTACTTTCACTTTCCATAGGCCCAATGTATTTTGATTTTGTAGGGGTCGCCACTGAGTCATTTTTCGTATTTTTTTTTCGGCGACTTCAAATACATCAATTTTTCGCCGGGCTTGAAGGCTGGGACCAATAAAAATGACTTTTCGTTCATGTTCACTAGGCCCTCCCGGTCATCACCGGCTCGGGCCTAATTAAAACCATTAATGATCATAAATGAGTGGATCTTGAAGGACATTAGCCTAATGTGGTGCTAATGCTATATGTTTTCCTTAATTTCAGGGACAGTGTACATTAATAAACATTTCTGTAAAGATGCCAAGAGGCTATTTTTTATCTGTAAAAAAGTCACCCTAAAAAAGACAGATGACACAGTCTTAGGACAAACAAAAACAGGTAGCATACAGAACCTTAAATAAACTGTAAGTGAAAGTGGGACCGTGCCTCCGTGGCTCACCTGGCAGAGCACATACTAAATACTCAAATACTAAAGCCTCTCTCTCAAACAGTTTCCTGTTTGTCTACTGTCCTATCCAATAAAAGCAAAAATGCCTAAAAGAAAATCTTAAAAAACAAACAAACTTAAGTGTCCAGATTTCTGATGTACAAAAAGTAAGGTTCCATTCATCAGCAGCTCAAACAGAAAAGGCCCCCTCTGGCTGCATTTCTTCTTCTTTAATCACTTTCTGTAGCCTACATTAATAAACTGAACAGGTGTTGCGGATGACTGACCATGTATTATTTTTGTAGATAAGACACAAATTAGCATATTTAACCATGTTTTCCTAAATGAGTTATTTGTGTTTTTGTTATATTGGACAAGGATGTTTGGTGCTAGACTGCAGGTTGCCTTAACACAACTCTTAGACGTGCAATAAACCCCCTCGGAGCCTACCCCCTTGGCCCCTGGTGACCCCTGGACAACTAACAACTGACCTGAGACGGGAGCTGCAGTTGCACAGGATGAGTCTGTGGGCTCTGAACTCTCCGTCCTCCACCTTTAGCAACACGTCACAAAACTGTCCGTCCAGACGCAGCTGGTTGAACACCGGCCTGGGCTCGCTCCACATTCTCATCTTTTCCAGAATTTAACTTTGCTCCGTATTTATTTATTTATTAACACATATGCTTTGTTTACGTTTGAAGAGCACTACACTCGATCACATTCTGCTTTGACTTCAGACGGTTGTGTTTAAAGTCATTGTAATTCTTGACTTCCTTCTCGTTCTGCGTCAGTGCTGTTGGTGTTCAGTGGGTTCAACTCAGAAAGTCGGAAAGTTAATGTTTTTTTCACAGACCGTCACTTATTTGAGTTACTTAACCCGCTTTAGCTTACATGCCTCAAAGTGGGTAAAATACGGCAATAATTTTAAACGCCTTCCCGCGTTTCCGATGAGCATTAAATGCTACACACTTCTTTATTTATAAAATACGAAACAATTTAACACGACAGTCTTATAACGTTTTTTTTTTATCCCATTGGGATTATTTTATTGTCTTCTTTAAAAAACATATCTTTACGTAGTACGTTAGTTTGTGTTTTGCTTCACGCAACTGATTTATCAAAGTCAATGTCCCACCCTGCTTGCCGTACTCCCGCGGTCGTGTTGACATTTCTTATAGAGAAATATTCATCTACATAGTTTTGTTTTTACGCTTTCAGTGGGCTGACTACACGTTAGCTACTTATCAACTCAACACGAGAAAAAAATATGACATTACTCGCTGGAGAGTTGAACTCATACTCATCAGGTACTCTGAAGAGCTAAGAGCAGACAATGAGCTGTCATTTAAAACAGCGCTAAGCTAAAGCTAACCTGCTGCTGCGGCCTGAATCATGGAGGGGATTCTGTACAAATGGACTAATTACATGACAGGCAAGTCCCTGGGTTATTTAAAAGTTACTTTAGCTTTGTGCAAACAGAACGAACGCGACCGAATAGCCATAGCACAGTATCGTAGTTACGGTGAACATCTGCACTCCTGATGTACACATGAAGTGTGCCAATGTACCTTTTTGTGCTGCATTTGTGTTTGTGTCGATAATAAAAATCTGAAGGCATTTGAGTTGTTAAAAACTGTATACATTGTGTGTATCTGTGTGCACAGTGACTCAATTGAGCAGCTACGCTACCACCTTAAATGACCGGTAAACACTGCTTCATTAGCTCCATCACAATTAAAACGAAGTAATTTGTCAAACAGTTCAGCACTGCTGCAAAGACCGCTGTCTGTCAGCTGGGAGTGAGATGAGTGTCATGTGACTTCCCCATTTTGTACTTTGCGAATACTAATCCATGTTTTGTAGCCTATGTATACCAAATGTTTACATGATAAACATTATGTCCTGGTATGTGCTGGACCCATTTGTGACACAACATTCTTTGTTGTGTATTAGCCTACAGTAAAGTGCAAGGCTCGGAGACTTTTTCTCAAGTCTGCATTTTTTGTCTTTGTGGCAGGTCTTGATTGTTCTTGCCCAAGTGCTTTATTAGTTATAAAAATGTGCAATCACACATCCGTAGGTTGGCAGCCCCGCTGGTTTGTCTTGGAAAACGGTGTCATCTCTTACTACGACAGTGAAGACGATGTGGGCAAAGGGAGCAAAGGATCCATCAAGATGTCTGTGTGTGATATTAAAGGTGAGAGCACGGCCAGACTGATCAGTTTTGATTTTAGCTTTAACTCAATAAACAATGTAATTTTCAAAGTGCTTCTGTTAAAGGCCTGCTTCACCTTTGTTTCAGTTCATCCGTCAGATGTGACTCGTCTGGAGTTGATCATCCCTGGTGAGCAGCACTTCTACGTGCGCGCTGTGAACGCAGCAGAGCGTCAGAGGTGGCTGGTGGCTTTAGGCTCGTCCAAAGCAGGAACAGTGGACAGTCACAAACGCAAAAGTATTTGAAGATCACATATTAGACACACACTACATTACGACTGAGCTGTTGCTTTATGTGAAACCATTGTGTGTGTGAAACAGGTCCAGACTGTCTCAGGACAAAGATGTCAGAGCTGCGTATTTACTGTGACCTCCTGGTTCAGCAGGTGCACAGCATTCAGTCACAGCACAACACGGACACAGAGACGGCGCCCTCTTCTGAGGTAATACCATGGATTAGCCACTGGGTCACTGTAGGATTTCTATTCACACAATGGACCTCCCTTGTTTTATGTGGAAATGGGGAAATCACTGAATCTGCACACACTGCCAACATAACCCCAACAGCTAATACTTGATTTTGTTGCTGTGCTGGTCTCTTTATTTCCAGGCGTCACTGCTCACTGCCACCTGTTCAACCTTCATCAGGACTCTGGAGGAGTGTATGGCCCTGGCAAACCAGAGTCTGAGCCCTGAGCTTCCACCTCCTGAAAGGGTACCTGCATTTGACTTACACTAAAATCACTACACAAATGTAAAAACCTAAAAGATGTATTTTTGTGTTGTTTCTCTAACATTCCAGATGAAGCGCTCTGTGAGTCACCCTGGAACGTACAGTTTTGACAAGTGAGTGGCATGTATATTCATTCAAATTCATGCTGAATGAACTGTTTCAAGTACCACACCCAAGAGCCTCTAGTCTAGAACCCACCTTCTCACTGTAAAGATGTTTTTGAGTGTGTGGCCCTCAGACAATCGCAGCTCACTAGACAAAGGAAGATGCAGCAAATCTGAAAGATGCTTACTTTGATTCAAAGTCAGTAAAAGAGGATGACTTTTACTCAGTGAGGAGAGGAAAGGCGCATAGCCAGGGTTGGTCACAAACATTCTCCTGTACATCCTGTATCTTATGTTCTTTTTGTGCAGTAGGTTAGTGTAATATTGGCTCTGGCCTGTAGCTGGCAGCGATGACCATGTTTTCATGTGGCCATGTCTGTGGAGGTTCTCAGTCATCCAGGATCTATTGAAGAAACAGTTAGAGTTAGGCTACGTCCACACGAAGCCAGTGCATCCCCTATCTGATCTTTTTTTTTCCCCGTTCTAAAAAAAAAATCCGTAAACACGGCGTCGTCTCGAGAAATATCTGCGTACACACGAAACCACTGAAACCGACTGAAAACAATGTAGTATATATGCCAGACCAGTATGGGGCGCTGTAATTCTGCCACAGATATACACTATACACGGAGAAGAAGACTTTGAGCATGCGCATAACCTTGCGCGCTGCAGAAGAAGACAAATACCTCAATATTTACTTGAGGTGGATCTAAGAGCATGTGGCGTATGGTGTTGTCCATTATCGCTTGTTGCTCACCACAACTGCATAGAAGCAATAGATTTTGCTGTAATAAAGCTAGTAGGCTTAGTAGCTTCTGCAGCACGAACTCAATCACGTAGTCCGCCATTACTGTTGTTGCTGTTACGTGTGACGAGGCCGACACGTGATCCGATGACATCATCGTTTCACAAAATATACGGATTGGCTGTACACACAAAACCGCAGGGGGGTCGTTTTCAGATTTATCCACTTTAGAACCCGGTTTCAAAAAATAGCGGATTCAGTCTCCCAAAACGCCGGATCCGTGTGGACGAAAAGCCAATACGATAAAAAATTTATACGTATACAGTGACTCGCGTCTCCGTGTGGACGGCCCCTTAGTTTCAGGTCAAACCCCTCCCTCTGAGAGATATAAGCTCAGCTCTGAATTAGGAATGACATGTCTTTACCTTCAACCCTACGTCCAGATACCTTTATTTAAATTATTTATTTTTATGTGGTCCAATGATTTGCAGCCAAACAAGAAACAAAGAGAACTTGCCCTCTAGGCCATTCTGAACCAGCTCTACCCACTTCTACTCCATATGCGCGTTCATGTGGAACATCCACCCTACTAAGGGTTGTCTAGTTTATTAAACCCTTCATAGTGAGTATACACTAATTCAGGATTACTCTCTGCATGGAACACCTAAGCCATGTACTACAAAGGTAGTACAGATCAAGCCTCTCCCATGGAACCTCTAAAATAGGCCTCGTGTAAGGGCGCCGCCATACGGTGATTTTACAGCGAAATACAGATATATACCGCCATCCACCAGAGGGCAGGCTCCAAAAGCGGAAATATAAGGAGAAACCCAATGGCGACTTTACAAGAGTAAAACTCATGTTTACAGCCTGGTACAAAAGATGGCTTCGGTCTTTAGAGCTAAGTTTTTACTACATGACAACTCTGGGGTGGGTGAATTTTTGATTAATATGTTTGTTTATGCTATCTAAAAACTATTGTTTTACTATGGAAAAAGCCCGGATGTAACGGCCATTTTATTGCCCATTCGTAATGACAATATTGGTGAATAGGGGACCAATGGGCGGATATCATCCATATTTATACAATCTATGGTACAGATATGTCTCTCTAACCCGCTTAGACATACCTTAACAACACCGGTCTGTGATAAGTGGTATCACAAAGCAGGTTATCAACTCTAGAGGTAACCCTAGGTTGGTCTGTGGCGTGAGAATGCGTTCATGTGAGTCGGGACTAAACAATCAATCACAGCGACATGTTGGAGAGAGTTAACATGAGGGAAAATACAAAAGTCACACTAAACTCCTGCAAAACAAACAGCACCAGAGACTGAATGAACAGCATAACTAAAACTATGGAAAACTGAAAACCCAGGATTAACACTGAACCTCAGTAACGTCCTCATCCAGCTTCAGTACAGGGCCCAGATTTTTCAGCATCTGTCATGAAAGCATTCAGTTCTAAATGTTAACATGTAATGGTCATGCAGGCATTTATGAAGTTTAAAGTAATGAGATTTAAGATCACATACAAGTATAGTTTTATGGGAAAAATCCAGACATGTTAAGATGAGCTGTGCAGTCATTTAAATGTGGAGACTTCTCAGGTGCATTAGTGAATCTTCTCTTCTTCCAAAAACATTATCCAGAGAACAGTTCCTGTTCCAGTCAGAGCGAGGGAAGAGTGTCCGAATACTGAGCAATGTATTTGGAAGGTAGGCGGTTCGATTCCCGCTCTCCCCACAGTTCATACTGTCGTTGTGTCCTTGGGCAAGACACTTAACCCACCTTGCCTCCAGTGGCTGTAACACTGGTAATTGCATTAAAAACAATGTAAGTCGCTTTGGATAAAAGCGTCAGCTAAATGAATAAATGTAAATGTACTCTGTAAGGAAGGGAACTCCATTCAGCTAAGTGTTACTCCACCCCGAGGGCACTTTCTGTGTCTCCTGCTGCTGGAACCACCCAGGTGCATTCGGTACCTGTGCGCCATAGTTTACCCAACCTAACCGGCATAAACAGAAACACTCATTCATCTAAAGTGCTAGAAATGTATTTCAACTAAACGTTTTAAAAACTAACTCCAACAAACTTACTCATTTAGCTGACACTTTTATCCAAAGCGACTTACATGAAGCCTGAACACCAGCTGTAACACTGGTGAACCAAGGCAAGGTGGGTTAAGTGTCTTGCCCAAGGACACAACGACAGTATGAACTGTGGGCAGAGCGGGAATCAAACCGCCTACCTTCCGGTTAATGGACAACCGCTCTACCACTGAGCCACTGAGCCCCGCAGGTCAGGTCTGGCTACCACCTGACCTGACAAATTGTCTGTCATTTAGCCACACTTCACAATTTACTCTGATGTCTCTTGAACAACTGTTTGTTTTTTACGTATCTGTCTAGACCAGTCTTTCTCAAAGTGGGGTGCCCCCTGACTGTGTCAGGGGTGCCGCCAAAAAATTACGTAGGCTAAAAAAAAAAAAAAAAAAAAAAAATGTTTTCGCGTTGGCTTGCACTGAGCCAGAGACAGGCGCGCTCAGAGCTGTCATATATCACAACTTTTCTGAACTGCGCCTGCGGCGGCGATGGCAGCACCCATCGTGCATACAGCTCAACTAACGCGATCGTTATAAAGGTGTTTTAAACGACAAAACACTTCCACTTGTATATATTTGACAATCGGAATATCAGATATTTCTGGCCATTTCTAACAAATTTGTGAATATTTTGAATAAAAAAGGAAAAATTACATAAAAGCAGATCATCATTCATTCAGCTCTGTTGTGGCTGCGGTGTGTCACGTGACAAGCAATGACGCGTCACCATGAAAACCATAAAGTGACACATTAATAACGGTCGCTTTGAAAAACTCACGCTGGGGGGTCAGCCAGAATGTTTTAAATTTACGTGTGAAAGGGTTAAACATATGAGCGGATTAATGAAATTGTAAATTAATTTTAGATAAATATATATATAAAATTAACCATAAAAATCCGTCTCACATCAGTAACTGTCATGACGTCCCCGCCGGGGTCGCGTGACTGTGCACTTGGCTACATTGTTTTATAATTTAACCATTTCACAAAGAGCAAGAAACAAGCAACAGCAGCATGCATCGTTTTTTAAAAAGAAAAGCCCCACAAGAACCGGACAGTTTTTACTGTAATTATTTTGTGAATTACTTTGCAAACCTGTGTTTTTAAAGGTGCTATAAAGTTGCTATAAAGTTATTATTATTATTGTTATTTACAGTTCATATTATGCTCTGTTCATTACTGTCCTGTCTAAATAAACAGGACATTTGCATTTAAATTTGGGTTATGCAGTGTTTTTAAATTATATTTTAAACTGGGGTGCCTTGAAATTTTATGCATTTTTAAAAGGTGCCCTGACTGAAAAAAGTTTGAGAAAGGCTGATCTAGACAAAACAAGTTTTAAGTTTCAAAAGGAAATAAAAGGAAATTCTAAATAACCTAGACTAGAAGTATTTTAACAAAAAACTCCAATACTAAGTACAAACTAAAAGAAGTTATCAAACAGCTCCTACACATTGAGTAAGTTTTTGTTTGGATGATGAAATGCAGTGTAACTCACAAACGTTCAGTTATTTACGAACAAATGTTGTGACAGTGATTTAGTGTAGGTGTGTATGAGTGTCTGTTGTAAACCAAAGCAGCAGCTCTTTTGCCTGAACGAACACAAGGGGCCACAGTAGCGTCTCTTCTTCTCTGATTCTGCCTGTTTGTCAGATGGAGTCATCCTTGATAAATACCAAATTCTTATTTTGTTTTGCTTTTTTTTCTCAGGTCAGGTCTACTTAAGGAGTATGTAAGTGGAGGTCAAAGGTCAAGTCAGCGAAGGAACAGAACCTCTTCAGACAGCTCTGTGTACGACACTGAACGTAAGACAACATTTATCCCATATTTTTCAACATGCTACATACAAACCTGCAGACTCGTCGCTTTTCGGCTAAATCCACCTCAAAATATGTTATTTACGTGAAGTGTGTAAATCCAAAGAATCTTTATTTGGGGGGAGGAGGGGGGTCAGCAGTGAGCGTTGGCACAATCTCCAATGGACTGGATTTTCAGAAACTATGGGATTGCTAGTTTCACAAAAATATGCCTACAAGGTGATGAGTACGTGTCCTTGTAAATAAAATCACATTCATTTTGTGGTAATGGGCTACATTTAGGGGCTGTCCACACGGAGACAAAAATCACTGTATCCATATACATTTTGTATCGTATTGGCCTTTCGTCCACACGGATCCGGTGTTTTGGGAGACTGAATCCGCTATTTTTTGAAACAGGGTTCTAAAGTGGATAAATCTTTCGACAACACCTTTGCAAGGGTGTCGTGTGTACAGCCAATCCGTATATTTTGTGAAAACGATGATGTCATCGCATCACGTGTCGGCCTCGTCACACGTAACAGCAACAACAATAATGGCGGACTACATGATTGAGTTCGTGCTGCAGAAGCTACTAAGCCTACTAGCTTTATTACAGCAAAATCTATTGCTTCTATGCAGTTGTGGTGAGCAACAAGCGATAATGGACAACACCATACGCCTACATGCTCTTAGATCCACCAAAGAGAACCAGGAGAGCAACCTGGAGAAAATGAATGGAGAGAGAATTTCCGCATGTCCAAAGCACTCAGAACTCAGTCCGTATATTGAAGAGCAAACAACAAACATGAGGGCACCAATTACTACACTCTAAATATATGACTGCAACAATTTGAGAACTTGTTTTTATTAGAAAATAAATATTTAGGTCTTCGTTCTTCTGCAGCGCAAGGTTATGCATGCTCAAAGTCTTCTTCTCCGTGTATAGTGTATATCTGTGGCAGAATTACAGCGCCCATACTGGTCGGGCATATATACTACATCGCTTTCAGCCGCCGTGGTGTACGCAGATATTTTCTTGAGAGGACGCCGTCTCAAGATCGGATAGGGGATGCACTGGCTTCGTGTGGACATAGCCTTAGAGAATAGTACTTGTACTGCAGTCAGCAGATAAATCACAACATGGGACATAATGTTTCATCTACCGTAATTTCCGGACTATTGAGCGCACCTGAATATAAGCCGCACCCACTGAATTTAAAAAAAAATATTATTTTGAACATAAATAAGCCGCACATGTCTATAAGCCGCAGGTGCCTACCGGTACATTGAAACAAATGAACTTTACACAGGCTTAAACAAAACACGGCGTGTAACAAAAATAAATAGGCTTTAACGAAACACGGCTTGTAGCAAAAATAAACTGGCTTTAACCAAAACCGGCTTGTCACAAAAAAAAAAAAAAAAATTAGCAGTAAACAGTAGCCTACCAAGAAAGTCATTGGTCACTATCTTCCTCCTCCTGTGCACTGAAACCACTGAAGTTATCTCCTTCGGTGTCGGAGTTGAATAGCCTCAGAATTGCTTCATCCGATATTGGATCGTTTTCATTGTCGCTCTCGTCACTTTCCGGAGGCAAATCCCCCGCTGAGCCCTCTTCAACACGCAGCAGTCCAGCCTTTCGAAACCCGCTGATGATAGAGGATTATTTGACAATGCTCCACGCTGTCAGGATCCACTGGCAGACTTGACCATAAGTTGCTCTTCGCATGCGGCCCGTTTTAGTGAAGGATTTCTCCCCACTTGTCATCCGAGCCTCCCACTGCATTTCTCCGTGTCTTTGCCATGATGAGGGTGACAAAATGACTACCGTAATCAGAATGATGGTAAGTTTGAGCGCGCTCGATTTAATCTAAATAGTAGGGATGCACCGAAATGAAATTCTTGGCCGAAGCCGAATAATAATGAAAAACTTGGCCGAAGGCCGAATACCGAATACCGAACGCGGTGTTTCACATTTTTTCCATTTATTTTGCCAATTTTTTCACCATTACAATAATTAAATAGTAAAAATTTGCTTTTTACTATTTTGTGTTGCTTTTCAGATAAAAAAAATCAAATAACAAAAATAAAATTTCAAAATATTTATTTAACTAACAATGAGCAATACATTTGTTTATTGCTTGTTTATTATTCATTTATTAATCTTCCTTAATGTAAGATAATAAAAAAATATTTAGTTCATGTTAGTATGAGTGCATTCACAATTTTAACAAATAGGCCTACCACTTTTGATACTTTTTAATTCAAAAATTACAAATGTGATACTTAATTTTAATACTGTATTAGTAAATGTTAACATTAAGATTAATAAATGCTGTTAATAAGGGGTTTTCATTGTTAGTTAATGATAAAAATAGAAACTACTTATAAAGTGTTACCATAATCCAAAATATAAATAAAATCTTAAATTAATTTCCCATACAAGTTGCTCCTGGGGATGGGGACTTCTGAGAAATACACATCTAACTGTTGAGCGGTCGAGCTTGTTCTCTGTCTTGCAAATGGGTTATTCTCAGTGTTGGGAAAGTTCACTTTCTACAAGAACTAGTTCAAAGTTCAGTTCACAAATTTTAAAATGAACTAGTTAAGTTCATAGTTCAAACTTCAAAATTTTGAACTAAGTTCACAGTTCCAAAAATGAACTAGTTCATAGTTCTTTTTTTCCATGTTGCTGCGAGCTATTCTTTTTCAAAATTATTGCCACAGCCCATATACAGTAGAATCACAGACAGCAATTATTTTATCAGTTTTAACAATGAAGCTATGCGTCAGATTTAATTTTCATATCCAATTTTCAATCCTTATCCAACCAGGGTTTACATTAGCATTGAGGGGACATTGTTGCTTTAATGCTTTGTTGCTGTCCATTCAATCCACACTAGTAGCAGCTGCAGCTTTCAACCCTACAGTACATTCTCAAAAACATGAGGAAAAACGTGCTGCTTGAATGGTCTTTTTTTAATGAGGAATTATTCAAAGAAAAACAGGACAGTAATCATTAAGGTGAAAACGTTTTTAAATTTTAATAATTTTCCATTGTCCACATGCTAAAACAGAATATTGGAATCCTGGAAAAATAGACCAGGCAGGTTCAACAAACAAGTTACATGAATGAATTTAAATGATCATATGCCTTACTACATGCTGCTGTCGCCTCCATGCTTTATTTATTTATTTATTTATTTATTTTTTGATGACGCGTCACGCATGCGGCGGACGGCGGTGCGACACAGGTCATTCAAGAAGAATGATTCAATTCACTTCTGCAAATTAATCTCAGGCCATGTCGACTTTCAAGGCCAGGTTTGGTGTTTTTCCGCTACATATTAAGACCCGCTTATGTGTGTTTTAGCGGTTTTCGCCTGGAAGGCTCTATAGAAATCTGGCACCCTATTGAACGGTTAACCTGAGAGAGCATGCCGCTCACAGACACCAGAATGAACGAGTTCACAGTAACGCTCATCAGGCAGTAATACAGCCCGCTCAGTTCACGCTCACAAAATATGAACGAGTTCATGAACTATCGTTCAATGAACGCGTTCAGGCACAACACTGCGTGGATCAAGCACAGTCGCGATGCAGTACAGGGGTTCTGAGTCCGCCTGACTAAATCGCGGTGCTGACAGCTTCTAAGAGCGCACTTTTAGTTGTTTTCACTCCGTGGTCTGTTTCACTTGAAGTAGGTACGTTTTTGCAGATCCACCCCGTCTGGACAATTCAGCAGAACAATGTCTGCAAACGGCCGTTTTTGCCTCTTTCTCTGACACTTTAAAGTGCTTCCACACTGCTGACATGTTTGCTGCATAAAGCCCGCGCCTCTCACTCTACGCGGGTTATTTGATTGCGTCATTAAAAACGCCATTGTTCGGCAAAATTTATTCGGCCTTTTTACTTATTCGGCCGAACACCGAAAGTGCTTTTTTTGGCTATTTTCGGCCGAATAATTTCGGTGGCCGAACATTCGGTGCATCCCTACTAAATAGTAAACAAAAAAGTTGTTTGACCTTAACCCGTTCGGCAATTTCATTGGTCTAATGAAAGCTTCATTCCGCCAAAAAACTGAGCACGTCACAGAATGTGTTTTTAAAAAAAATAAATAAAAATTTGAAAGTGGGAAAAATCCATATATTAGCCGCGTCGTTGTTTAAGCCGTGAGGTTCAAAGCGTGGGAAAGAAGTTGCGGCTTATAGTCCGGAAATTACGGTAATAAAAATGTTATTTGAGCCAAATGAGTTAGTCTTTAGAACAGCACTTTGAAAGGCTTCCCTTTAAAGGCTTCCTAACTATATTGGCTTTCTCTGGTTGGCTTGCAGCTGTTGGTGCATGTTGTTGTTTGTTGATTGGCCATTCCATAAATTCTCTACTTACGGCACAGGAATTAAAATATATTTCCTGTATTTAAATAAATTAAATTAGGGTATGTACATATGAAATTCAAAAATAATTTCTAATGCTTCACACAAATGCTGTACAAAAAAATTTGGCAGAAGACACAAAAAGAATACTGCACATGGTGATATAGAAAGACTTGTAGAAAGAAAGACTTGTAAGGTAACCTGTTGTCTCTCCTCAGGTGCTTTTACCGGTCTCTGTTTTCTTGGTTTCAGGTGTACCGTCCAGTGTTGACGGCGACTCGTTCTCCATTCCAGAAGAGAGAGGAGGCGGAGTTAGCCCGAAGACAACCCCCACAGACACAGACACGGACCTGTCAGTGTGACAGTAGCAGCTGCACAACATGACTTGGCATCAAGAGAAAACTGAGCATTCGTTGACCAGTGCTGAGCTCCTCAAAGATTGCTATATTTCTTTTCATTTTTTTTACCAGACAAATGCACTTGAGGAAAAACTGAACAATATTATTGTTGCCTGAGTTTTATAGAGGAGCATGGCTGGAAAGGACAAGTGCCTGTAGACTCTGACTCAAAGCAGACTTTATTTAGAATGTGAATGTAAATGCACTTTTGGTTCAGCCAGGGTTCTGTGGCTTAAATGAAGACATGGTCTGCAGCTTCCTGGACCCTGTGCTACAAAGCAAGTTGAACCTACCCCATTCAAACCCTTACAGTCGTGGCTTGGCTTATTGGATCACCAACTCGTTGAGTGCACTGAGAGCACTAAACAGACTGAGTCGGCACTAAACGACCAATCACATCAACAGGTCTGAGTGAGTTGACACGAGTAAAAAGATGGTCAAGATGCAAAATGAACAAGTCAACTGTTCATTATCACAGAGCAGATTCATCAAGACAGTGACACCCATTCTGAAGAAAATGCCATCCAGTACTCACACTTCTATAAACCTATGTGGATTCTCACTGTGTGTTCCTGCTCCTGTCAGTTGTGCCACTTGTGCAAACGTTTATTTTCACTTCCTCTATCTTTTACACTGGCAGCTTGTGTCTCATCCCCGATTGGTCAGTGGGCTGTTTTTCTATCCTCTGTCTGGATCTGAACCTGCTCCAGAGCAGCTAAGTGTAACTTTCCACAGAGATCAAGAAACTGGATTCTAATACTGAAAACACAAGGTCAAGCCCAGAGTTACCTCTAACACTCTAATCCAGCTTCAGACAGGGCCCAGGTCAATTAAGGTGATTAACTGTGAATTTAGACTTTCTTGGATTGTTATTGATATTTTTTGAAGTCATATGGTGTTGACATTCTCAGTCTTTGAAAGAAACAAGCAGTATACAACATTAGTATCTTGTCGTATTTTGCCATTACTGCTGTTCTTCTGATGACCATTCTTTTGTGTAATGCTCCAATTGTGTAAAATGAAGGTGGAAATATTTTTAGAAATATTGAATCTATAATTGTATAGTTTATTTAAAAATGAATATGAGCACATTATTGTATGCTGACAGGGGCCAAGAGAAAGTGAATGTTACTTTTTTTAATCCAAGTCATACCCAACTGTTAGATACATGGGCCATTTAAAGACAAAAGCCTTATATTGAGTCTCCACTCTCAACCCAATAGGAAGGCTGCCATCTTGAGTAGAACATGCAAAACCTGAAATGAACCTCTTCATAGGATTTTTATCCAACAAGTCAACATTTGCCAATAAAAGCTACCAATTAGATTTTTCAGTTCACAGATCATGCTGAACATGGGATTATGAGCAGAAAAGTCAATGAGGATGATGCCCTATTGCCAACAGCAAGGTGGACAGTTTGACTTGAACATGTGACAATCGATCGTTGCCGCATTTATATTTTAGAAATCTTCTCATAGGGTTCTCAATAGATTTTTTTTTGTGGTGTTTTTGGGTGTGGCCAGGCCAAGGCCATTTTGGAGTAAAAGCAATTTTAAAATGGCTGTAACTTTGACATAGAACATATTTTTTTATTGAAATTTGACCCCGAAGGTAATTTGTTCATAATCATGATCTCAGTGTAAATCTAACCCTGAAACCTCTCTGTTGAAAGACACAGCCCCAGTGCCCCCTGGGAAATTGGAATAATATGTCAAAGAGCTTAGATTTTGTCCTACACAAATAAAATGTTAAACGCTAATCCTACAGGTCACGATGACCAAAACTGCTCAGACCAGTATACTAGGGACTGAATTTATTTTAAAAAATGTATGAAGTGCACTCCTCGCTCCACAGTGCTCGAGGGGTGTTTACCGCTGCTTCCAGTTATGTCATACGCCTTGTTTTTAGACACACAAATGATAATGTTGTGAAATGCTTTTAGGCTCTTGTTTAGCCCTTCTGAACTGTTGTGGTTTGCAAATGGTGTGTACAAGACAATAAAAGTGCCATCATTTATTTTTAGATGGACATTCTGAAGTTTGATTGTCAAACCCAGGTCACTTGCAACAGACCTGGTAAAAAAAACAAAAAACAACAGTCAAAAAGTCTAAAGCCTGCAACTACTTAGTTTAGACTATAAACCTTTGTTGAATCTGTGTTTATTGTTAGGGTACAAAATTCTATTATATCAGTGTGAATTATTACAATTATAGTTCTCCCACCTAAATAAATACATTTTTGAGGTCCTGCGGTTTCATATAAGAATAATGAGTCTGCAGAATAGCATTACTCACTGGTGACTGAATCAGAGTAATACTCTCACTGTTGTACTCTTCTTATTGAAGATTTTGTTCCAAAATTGGTTGAAAATAAACGGAGGTTTAAGAATTTTCTAAACAGGAGCAACACTTCAGGTTGTTAGTGACAGTTCATCGCGCAAGCTCGTACACGCACGTCAACAACTGGCAGAGTTGTGCTGTTTACATCCATCAAGAGGCGTGAGCACGCATTATGTCACGTTTGCAGTTTTTTGCGGGAAATTAGAACCCAAATACTAAAATGAAACCAAACTGTTTCACTTTACTCATCCCACTGGGGTGGGTTCATAAATATGTCAACGAGGAACAAATAGCAAGCTTTTTTTTTTTTTCTTTGCCTAAAACCTACACATAGTACCTTTAATGGTTGTAAAATTTGCAAAGATTAATGTGTCTGAAATGTCTGAAACTGGGTTTTATCCACAAAGAATTTGGATAACTTGCTATGCCCCACTTGTCTAGATTATGTTGAGCAATTTTTTTACTCTGTCGGCTAAAATCCCTTGGAGGAAATAGAAAAAAATACAACATATAAAAAATGCTGAATCAGCATTTTATAAATTTTGATCCAAGATGGCTGACTTCCTTTTTGTCGAGTGACGTCGCTGTTGTAATATTTTTGTCTGTCTCTCCATGACCAATATGTGTACCAAAGTTTGTGACTCTGCAACAAAAAAAGTGTTTGCCCCAGTCCCATAGGCAATCTTCTGTGAGTTTTTGAATATGCTGATTGTCCATAGTAGTGTGTTGAACAGCAAATACAATAATGCAATTGAAATAATCTTTATTTCTATTTCTAACCATAGTTAGTTAGTGTTAGTGAAACATAATTAATCATATTGGTCACAGGTACTGTGTGCCTCCCTTTTAACTTTTTATAGTGCCCTTTCTATCAGTTACACACAAACATGACATCAGGGCTGGACTGGGACAAAAAAAAGGCCCTGGCATTTTTACTCAGACCGGCCCACCACAATCGGTCAGACACAACCAACTAGTACACCATCCTTGTGGTCCCTGTAGATATGCATATCTACTGTTCCATTCCAAAAACCCCTACAAAGCTGAGAACTAAGTGCCATGGACCAGTGTACTCACTCTCTCTTGACAGACTCCCTGGTGATCAAAGGTTCCTCCCTGTCTCTCGCCTCCACTGCTAACTCAACCTGGCTTGACTATACATAAGGACAGAGAGAGAGAGGATTACAATTATTTGGAAGAGTTATTAAAAGTACACTTAGTAAGGATCCATTTTGGTTATATAGTCCTGTATTCTTGAAGAGCAGGATTTCTAGATGGACAAAGTGCTCCATGTTATAAAAGCTAGTTAACCCTTTAGAACCCAATAAAATGTGGATGTAGAATACTGCTAATTCTAAAAAGAAATGTTTTTTTTTTTCAATGAACCAGACAGCAGAAAAACTAGTTTACAATTGCAAGTATAGGCTACTTTGTTTTAAAGAGCACAAACCCTCTTTAATATGACACCAAACAAGATTTCCTCTCATTGTTGAGATACTCCTTAAAAAAAAAAAGAAAACCAACCTATACTACCAAATTACTCACACAAAACGTCCTAAAAATATATGATATTCATATTATTCACTCAGCGTAAATATTGCATATTAATGATGTTGGAAATTCATTAGAAACATGAGCAAATATCTACTTCGTTGAAAATACAGCTAAACTAAAATATACAGCTTTCAAAATGCAAGCGGGTTTTAATCCCCAAATAGCATGTGTAAATGTCTGATAAATCGTATTAATATTCTCCTACACAGTATTATATTATGTTAATATAAGACATTGTAGTTCTTCAACGTTTCCTTGTTCGTTCGCTTTTATTTTGAAAAACGGATCATTTTCTTCTTCGGATGTTTTCTGTGACGCTAACACTTCCTGCTGCTATCTCTTCGCAACGCCGTGATCGCGTGTTGTTGGAAGGAGTTCTGAACTCTGAGAGTGCGTCGAGCTAGAAAGTTAAAATTAAAATAATCAAATGGCATCATTTAAGTTTTTCTAGAGAAGGGCCGCACGCCATTATGGGTATTAAAGGGTTAACATTAGAATAGTCCGCCAAAGTTGCAATTGAATAAGTTAACTCTGCTAACCTAGCTTATGCTGTGTTATTTGACTTTAGCTGACTGAGGGGCTAGTGCAGTGGGTGACAATCTGACAGACTTTATAATGGCAACAACGATTAAGTTGTCTTATTATAATATTCATTAATTTAGGTAAATCATCATCTTCGTCGTGGCCCACACACACACACACTTTCCTCCTGCACCCGCCCTGATTAACACTCCTCCCTGTTAATCATGTAGCTAACATGCTTACCGTTTCAATTACACTCTCCATGTTTCTGCAAAATGTCGTCAGGTACTGTAGGCTTGGATACTGAAGCTACAGCACTAATCATGTCTGTTATTTTTGCACATGTTGAGGCATCAACCTCTAGCATTTTATTTTTGCCCCGCAACTTCTCCGCAACCGCACTTTAGTTTCTCCATCCTAAATCCACAGATTTCTGGCTCTGAGCCACTAACTGCATCTGACACAAGAAACAGAGGAGGAGGGGTGGAGTCTGTTAAGAGATGATTGGGCCAGCCCAGTGTCAGTATGAAAAATGAACCAATGGGCCGCTGTCCCTGCTTTATGGGCCGGTCATTGGCCAATTAAAAAAAAAAAAAAAAATTCATATTATATGGACCGGCCCCCAAGTGCGTCGGCCCACCGGGCATTTGCCCGGTATGCCAGATTACCAGTCCAGCCCTGCATGACATGCATTATTTAGACTAAGAAAAGCCAGATCATTTGACAAAAGTGTCTAAGACCCATTTTTTTGCCGACAAAAAAAAAGTTATATCAAAGTTATATCAGGCACGAGCATAATGCTAGCACTCAGGCTAAATCCTGAGGCAGTGCACTCAGAGGTGAGGCGAAGCACATTTCTACGGAGCCCCTCTGGTCACACTTTGTCAAAAAAAAAAATATATAGCTAACTCGTGGCCTCAAGATAAGCTAAGTCGTGGCCTCAAGATACTAACTCGTGGCCTCAAGATACTAACTCGTGGCCTCAAGATACTAACTCGTGGCCTCAAGATAAGCTAAGTCGTGGCCTCAAGATAAGCTAAGTCGTTTTCTCAAGATAAGCTAAGTCGTGGCCTCAAGATAAGCTAACTCGTGGCCTCAAGATAAGCTAAGTCGTGGCCTCAAGATAAGCTAAGTCGTGGCCTCAAGATAGTGAAGTGTCTGACACATGGACCCTTTGTTATTTAAATGACTGTAATGTAAAATGAAAATGTAAAAAACGAACATTCATCAGTTCGGGAGGACGTCTAGGCGCTGTTTCCTTGCATTACCGTAAAAGCTAATACGGAGCACTCGAAATAAAGACGGGGCTGGCTTGACTGGTGTTTTGCGAACGGGATGGCTTGACCGCAGTTTTAAATGGACCCTGTACTGTAGTGCAATGTAATACTTCACATTCTGTGCAATATTATCTGTTTTAATATTCAGTAATTATACAATCTATGATTCAGTGTAATATAGTTTGCTGCAGTTCTGCTTCTATTTATTTACTAGTACTGTTCATCACAATCAATTCAATTCTGTTAATACAGTAATGTAAATCTTGTAGGCTGCATATCCATGGTCCTTTATAACTCTTCTTCATATTTTATAGCATATATTTATACTTTTTACATGTATATAGGCTACTTGTTTATTTACCAACTTATGTTATTATTTATATTTCTTTAAATGTCTTGATGTGCACATCAACTGTGACACAAGAATTGTCCCCTGGGTTATCAATATCAATAAAGATCAATAAAGTATTTCTGATTATGATTTTAAGATAGTAGTGTGCAGACTTGTTCATTAATTATTGAAGTGTTTCACATTTTGGAAAAGCATGTCTGTGTAGCCTACGATAAACGTAAGCAGAGGGCGTTCTAGGCTTAGGTCATTATCTTGAGGCCACGACTTAGCTTATCTTGAGGCCACGACTTAGCTTATCTTGAGGCCACGACTTAGCTTATCTTGAGGCCACGACTTAGCTTATCTTGAGGCCACGAGATAGTTATATATATATTTTTTTTGACATAGTGTGACCAGAGGGGCTCCGTACATTTCTGCTGTTTGCCAACATAATATTAATGGCACAAATTAGTAGGGATGAGCGAGTACAGCATTATCTGTATCTCTATCTGTTAACCATATGAATTATCTGTATCTGTACTCGGACTGGGCGTAGCCCAACCCGGAAGTGGGCGGGATTTAACCCATAGACATAATATACGTAGACGCCTCATAGACTGACCGCTGCCTATTGGAGCGGACGTATCAGCGCGGCGCCATCTTGGATGGGTCCCCAATGCGCCGCCCCCCGCATTTATTTCTACTGAGGAAGGTGTATCCTCAACTACAATGATAATAACTCCCCGAGTTTTTAACGGATTTTCACACGGTTTGGTTTGTTACAAACGGCAGAGTTATGATACAGGACGCTGTCACACATTGAAAAATTCTGCTTTCATGAAGAAAAACTTTGTATTACGAGGTTTAACTAAGACATATGGCGGACTATGGCATATTGATAAATGTATAAATGAATTTTATATTTTAATAAAGAAACAAGTTTGATTGTTTCACACACACACACACACACAGCTCAGATTTTTTTTTTTTAACCCTGTAAAGCCTGACACATCAAAAAATGGCCAGAAAATTCTAATTTTTTGGAACCGAGATGTTTATTAAAGATTTTAGAAAAAAAAAAAATATCCATATCATTTTGTTTCTGAGATATTTTTTGTATCAAATATGATACACTGGGCGTTTTTGGCAACTTTTTGCTTACGACAGTGTTAACTTTAGATACAAAAAAACATTTTACCCATTACATTTAGACTATATAGAACATTTCAGAACATTTTTCTGTTTTTTTTTTCTATTTATAACTTTTTGCACACTTTTTATTTTTCTTTCATCCTGTTAATACGAATTGTGCCAATGTAGTGGATTCCTCTCTCTTTTAGCTGTTGTTCCATGGTAACTGATGTAAACTTGTCTGCAAAAACCTTGTTTTTTTTCCTGCTGGAAGTGTTGATGTAATTTTCAGCACAACTTCTGAAAATTTTATTTATCTCCCAGTAGGCTCTCACACTGGGCATCTGTACTAACCCCATATACATGCCTACAACCTGCTCTATCTCTTTGGCAGTTGTGTTTACTGACTTGCCCTCTTTTTGTACACTGTACAGGTTTATTTGTTCTGCAGTTTGCTGTAGCATTTAATCAGTTACAAACTGTTTGAAATACATGTATGGTGTCCAGTCACACCTGTCCTCTGTGCCTGTCAACACATGCAATGAAGTCGACAGATGGAGCTTGATTATGTATTTTTCTTCATCTGTATCCTTTCCTTTTTACATGGCCCTTCACTGACTCCTTTCTGACTGTGTCCTGTGTTGTTGTTGGGACCTCAACTTCTCTGCTTTTCTGGTCTACAATTTCATCTCGATCACTTTCTCATCACTGCTATCTGAACTTCCAGCATCATGCATGGCCTGTGGGGTCTATTCCTTCTCATCTTACTCAAAATCTTCCCCTAACTGCTCCATGTCACTTGAATTGCCATCCATTATCATGTTGATGACATTACTTTGTCTCTCTTCTTCCTCTAGTCTTTTTGACATCTAAAAATACACATAACAAATTGGTCAATATAGCATAGCGATTAAGCTTTTAGAGGAATGGCTATTGTGAAAATACCCTCATTTTTTATTTTAAGATGACATTTCAATCATTAATTAGATTAAATAAATCATCAAAATAGTTTGTGTTTGTATTATATTAGGCATAAGGCAAGGCAAGGCAAGGCAATTTTATTTATATAGCACAATTCATACACTGGGTAACTCAAAGTGCTTTACAGGAATAAAAGACAATTTACAAGATTTATATTAAGAAGCATAAGAAAAAAAAATAAAAACATTTTAAAAAGAAAAGTGCAGATAAAAGAAAAAACAAACACTTTAGGTTGTAGTGTAGGCGGAGCTAAAGAGGAAGGTTTTTAACCTCCCCTTGAACATTGTTAAAGTTGAGGCTTGTTTTACTTCATCTGGGAGGCTGTTCCAGGTTTTTGCTGCATGAAACTTAAACGCTGCTTCACCCTGTTTAGTTCTAACTCTGGGCACGAGCAGAAGGCCTGTCCCAGATGTTCTCAGAGTCCGAGGAGGTTCATAAGTAACTAGCATGTCAGAGATATATTCTGGTGCTAAACCATTTAGAGACTTGTAAACCAGCAGTGCTGTTTTGAAGTCTATTCTCTGAGCAACAGGAAGCCAGTGCAGGGATTTTAAAACTGGCGTGATGTGGTTGTACTTCCTGGTTTTGGTTAGAACCCGAGCAGCCGCGTTCTGAATAAGCTGCAGCTGTCTTAACCCTCGTTTTGAGAGACCAGTGAGCAGGCCGTTACAGTAATCTAACCTGCTGGAGATAAAAGCATGGATAAGTTTCTCTAAGTCTGGTTGAGACATCATCCCTTTGACTCTGGAAATGTTTTTAAGGTGATAAAATGCAGATGATGTAATTGACTTAATGTGACTGTGGAAATTCAAGTCTGAGTCCATGATGATCCCTAGATTTCTAACCTGGTTTTTATATTTTAGAGAAAGAGACGAGAGGTGACTGCTGACACTTTCTCTTTGTTTCTGTGGCCCAAAGATGATTAGTTCAGTCTTGTTTCTGTTCAGTTGGAGAAAATTATTTTGCATCCACATGTCAATCTGTTCGATGCAGTGACAGTGAATGGATTGGTCCATTTTCACCTGCTGTGAGTGAAATGTAAATCTGAGTGTCATCTGCATAATTATGGTATGATAAGTCACAGCTGCGTATTAACTGGCCTAAAGGAAGCATGTAGAGATTGAATAATAGAGGTCCCAAGATAGACCCCTGTGGAACCCCACATGTCAGGGCCATTTGGTCTGACACACAGTTACCAACCGAAACAAAGTACTTCCTGTCTTCAAGATAGGACTGAAACCATCCAGTGATACCTATCCATTCCTCTAATCTTTGTGTCAGGATTTCATGGTCCACTGTATCAAACGCAGCACTCAAGTCCAACAGAACTAAGACAGAGACTTTGCCAGCGTCAGTGCTCAGACGGATGTCATTTGTGACTTTGATAAGTGCAGTCTCAGTGCTGTGATGGGCCTGAATCCTGACTGAAAAGGATCAAAGCAGTTGTTAAGTAATAGAAAGTCATTAAGTTGTCGATATACAACTTTTTCGATGACTTTCCCTAAAAATGGCAGGTTTGATATGGGCCGATAGTTGTTGAGCACTGTAGCATCAAGACTGCTCTTCTTTAGGAGAGGCTTAATGACAGCAGTTTTTAAGGCCCTTGGAAATGTTCCAGACTGTAAGGAATTATTGACTATATCAGTGAGTTGTGGTAACAAACTGCTTAGTACTGATTTTAGAAATCTAGTGGGTAAAACATCGAGGCAGCAGGTGGATGAACTCAGGCTGGAGACAGTTTTTTCAATTGTTCTGTCATCAATGGGTGTAAAATGTGTTAAACCAACCAAGTGTCTCCTAGGTGGCTGCAGTGTTGTTTTATGCCCTTTGGACTGTATCGCATGTTTAATGCCTTGAACCTTGTCGTTGAAAAACAATGCAAACTCATTGCATTTGGAAACTAATTCTGGTGGAAATGGTGCTGGAGGGTTTGGTAATCTGTTCACTGTAGCAAACAGGACACGCAGGTTGTTACTATTGTTGTTGATGATCTCTGAGAAGAATATTTCTCTTGCTTTTTGCAAAGTTTGATTGAAAACATGCAAATTTTCTTTGTATACCTCATAATGAATTAAGAGTTTCGATTTACGCCATTTTCTTTCGGCTTTTCGGAATTCCCTTTTCTGTGCCCTGACAGAGTGAGCATTGCTCCATGAAGCCTTCTGCCTCGTCCTGATCACTTTAACCTTAACAGGAGCAATGGTGTCCATAACATTTAAAACACCTGAAGTATAACAATTCAACAAATCATCAACTTGACCTGATGAGGCTTTTTCAAACCTGATTGCCTCCATAAACTGTGTCCTGGTGTTATTGTTAATGTATCTCTTTTTTACAACAGTAGGCCCAACAGCAACTTTTGGAATTATGGACAGATGAAAAAAGACACATGAATGATCAGAGAGAGCAACATCAATCACAGTTACATCTGAAATATGAACACCTTTAGTAATAACCATGTCCAGAGTGTGACCTCTGTTATGGGTCGGCTCATTAACATGCTGACAAAGACCAAAAGTATCAAGAATAGTAGAAAGTTCTTTGGCATTTCTGTCACAAACATTATCCACATGCACATTAAAATCACCAGATATGACTATTTGTTCAAATTCTGTGCAAATAACCGAAAGCATTTCAGTAAACTCATTAATAAAATCATGACATTGTTGGGGTGGTTTGTAAAGAACTACATATAAAATAGATGGAGAAAACCTCAACTCCATTTTGAATGACACATACTCAAATGATGAAAACTCTTCAAGTGATAGCTTCTGGATAAGTATATTATCCCTAAGAAAGGCACATACACCACCACCCTTTTTGTTTTCACGTATTTTGGATAAAAATTTGAAATTCGATGGGGTGGATTCAATAAGGACCGTATTTCCAGTCCTGCTGTCCAACCATGTTTCTGTTAAAAACATAAAATCAAGCTTATTTGAAGTTATAAAATCATTAATTAAAAAAGATTTGTTTCCCAAAGACCTGACATTGAACACTGCAAGTTTTAAGTCTGTTTGAGCAGGACCTGACTTTATCTGTTTGCAGGGGATTTGAATCAGATTTGTCTGATTAGACAATCTAACTGTTATTCTCTTCTTTAATCTGCGACTTCTGACTGTAGTTATGGAGCTAGGAGGGAGTGTTCTCTCTCCCTATTTTTGTAGATTACATCACAAAAATAGGAAATTACTGCTCAGTAATAAAGCACCTTATATACCTTGAGTATTAAATTTGATACACACATTTTAAACACGATTTAAATATACTATAAGTATGAATTGTTTAGTAATTATGCATTGTCTCAATACAGAAAGACTTTGTTTTTAAAAATGAGTTACAAAATAAATGTTTTTCTTACTGTAACTTCTTGAAAATTAGCAAAGGTTTTCCTGCCAAAAGTGTTTGGAAGATTCAGTGACAGTGGCCATTTTGAAAAGACCCAAAAAAGCCCTTCCACTTTTTTTTTTTTTTTTTTTTTTTAAAGAAAGGAATCGATAGAAAGGAAGTAGAACTCAGTGTTTGTCAGTCAGGTGTTGACGGAAGAGATGTGTTTTCAGGCGTTTTTTATAGATGGCTACAGAATCTGCTGATCTTGTAGCAGCAAGAAGATCATTCTACCAATGTGGAACAGAGCCAGAGAAGGTACGTGAGAGTGATTTTTTACCTTTTTGGGACGGTACCACCAGACGTTGTTCATTTGCAGAGCGCAGGGATCTGGTAGGAACGTAGGTCTGTATTAGTGAGTGAAGATATGAGGTGCAGAACCAGTGGTGGTCTTGTAGGCCAAGAGCATAGCTTTGAACTTCATGCGGGCGTCAACCGGGAGCCTAATGAATAGAGGAGTGCTCTTCGGTTCATTAAAGACTACTCTTGCCGCTGCATTCTGGATCAGCTGCAGAGGTTTGGTTGTGCAGGCAGGGAGTCCAGCCAGTAGAGCATTGCAATAATCCAGCTTGGACAAGACAAGAGCCTGGACTAGAATTTGTGTAGAGTGCTCTGATAGGAAAGGTCTAATTTTCCTAATGTTGTAGAGGATGAATCTACAGGACCGGGTGGTGCTGGCGACATGACTTGTGAAGTTTAGCTGATCATCAATTACCACTCCCATATTTCTGGCAGTGCTGGACGGTGTAATGGTTGATGGGCCTAGTTGAATGGAGAGGTTGTGGTGGGTCTTTGGATTGGCCGGAATCACAAGCAGTTCCGTTTTTGCAAGGTTCGGCTGCAGGTGATAGTCCTTCGTCCAAAGTGAGATGTCACTCAGACATGCCGAGACGCGAGCAGAGACCGTCGGATCGTCAGATTGAAATGACAGGTGGAGTTGAGTGTCATCTGCATAGCAGTGATAGGAAAAACCATGCTTCTGGATGACAGAGCCGAGGGATGTCATGTATATGGAAAAGAGTAGCGGTCCAAGCACTGAACCCTGTGGCACCCCTGTATTGAGATGTTGGGACTCAGAGACCTCGTTTCTCCAGGATACTCTGAATGACCTATCCGAGAGGTAAGACTTGAATCATTGCAAAGCCATTCCAGAGACACCCATCGCCCTGAGAGAAGACAGGAGGATGTGATGATTAACAGTGTCAAAAGCAGCAGACAGATCCAGTAAGATGAGTACAGATGACCTGGATGTTGCCTTTGCCAGTCTCAGAGCTTCGATGACTGAAAGCAGGGCAGTTTCGATGGATTGTCCGCTCTTGAACCCAGACTGGTTCTGGTCCAGGAGGTTGTTCCGTGTGAGAAAGGATGAGAGCTGAGTAAACACAACTCGCTTCAGAGCTTTGGCATGAAGGGAAGGAGGGAAACCGGTCTGTAGTTTTCTAGCAGTGTAGGGTTATGTGTGGGTTTCTTCAATAGTGGTGTGATGCGGGCCTCTTTGAAAGCTGTGGGGAATGACCAGTGGTGGAATGTAACAAAGTATTTGTACTTCGTTACTGTACTTAAGTAAATTTTTACGTATCTATACTTTACTTAAGTAAAAAAAATAATGCATACTTATACTTTTACTCAAGTAGATTTTTCAGCAATTATCTGTACTTTGTACTCCACTACATTATTAAAATGTGTGTCGTTACATCCTTCCGAATCTTGCATAAAAAAATTTTGGTCGACTGACGTTTTGGCGTTGCTGGCCAATGCACGTTGAAACAGATCAGAGATCTGATTGGTCAAAGAACTCACGCGCTCAGCGCGCGTTTTGAAACAACACAAGCGGAACTGATGTAAATCGAAGAAAAGGACACGGTGGACACCAAATATCAAACATGGACGAAGAGCCAACAACATCGACTGAGCTTGAGCCTGTGCCCTGCAGCTCTGATTCTGAGAGACATCCCTGGCCTTATTTAAGCAAGTTATTTGAATAACTGGCGTTTTCAATGTGTCAAGTGCCTACCTCAACGCAAAGAACTGTTGGCGTTTAAAAACTCCCCTTCAAATTTGAAGAAACATATAGAGGTAAGATATGCAATGCTAGTTATTAATATTTAAGTTACAAACTTGCTATAACATGGTGCTATGACTGTTATAGAAAAACGGATGTCAACATAACAAAAATATCACACCAGTATAATATTTGTTTGACGTAAGTTAGTGGTACCCTAACAGGGCAACTTCTTTAGCTGGTTATTAGCACAGCAGGGGCTATAGCTTGCTAGTACGTTACATTTTTGGAGATGAGCAAACTACTGCTATATCTGTACATTATTTTTCTCATTCTAATGTGTTATACATTATTAGCCTAATGCTTTTGGATTTTCTGTAATCAATGGAGTATAAGCCTCAAATGCAGTTTTAGCTACGTTTTCCCCATGCAGGCCTAGGTAAAAGACTAAAGCAACTGTTGTTGAGCTGAATAAACTGGTCCTACAAATTTGATTAAAGTGTTCAGAATAACACTCACCTGTGTACTTTTGATTTTTCTTTACTGCTCTTAATAGAATAGTAAAAATAAAATAAATTGTATGTCATAATTGGCTTAGCCTAATTATTATCTAATGAGTAATAAGTAAATAACCAGATTTTTACAGTGTCAGTATTGCACAACAACTCTTTCCAGTACACAATAGATATTGTTTGTGATTGTTACAATTGAACAGCCCAGACATTGATACAACTGATTGTACTTTTACTTAAAAAAAATACTTTAAAGTAAATTTAAAAGTATGTACTTATGACTTTTACTTAAGTAAGATGTTGATGTAGTAATTATACTTTTACTTAAGTATATATTTTGCAGGGTAGTTGTACTTTTACTTAAGTACTAAACTTAAGTACTTCCTCCACCACTGGGAATGACCCAGTGGAGAGAGATGAGTTGATGATGTGGGTGAGAGCAGGCACGACAGATGGAGAGATGGCCTGAAGGAGATGTGTGGGCGGCAGTAACTCAGTGGGTAGAGCGGTCGTCTTTCAACCGGAAGGTAGGCGGTTCGATTCCCGCTCTCCCCACAGTTCATACTGTCGTTGTGTCCTTGGGCAAGACACTTAACCCACCTTGCCTCCAGTGACTGTAACACTGGTAATGTAATGTAAGTCGCTTTGGATAAAAGCGTCTGCTAAATGAATAAATGTAAATGTGTGGGGATGGGATCCAGCGGGCAGGTAGTAGGGTGGTTAGAACTAATGACCTTGGAAACATCTGCTTCAGTTAGAGGAGAGAAGGAAGTGAGCAAACACATATCAGGGGTCTGAATGAGCTCGACAGGTGGTGGTGCAGAGAACTGACTGCTGATGGCGGTCGTTTTCTTTACAAAGAAAGATGCGAAATCATCAGCTGTTAAATCCGATGAAGGTGGGGGAGCAGGCGGACAAAGGAGGGCGGAAAAGGTTTTAAAGAGAGTGCGCGAGTCAGGTGAGTTGATTAACCTAGAATGGTAGTAGACAGTTTTTGCAGAGGTGACATCAGCGGAGAAAGTAGAGAGGAGAGACTGGTAGATACAGAGGTTAGTACAGAGGTTAGTAGGATCGTTTGACTTGCGCCATTTTCTCTCAGCTGACCGGAGGCTGGCGCGGTGCTCCCATAGAACATCGGATAACCAGGGGGCAGACGAGGATGTACGGGCTGGTCTAGATGTAAGAGGGCATAAGTTGTCCAAGCAGGATGTAAGCGTGGAACACAGAGTGTTGGTGGCGTTAATTATGGATGTTATCCGCCCATTGGTCCCCTATTTGCCGAAATAGCCTCAAAGTCAGGGCAAAAAAATGGCGATTACATCCTGACATTTCAGACTCCTTCGTCAGAGGATGTTACTAAAAGTATTAAATGTACAGAAAGAACCTGTAGATTGTGCAATTGTACTTCTAAATTAAAATAAAATGATTTTAGATTTATGAACACGCGATGTATCTCTCTCTAATATGTTATATAGTTTTACAAGGCTTTCGAATAATGCTTGTGGTATGTAGCTATAATATAGCATGCTAATCTAACTTTTTCAGTTTAAAATATGGAAAAGGTCACTGTTCAAACTGCTCACTCTCAAGAGCCCACTGCCAAGTCCAGTTACACATTACTTTGGAGACTATTTTACTTAGTTACAGCCACGTTATACATAATTCTCTCTTGTAGTTTTCACGATGGACCTGCCCTCTGCTCCTCTGCTTCTGCCTTCTGCACCTGGAAACATCTATTAAAACATCTGCAGCAGTTTTTTTGTTCTAATTATTTTATTCATTTGTGTTCAATTAATTTTTAATTAAAATACTGTGATTTTCTAAACACGGCATTCTATTTTTTTTTTTTTTTTTATCTTAGACAATGTTGTAAACAACATATTTGACATTTTTGTAGTTTTTGATTTTATACCACTAGATGGTAGATTAAATTATAAGTAAGGCATACCCATACTTAAAGCAGAAAAAAAGTTTGTTTAAAATTGCAAAACATGAAGATGAACATGAAGGTGGACAAAAAAATAAATAATAAATCACAACACAAATTCAAGTTGGCCTGTCTTGGTTGAAAGCCCACTCACCAACAAGGTGCAGGCCTTGAGTGGGAACATATAAGACGGGACAACAACCGTTAAATAAAATGCACATCCAGAAACAGGACATAAGAATTAAAAATAATAGCACAAGACAATACAGAACATGTAAAAATAAAATGAACTAGGGTGAGAGGAACATAACAGAGGAAATTATTCTGCCAACTCTATTAAAAACAAATCCTGTTATCAGACATATTCAACCGATGATGTAAACTATTGCACACACAGGCTCGCTGAAATGTACTTAGGCCTCGTTCATGCAGGCTCTAAAACATATAGAAAATGGTCTAATCAAGTTCAATTCATTTCCCATTTAAGGTTTGCATGGCCACAAATGTACATGACATACATAATATTTACACTTTGACACTCAACACTGTCATTTTAACATTCTCAACCTCTCAACCAACATACCTGCCGTGACCGTCTAGGCTTTGGATATTCGTCTTTGGAAAAAAAGAAATTGGTGGGCACAGCTGTGCTTGTCAAGCAAGTCAAGTCCTTCCCTGTTAAAAGAGACATAAAGAAAAGACATTATAGGGCATTGTAGCTACTTTATTTAATTTATTTATTGTAGAATCACAGTTGTACATATTTTTTATTTAGAGCGTTCCTGTATCAACGAGTTGTGTCCGTGTTCAACTTGACACCACAAAAGTAATAGTAATCTATGGCCGCGCCCCTCGCAGGAAGCAGTCTGTATCAGTACTTTCCCACTATGTGTCCACTGGTTCTAACTGGTTTCAACAGGTAAGTGAGTAGGTGTCTAATCTAGGCGCAATGTAGCAAAGTGAGCAAATAAGTGTAAAAAGAGTGCATCTCAATAAAAAAATACTAACAAATTGCTAGACTAAATAGATTAGAAAAACAACTTTCAGTCAGTCTGCCGTTTCTTTTCGAGCTTCCAAATAATGGAATATTATTCCAACTACCATTAGAAAGATAATTTCCATATATATATATATTTTTTTATGATTTTTTTTTTTTTTTAATGATTTTTTTTATATATTTTTAAAAAGGTTGTAATGATGCGAGTATAAATTTAGGATAATTAAAATAAACTGAAAGTAAAACTTTGTAAAACTTAGTAAAACTTTGTTTGCTCCGATTAATTATGACAGTTAAGTGACGGCGTGTTGCCAAGTCCGCGGGCTACTTTAACACAGTTGCCGCGGGCTGTTTTTCATGTGGATGGAAGTTGAGAGAGAGAGAGAGAGATTTTTTATTTAGTCATTATTTTTATCTTTTAAAGTCCATTTTGGGCAAAAAGCATAGTATAATAAAATCACCAAAACAAGTCTTCATGTTAAGAATGAATAGTACACAAACATTTCTAAAACTGTAAAAACTGTCTTTCTTTTTTTTTTTTTTTAATAAAACATTCATTAATTATTTTATGATAAACATACTGTCTTAAGTGCACCCCTTTATAATCATAAATTAAATAATAATAGATAAATAAATACATTCCAAAAATCAATACAATAGGCTAAATAATAATAATCGTCAGCAGTCTAATATTGTGGGTCGCGGTCTGAAAAGTTTGGGAACCCCTGGCCTAGTGTAGCGTATTTTCTACAGTCATTGCTTAGCGCACCCGGTGAATAATGCAGTTTTACCAAGTTGCGCTCATTTGCACGTTATATGTCAAAGCCATAACATCCTTATTTCGATCACTTAAAAAGATATTACAGCTATCATGAATAAATCTATTGTTTTGCTGTTAAACTATGTTTAATAGCCATGTACGCAATGCAAAAAGTGTTTGGATTTGAGCAAGTAATGACATGATATATTGTATGTCTGGATCTATTTTTTAAAGCAAAGCCAGTAAAAATAAATTTGAAACTCTACCTTAACAGTATTAACATCTAATTCTAAATTACTGTACTCTATGTAATTTTGTTGGGGAAAAGTTATTAGCTAGGCTAAATAGCTGAGTAATGCTATATATTTACCCGCTTAAGCGCTCTTAAAACCATCCATAAAACCAAGAAAATTGTATTACTCACCGAAAAAACTAAAGACCACACTTCTTGGAGAGTCTTTTACAGCCAACAGCACAGCAAGCCATTTCAACAACGTTCTTCTCAAATTCTCAGAGAACAGCCGACGGTCAAGTACAGAAGCCTGACACACTGTCACAACTAGCTCTGAGCAGCCGTGATACTTGCTGGAGCAGTATCACGGAGCAGCTAACTAGCCACTTGTTAGACAGCTAGCCACACGACGTGCGTGGGGCTCGGTGATTGACACATGCACACCAAGGTAACCACACCCAAATGTATTCTCAAAACTACACTTTTTGAGAAGTGTAGTTGTCACATAGTAAAAACTTAGCTCTTGGGTTTCTCCTTATATTTCCGCTTTTGGAGCCTGCCCCCTGGTGGACGGCTGTATATCGCTGGATTTTGCGGTAAATCGCCGTATGGCGGCGCCAGTGTTGGGAAAGTTCACTTTCTACAAGAACTAGTTCAAAGTTCAGTTCACAAATTTTAAAATGAACTAGTTCAGTTCATAGTTCAAACTTCAAAATTTTGAACTAAGTTCACAGTTCCAAAAATGAACTAGTTCATAGTTCTTTTTTCCATGTTGCTGCGAGCTATTATTTTTCAAAATTATTGCCACAGCCCATATACAGTAAAATCACAGACAGCAATTATTTTATCAGTTTTAACAATGAAGCTATGCGTCAGATTTCATTTTCATATCCAATTTTCAATCCTTATCCAACCAGGGTTTACATTAGCATTGAGGGGACAGCATTTCCCCATTGTTGCTTTAATACTTTGTTGCTGTCCATTCACTCCACACTAGTGCAGCTGCAGCTTTCAACCCTACAGTACATTCTCAAGAACATGAGGACAAACGTGCTGCTTGAATGGACTTTTTTAATGAGGAATTATTCAAAGAAAAACAGGACAGTAATCATTAAGGTGAAAACGTTTTTAAATTTTAATAATTTTCCATTGTCCACATGCTAAAACAGAATATTGGAATCCTGGAAAAATAGACCAGGCAGGTTCAACAAACAAGTTACATGAATGAATTTAAATGATCATACGCCTTACTACATGCTGCTGTCGCCTCCATGTTTTATTTTTTTTTGATGACGCCACACGCATGCGCGGACGGCGGTGCGACACTGGTGGCTGGTGTTGCCAGGTTTGGTGTTTTTCCGCTACATATTAAGACCCGTTTGCGGCTGGTTTGCGGTGTGTTTTAGCCGGGTTTTCGCCTGGAAGGCTCTATAGCAATCTGGCACCCTATTGAACGAAGTTAACCTGAGAGAGCGTGCCGTTCACAGACACCAGAATGAACGAGTTCACAGTAACGTTCATCAGGCAGTAATACAGCACGTTCAGTTCACGTTCGCCCAAAATATGAACAAGTTCATTAACTATCGTTCAATGAACGCGTTCAGGCACAACACTGGGCGGCGCCCTTCCACAACGACCATTTGAGAAGTACCATGGGAGAGGCTTGAGTGCGCCCGGGGAGAGATCAAAAGCGTCCTGTTGCTGTCCAAACTAGCACAGCCTTTATCTCCTCCGTTGCACTGTGTAAAAGTTTACGTTTGTACAAGTTATTGCAAGGTCCACGGAAAGAGGTCCTGGCGGCTGCTTTCTAATTTAAAAACTTGCTTCTGTGAGTGCTCGTCGGTCAAGCTGACTCGTTAGCAGGTGACGGTCGTTTACAAAATAAAATTCAAAAATAACTTCCATTGGTGGAAGGAACGGAGGCACTGTTTACGGTTGTTCTAAATGAACTTCTAAGTTTGTATGAACTTAGAGAAACTCCACGTTTAGCACGTGGTGCGTGTAAAAGAAAGAAAAATGAAATGCTAAGACAAAGGGGAACTAAACTATGGAACAGGAAGCTAGGTGCGAAGAGGAAGCAGAGAAGAGAGAGATTTTTGGACGGGTGCCCGTCTTATACGTGAGCGTGGGGTCGTGTCTCGCGCTCTCTTTCGGCAAAGGAGGAATCACTTTGGAAAGTTTAAAGTGAGTTAAAACATTTCTTGCTTCGTCCTTCTTGGTTTTTCATCAAACACACAAAAGGTTCCATTCACCAGTGTCACAGCTGGAACACCACTGGAGGCAAGTATGACAGTATGAACTGTGGGGAGAGTGGGATTCGAACCGCCTACCTTCCGGTTGAAGGATGACCGCTCTTACCACTGAGCCACTGCCGCCCACTGTGGAATGACAAGCCACTGCCGAATGACAAGGTTTCCATGAAACTGTTAATGACCAGAATTATACAGAACACACCCGTGACACATGAATGGTGAATAAACACGCAATATAACACTACAATCCTTCTAACTGGGGTCTGTGTAGTGTGTTACTAATTACAATTCCAGAAACAAGTCAGATTGATTAAAAAGAAAATCAATTTAGTTAGTTAAAAGTCCTCAAGTTTCAACCAAGAATGTGTGAAAAAACAGTGTGTAGTGCAGCAAAAGCAACAGGAAGTACTTCTACTGGGTTTTATTCAGCTTTGAATGTCTGTTTCTAAAAACTCATGCAGAGTGTTTCATCAACGTTTTTAAATGTGTTCAACACTGTGCAGCTACATTTGTTCACACAACTCCCGGACTGGGCTGGGACTGGCTCCAAAACATACAATTCCAAAGGTTTAGTGTATTTTAGGAATGTCTTTTTCCATCCATCCATCTTCTTATCCAGCGCTGGGCCGTGGATCCTATAGCTTCTCTCGATGTGGGGGAGCAGCGGCTCTACTCTGAGCTCCCCCCGAGTGACTGAGCTCATTATCTCTAAGGGAGCGCCCAGCCACCATGCGAAGGGACCTTGTCCTTTCCTTTGACTATGATCCAAAGCTCATGACCAGGAGTACAAGTATTGCGGGAATGTCTTTAAAAAATCTTTATTGATGAAAAAATTGAGTACTCACTGATTCACAGCCTGATTGAATTTTCAGATCTTTCAATCAAATTGCTTGTTTTGAAGTCAGTTTTTTTTCTCTAGACACATTTGTACAGATTACTCTGTACTAATTAACAGAATTAAAAAAAAGTGTCAGTGGGTGGTCTACTGGCATCTGTATAAACTCAATTAATGTCTTATTATGTCTATTTGGAATTGAATTTGTTTTGAATTTGTTTTTAGAAAGATAAAAACAGAATAATATTTAGCATATGGATAGACTATGCCAGGGAGAAATTAAATAAATCAAGTGTTAGTTATTGGGCTTGGTCATAAGGTTAGGCTACGGCTCTCTGGGAGGTGGGAGAACAGCAGTGATGATAATAATGCAGAGACAACATGGTTTTGGTTTAACTGGCTGGTGCCATGTATTGAAAATTAAGTGATGACATACAACAAAGACAAACAAAACCCCAAGTGATTAATTACAATTCTGCACAAAGAAATACCAAGCTTGTTGAACATAAAGTTAGATTAGAACCTTAAATGCACTCTCCAATGAAATTCACAATCAATAGACTCAACTAGACAGATAAAAAGGATTCCAAAAAAAAAAAAGGGAACGTCACAGCTTGTGTGACTAACATAACCGAACTGTGGTTCCAGCTATGAGTCGTTAAATGTCCATTTCATTTACTAACATGGTCCTAATTGGATTGTCCATGAGCAAAAAGTTGCGGTGATCAATGTTTTTGGCAGACAAGCTGCAACAGTCTCCTACCAGACCGCAGGAGGTTTGCAGAACAAAGGCATTGTTGCAGAGATTCTTCGTAGACTTTAGCTCGCCATCCTTTCCATAGCCGACCAGGCATTACTTGGCCAAATCCCTTGTGCTAACCGGGTCAAACTGTAGCTTTCCCTCTCTAGTGTTGGCAGAGGTAGTAAAAAGCTCGAGTGTTGTTGCCTCGCTTCCAGCGTCTAACTAGTGCAGGACCAGTGGTGGACAGTAACAAAGTAAATGTAATTCATTACTGTACTTAAGTAGTTTTTTCCAGTATCTGTACTTTACTAAGTATTTCCATTCGGGGAGACTTTTTACTTCACTACATTTCAAAGTCAAATATCTTACTTTTTACTCAATTACATTTTGCAAAATTAGTTGTACCTTTTTATTTATGAGTGGATAGAAAAAAAAATGAAGAAGGCAATCACGCGGCAAGCCACCAATCAGGATAGAGTGCGCGCTCTGTTTTGAATTTGGTCTGGTAACTCTGGTTACCGCTTATTTAGTGCGTCAGTGCAACAGCGTATCATTCTGAGAGTGCCGATTGTCTTCATGGAAGAATCACAAACTCCTGAATCTAAAGTGCCAGTGCCACAACATCCGTGGCCTTATTTTCTGTGTTATTTTGAAGTCGTTGAAAAGAAAAACGAGTCCTTCATTTTTAACTGCCTTCTTTGCCTGCCTTGGAACTGTAAAATTTCTTTGTACTGGAATTCTCCTGCAATCTTAGGAAACACATTGAGGTAAGCCATTTTCATTCTGGTGGTCATTTTTATTGAGTAATCTAACAGTAGCTCGCACCATTGTGTTTAAGTTAACGTTAGTTAGCTGTTTCACCAACGTTTGTTGTTTTTATTTTAAACTGAGTGATTCGATATAGTGAAATGACAGTCGATTGTTCTTTTCAAAAGTTCAGCTTCCAAAGACTGTGATGTACAGAGCCCTGCACATGGCATGCAAGAAAAAAAATATTGTGCACGATTTAACATTACTGTGTTTTCCCCCAGACTGATTTACTAAAACGTGCGCACTATTACTATTACTATTTTGCTTCCTCGATTTATAAATTATGTGCATGATTTTGAAACTCGAGGGAACAAATTAGTAAATCGTGCGCACGATTTAGCTTATTTTTTTCCTGCATGTCATGTCTGAGGCTCCGTAGTGATCTACTTTAAGAATAATTTTTAAATATATCACTAGATTTATTGAAATCAATTACATCTATGACAAGCAAAAAGCATATTAAATTATTTTAAGCAAGAGACTGACAAAAATTATAAGGGCATTATAGCCATAATAAATTATAGTACTTGGATACTTACGTACATTTGAAGGCAAATACTTTTGTACTTTTACTCAAGTGAAAGCTAAAAGGTAGTACTTTGGATTTTAATGAAGTAATATTTTACCTAGTGTTTCTGTACTTTAACTCAAGTACTTGGTTTGTGTACTTCGTCCACCACTGTGCAGAACTAACAGGGCTTATATGGCGAGTTCCCACGCACGTGATTGGCTCCGGTGTTCCCGCGAGAGGAAACCAGAAGTGCGCAGTACTTTTACAGACGCCATATTTGTAGTTCTTTTAGTGTTTGACCGGAGTGAGTAATTTAACCTGGGTTACATCCTCCCCACCTTAATTCGTGCACGTCCCGTTGCATGATAAACCTAAACAGTATGGACGGACGAAGGACAGTTATCAGCATTAGCACTGATACCCAATGCATGTGACAAACTGTGAAACATGGTTTGGACTACTGATATTAGGGGATTTCCCATTGTGGGATATTGGAGTCTTTGCGGTTGTGTCCTTTGGCGTTGTGAGTGTCTTAGGGTAATGTCAGAGTCATTGTCAGGTGGCTCAACTGAATTGGACTCTCCAGCCGGATCTTCCACTGAACTGACAACTGGATCTTCAGGTAAGTTGTTTTGGGTTTCCTCTTCAGACAGGTCACTGCTCGATTCTGCGACAGAGACTGGGGTACTGGAGAGGAAAGGAGTTGGCTCCCGTTGAACCTCAGCTTTGTCATGACGATCAGGGACTGGCGCCGTTTGGTACTCCTTCTCAGTGGGCGGATCCATGACAGAGGTGAAATGCTGTCTCTCCACTGTAAAATGGACTGTAGGTACATTCAGGGTGTACGGTGCCCAGCTTCCTGAATCCTCATCAGCCGGAGTGTCTGTGGAAGGGTCTTGATCTTTGGTCTGCTGCCGAGTTCTGGGTCTGTGGACAGGTGAGTGGTTTTCTAGTTGCAGATCCTCATCACTGTCCCTCAGGAAAGCACATGGCAAGAGGAGGTCTCAGTGCAATGTCCGCGGGGGTCCTGAGCCAACTTCCGGCTTCACCTTGTAAACAGGAAGGTTTCCTGCCCAATGGACCACCACATAAACACCTTGCTCCCATTTGTCAGAAAGCTTGTGTTTTCCTCGTAGGTGGACATTTCTGACCAGCGAGTAAGTACCCGGTACCAATGCATATGGGGTTATACGTCTGTCAAATCGGGCTTTGTTCCGATCGGCAGATTTTAAAGAATTTCTGGCAGCAATGTCAAAGCTCTCTTGAAGTCTGGATTTCAAGGCTTGAATGTATTCGGAATGGTTCTTGTGCTGTGCTTCACGCAGTGGCAGCCCAAATGCAATGTCCACAGGTAAGCGAGGGGTCCTTCCGAACATAAGTTTGTAGGGTGTAAATCCCGTAACCTCGTTCCTGGTGCAATTGTAGGCGTGAACCAGCGGTTTAACATGTTCTTTCCATCTCAATATCTGCTGTCCCTCCAGTGTGCCCAACATCGCCAACAATGTCCGATTAAAACGCTCTACTGGATTTCCTCTGGGATGATAAGGAGTTGTGTGACTCTTTTGGATGCCAGCAACGTCACAAAGTTCCTTGATTAATTTGGACTCAAAATCTTGTCCCTGATCAGTGTGGATTCGTTCTGGAATGCCATAATAAATGATGAGGTTCTCCCACAATGTTTTTGCAACAGTCTTCGCTGTCTGATTTGGTGTGGGGATGGCAACGGCGAATTTAGTGAAATGATCAGTGATGACCAAGATGTTTTGGGTGTTGCTGGAATTGGGTTCTAGACTGAGGAAATCCATGCACAGTAGTTCAAGCGGTCGGGATGTTGCGATGCTGACCAGTGGTGCATCTCTCTCCGGTAAGGTTTTTCTATGCACACAGCGGCCACAGGTCTTTATCTTCTGCTCCACGTCCATTGCCATCTTGGGCCAGTAGAATTGGGTATGGGCGAGATCAAGAGTACGCTCAATCCCCATGTGGCCTATGTCGTTGTGAAGGCTTTTCAGGACAAGTGGTCGCAGTTCTTCAGGGAGAACAAGCTGGTACAAAAGACCTTCGTTTTCTCGTCTCTTCCGGTAGAGTATCTCATCCACAAGCTCTAACTTGGACCACTCTCGGAGCAGGAGAAGAAGTTCATGGAGCTCGGTTCTTGCAGTTGGCGGGATCTTCTCCCCCGTCTCAATTTGGTGGATGAGTTCTCGTATACACGGATCGGCACGCTGCTTCTCTTTGATGTCGAGAGCAGGGATAAGTGGCATCTGGTGGAGACCTTCGGAGCTGTAGTCGTCAGGTATGGTATTAGCATTTATGGACAGCGACTCAAAGAGGGTGAAGCCAGTCTGACCAGGGTCCTCAGTCAACGAAGTACGGACAAGGTGTTGTTGGCAGATGGCGTTCACAATTTCCTCGGAGATGGATCGGAGTCGGCTTTATGCTGAGAGACGAACTGGTGGATAAGCTCATTTTGAGGTGGTTCATCAATGTAGCACAGGTGAGGGCGTCGTGAGAGAGCGTCAGCGTCAAAGTTTTGCTTGCCAGCCCGGTACAGGAGTTTGAAGGAGTAGGTGGATAAGGCAGCCAACCAGCGATGTCCTGTAACATCCAACTTTGCAGAGGTCAGGATATAGGTGAGCGGGTTGTTGTCAGTAACCCTGGTGAAGACAAGACAAGACATTTATTTTTGTATAGCCCAATATCAACAACAGTCGCCTCAAAGGGCTTAACAGACTGCATTAGACAACATCCCCTGTCCTTAGACCCTCCATCAGGGTAAGGAAAAACTCCAAAAAAAACCCAGCCGGGAAAAAAGAGAAACCTCAGGGAGAACCAGGACAGTTGACAGGCTATACCGACTTCGGCTGTGCATCTGGAGCCAATCAGCCCTTTGGGCAGCCTTGTTGCTGGCCCTGGTCTTGGCTGTTGTAGTTCAGCACAGTAGGATCTCTTCTTTGCGGGACAGTGTGGGCCCTGCTCAGTTCCTGTGTGTCCCACAACACACGAAGAAGAGATTCTTCGTAGACTTTAGCTCGCCATTCTTTCCATAGCCGACCAGGCATTACTTGGCCAAATCCCTTGTGCTAACCGGGTCAAACCGTAGCTTTCCCTCTCTAGTGTTGGCAGAGGTAGTAAAAAGCTCGAGTGTTGTTGCCTCGCTTCCAGCGTCTAACTAGTGCAGGACTAACAGGGCTTCCCACGCACGTGATTGGCTCCGGTGTTCCTGCGAGAGGAAACCGGAAGTGCGCAGTACTTTTACGGACGCCATATTTGTAGTTCTTTTAGTGTTTGACCGGAGTGAGTAATTTAACCTGGGTTACAAACAGGTTACCTTGTTGCCTTAAAGAACCAATCATATAGAGAATACCTTTGTATATTAATATTACTAGTCATATTTTGGTCTTTTGTCTGCATTAACTGTGTGTCTTATGGAAAGAGGCTGCAGTAAAGCGGCTGCTCCGCTCCTTTCTCTCTCTGTAAGTCTGTCAATTAGGGATAATGGAGCCCGGGGCAGCAGAAGGCAACTCCCTCCCTGCACCCTCCCCCTCTCTCCTATTTGTCTTGTCTGTTTCTGTCCACTTTAGAGTCAGTCACAATGGAGCCCAGCAGTCCCAAGAAGATCCAGTTTGCGGTTCCTCCCCTGCAGGGACAGCTGGACCCACAGGCGGCAGAACATGTGAGTCCCGCTGCGTGTTGTACATGTTCTGTGTGTGTGGAGTGTGTGTGGGCTGTGACTCTTGAATAGAGCCTGCTCGGTGTGATGGTGGGAGCCTGCTCATGAATTTCTTTATGGCACAAGTTTCTGCTGTTTGTAGATCAAGCTCAAGGCCTCCCATTGCTCTCATGCACTGGAAACCAAATGAATACAAAGTCAAATGAATGAAAAGCAAATGAAATGTTAGATTTGGGGAGATTTTTATTTTTTTATTTGATTGGGACAGTGCATGTTAATGAACATACATGAGACACAACCACATGAATGTAAACATGCCATATTGTAGCCATAGCCTAATTTCCATCCGTTGTCCCAACATTTTCACACCATTCACCAGAGCATCAATCACACACCAGTGCTGTGTCACTGGAGGCAAGGAGGGCTAAGTGTCTTGCACAAGGACACAACGACAGTAAGAACTGTGGGGAGAGCGGGAATCGAACGGAAGGACGACCGCCCTACCACTGAGCCACTGCGCCCCTTTTTTTTTAACTTTTGACTGTGACATTACGATTTTCTTTAGATATTATTATGTCTTCCTAAATATTATTTTTCTATTCAGTTCTGTGTTCTATTTATTTATTCATTTATTTTCTGGAAAAAAATATTCTCTGAGAATTTCTACATTTCAGAAGACTGTGGGATGATTTTTTATTTTATTTTTTATTTTATGAAAAAGGCACAAAAGTAAAATTCTAATAAATGTGTCAGTTTTGTACCCACATACGTTTTCTGATTTGTATAAAACGTTTGTGACTTGAATTGGATTAGAACTCGACTTCATTTGATTTGGACTCACCTAGGACTTGACTCGTACTAGTCTTTGGTTACTTGGACTTGAACACTGAGGACTTAACAGAGATTTGGACTACCACAAATTTGTGTGTACATCTGTCCAGTACCTGACTCCAGCTCCGAGAGCCGAAACAGGATAAGAGTATAAAAATGATTGAATGGAACTACAAAGCTATTTAAACTAAAAAGGTTAGATTCTTTTGAGCTCCATACACATTTGTTTTTGTCTGGTTTGTGGAAACATAAAGGGCCTTATCTTATCTTATTTTGTATTTCCCAAGAAACTAATTTGTGTTTGAACTAAGTCTGACAGAAAAGGTCATAGCACAAGTCAAAAGAGCAGATTTCTGTTTTTACAGGCAAGTCATTTCAGTGAGACTCTGGGCAGGTCAACTCATGCAGACAACTCATGTGGCTTATATTTTTCACTCTTTAAAAGCAAGAATGAATATCTCCAAGAACGTCATTGGCTAAAGTGCGCATGGATTCTATTTCGGGATTAGGAAATATTTGGAAGAATCTGACTATCTATGATTACATGTTACTTTCACAGATTCGCCGCAGAAGACCAACCCCTGCTACTCTCCAGATCTACAGACACCCAGGCACAGGTAACAAACGTAGGAGTACCTTTAGGTTTAATGTAGAGAGACAGGATGGTAGGGAGAAATGGCTGAGAAGAGCCAGCAACAGTATAATGGAGTCTTTATTAGATTTGCTGTACAGCTTTGAGTGATCTGATTATTGAAACTGGACTGATGGGTGCTCAACACGAGCCTGCTTCTGCAGAACTCATGCACATGCCAACACTGTTTTTGAACTGGCTAGAAAGAGCAAAAACTGGACATAGAGATAAATAATCAAAACTGTAACCTCATCCTTCTATGGGCCACCCATGTGACCACCATAAAAACACGCTCAGGTGACAGACTGTTTGTGTAAACTGGCACTTACTCAAATAATAAAAGATAAGAACTATTTTAGCAGCATGTCAATGGAGACTCACAATCGTCAAAATAATAATCCTCCTACTAAGGAACTGATCAATCTGTTCTGAAAATCCCTGCATGGATCAGGAACACTTAGTTCACCGTGTCGTAAAAGTTTATCCTGCAAAAAAGAAGCTAAACATGAACACCATCCTTCTCTGGGACAGAGCTCATTTAAACTGGACTGAGGCAAACTGGAAAAGTGTTATATGATCATGAATCTAAATTTGAAATTCTATTTGGACAGCATGGACGCCGTGTACTGTAAACTAAATTTACAAACCATTCCATTCTGTTTTACCATATTATTTACTCAATGTCCCAACCTTTTTGGAATTGGGTTTGTATTTACATATTTATGTAATTAATTCAATTATAATTCAGAGCTCTCGTCTAACACCACCTCCACTAACTGTAAGCTTTATGTGGACACAACTCCATCTGATTGACAGGGAAAGTTTTTTTGCAAATCTTGATATTGCAAAGCTGACAGATGTCCTGCCCCAGCACGACTGCAGTCTGAGCTGACCTCTTCCTGACACTGCTGTGCAAGTGTTGAGTCAGCGCTGGTTTAGTTGTAGAAATGTGCACCAGTGATAAATCTAGAAGGCACTAACTGACCGCTGCTGTTTTCCCTCTGCAGATGTTGGAGATCAACACTTGGCCACTGGATGTGCACAGGTTTGTAGAAATATTAGGGCTCTATTGACCAGCTACATCAGAGTCTCTTCACTCAGAGATCAACAGTTAACAATGTACGTTTCCACTGGAGCAGTACGGCACAGGACAGCCCCAAAGACTACTTTGGCCTTTGGCTCCATCAAAGTGGTCCACTTTCTAAAAGGCTAAACGCTGCAGGCTGTTGATTGGTTGGCAGAGAATCCTCACTCAACAAAATGGAAGGGAAAACGGAAAACCAACATGCTAAATCATAGATTGTAAAAAAAATGGATGTAATCCGCCTATTCGTCCCCTATTCATCGATAATGTCACAATGACTGAGCAATAAAATGGCGGTTACATCCGGGCTTTTCCGCTTTTACTGCATAGTAAAACAATAGTTTTCAGATAGCATAAACGGACATATTAATCAAAAATGGGGGGCAGTGGCTCAGTGGTAGACGGTTAAAGGACGACCCCCCCCTCCAGAGTTATTATGTAGTAAAAACTTAGCTCTAGAGACCTGAGCCATCTTTTGTACCAGGCTGTAAACATGATTTTTACACTACAAAGTCGCCATTGGGTTTCTCCTTACAGGGTTTCTCGCTGTATATCACAGTATATCGCAGTATATTGCAGTATATTGCTGTATATCACTGTATATCGCAGTATATCGCAGTATATTGCAGTATATTGCAGTATATCGCTGTATATTGCTGTATATCACTGTATATCGTCGTAGCGTGGCGGCCGTTTAAGACCGTTTAAGAGGTTCCATGAGAGAGGCTTGTGCTAAATGTACTTTCTTTTCTAAAACAAATATTGTATGGCTCTCACTTTATGAATCAAAACACTGCTGTACTGAGCCGCACTGTAACACTCAGTGGAAACAAATTTATTGTGATCATGAAGTAAAAACAAGGAGCACACATGAGCAACCTCTGTAAAGACGTCGCAGACAGACCGGAAACAGGGAGTAGAGGGAGAGGGGAATGACTAAATGACCCAAAACCAAATCCAGATGCTAGCAGATGATCCACCGAGATGTTTGCCAATACAAACTGCAGCTTTTTTTATTTTGTAAATATTTCCGTAAGACTGTTTGTTGGTTTAACAGGCTCCGAACAGCTCTCAGAGGAAGAAGAGCGCCTACGCTCCGCCAACAGTGAAAGGTAACTCTTCAATAGCCTCTGTAAGAAAAGCAACATGAACTAAATTTAAGTCAGCAGTCATTGAAAGCATTCACTGTGATAAAATGTACTCAAATAAAAGGATAACAATATGAGTAACTAAGTAACAATATGGAGGAAGAATAAAGATAAATCCAGATCATTAGGGAGGTCAAATTAATCACATTAATATTCCTCTGTTGTATGAACCACTTTCCTACAGGGGAAGGTGGAGATCTCAATTTTATTTTTTTTAAGATTTTTATTATGGTCTTCATTTTGATCTTTATTTAGTCAGTCTCCAAGAAATAATTGTTTATGTTGTACAAATCTGATTTCCATATCAGCACTTGAATCTCAAAACAAGAGTGAATACCAACAGGAGAATATTGCAGGGGATTTTGGCACATTTATTCTCCTTGTGCCGTTGAATGACACCTGTAGCCTTGCTGGAAAGAGCATGAGTTGCCTCTTAGCCTCCATGAACTCCTTTTGCACCACTGCCATTATTCTCTGTTTATCTGGAAATGCTTGAACCTGAAAAGGACAGGCATGCTATATTTGTGATTAAGTCTTTGTCACTCCACTGTTGTCTTAACGCTTCTGTCACTGCTGTTGCTCTTAGCTGCATGCAGCCTGTCGTCTGTGATGTGCTGCTAACACTAATAATCAAACCTAAATATTACCCACAGCTAATGCTGTCTTTACTCCATTGGCTGCAGATGTGACTCTTGTCTTTTGTAATATTTCCCTATGAAAGCACTAAATCTGTTCATATGTAAGATGCAGAATAGAAAGGTTCTGTGCACGGCTGCTGTGTAGAGCTGCAGTGTGCAGAGCTCTTCCAGGAAGTGGAGACAGTGAAAGCTTTGCCGTATTGATCCTGGAGGGAATGTGTTTGTGCAGAATGGTTTCACTAAAAGCCTTCAGAGAACGGACAGAACCTGTGATAGAGATTCTTTAGAAAAGACTTAATATGATATCCTGATATACCACTTGACAGAATGAGTACTCCTAATACGAGTACTATGAACCAGACACAGATTTTATTAGTTTTTGTGTCTTGACACTTTAACAGAGCAGCATTTGGATTGTGTTGTTCATCTCACATTGCATTACACTGTGGTCATTCATGGTGCACCCACCTAAAACATGAGGCATACCCATGAGAGAGGCAACAATGAGAGGGGTTGTCACAAAAGGAAATGTGACTTTTCACAAAAATGTGCCAGGATTTGTCTGAAAAACAAACCAAAGTCCTTTCTGTAATCTAAGGCGGACATGGTTATTCCAATCTTTTTTATTCATTTTCGTGAGCAGTTAAAACATGTGTCCACTAGAGGTGCTGTTCTCTCCTCAGACTCAGACCAGATGAGCCCAGTCACTTGTCTATGGGCCAATCAGAATGGGCCGGAGGAGGTCAATGGGAACCAGGCCAGGCTGCTGTTAGCCGACCAGGCGAGAGGAGTGGCCCACAGCAGCAGTTCAGGGGGTAAACCTCAAATATTCCCTATGTGTCCATCTAGATAGAGACAGGATAAAGTGAATGGGGAACAATGGAAAGAGGATTGAGGTTAAGTGTCATAGCTATAAAAAGTACAGGAAGTCTTTGCACAAAATAAAGAATATTTGCCACAAATGTAAACAAAGCTTCTCATTACTCTCATTTATTTCATATTACTTGCTCATGCATTTCCATTTTGTCTGTGACAGTCTCAGTCTAACAATACTAACTCCTGTCTCTCCCTTCTCTTGTCCATCTTCTGTTTTTCTCATTTTTTCTCAGACTACTCATGTGAATTCAAAAAGGAGCTCTCCAGTCCTGACTCGGTTTCCCGATAGCCACCTTTACCTTTACTTCCTTCACACTTCACGCATTCAAATGTGACTAGGTGTTCCATTTTGTGGCCGAGTTCCTCTCTCGGCCGCTCCACTTCCAGCACATGCACTCTGACTGTTGGGTTCAAAGGTCAAACCACATATATTGGAAAGGTTATGCTTACATATACATAACTGTGAATAAAGTGTAGTATATTATAACCACATTTGGTAAATGTCCGACTCTTGTTTAGCTCTGTTTTATTGCTTTTAAAGACGACTAATAAATTCTTGGATTGTAACGATGTTCTTCTAAAAGAAATAATAGAATATGAAAAAAACATAAGCCTCACAAACACTACTAAATGTCATTCGTCTGGACTGAACGTACAAATACAATACAAAGTTTAAATGTTAAAGCTGATTTGGTTTGACCACAAGGTAAAGTCTACCTCTGTTCTGTTGTTATTAAGACGTTAAAGAGGATTTTGCCCCTCCACAGGAAGCATGTGTTCTCACGCTGGCTTCTGTGTACGCAGGAGCTGTACCTGAAGAGGACGAGGAGGCCAACTGAGGAAGCAGCAGAACACGGCCTCTACAGAAGCACACGTGTCTTTGACAGTCAGCCTGCACTGGGGAGCCATTAAACCCATATTTCTTTTTAGTGGCTCAGATTTGTTATGAAGCTGTCAACTAATGCTCTAATCAGAAAACCGAATGCTGATTAACCATTTTTCATGTTTATGACAATTCAATAAAGACATAAACGATAGGCATTTCATTTTGTCTTTACCAAGGTGAGAGATTTGTGAGTTTGTTCTGGAAATGACCCGACCTAAACCATGACTCATGTTGTATGTACAGTTTAATGTAAGTACCTGTACACCTGTCTTTCCATACGACCACTGCACAGTCCAAGAAGGCCATTCTCTCCAATTGTGGTTAACTTGTGCACATTCGGAGCTCTTGACACCTTCCCTGGCACACAGAGCCACTGGTTCTGATATGTGGATGGCATTTGAGGACGTGGAAGCCTTCACAGAGCATATCCTTGTGGACAAGGACGTCAGGTTCACCTGTGAGGAGGCCAATGAGAACAGCCTGGCCTTCTTGGACTGTGCTGTGGTTATTTGTGAGGACAGGTAAAAGTATTGAGGACCAATTCCTCCTCTTCGACTCTCAACACAACACAGGCACAGAGCCCAGGAGGGGCCCAAAAGTTCAGAAGGAAATGGAAAGAGGAACAACAGGTCTGTCTGAGGGATATAAACTCATCTCAGAGAACAGTCTACTTTAGAATTACAAGTCTCTTGCATGAGGAGAGAAAACGTCCTCTGTTTCTAAACAATGTCCAGATGTTTTTTCAACCTCTTAGTGTTAGGACTTACCTGGACAAACGTTTGATAAATGAGGTCAGTGATCACAAGATGCTGCTGTTGGCTCCCTCTAATGGCTCTTGTTGGAATGGACCCCTTTAGTGTTTTCGTTTTCCGTAGGATTGCAGGATTCAGTGTGTGCAGAAGTATCAGTGCATTTACAGAAGAGTCCTTCACACAGTGTGGTCTGACACAGCCCTAAAGTTTATTTTACTCATGTCATTTAAGTTACACAGTGGAGTCAAAGACACAAAATAGGTTAGAAAAATGAGCAACCATTCCACATCAAAAAAAAGGCAGATTCTGTCCATGGATCTGTCCCGACATGCCTATAATGCACACTAGATACACAGTGAACTAGACGTCTGATCAGTGGGAAAGCAGTCTTTGTAAACTATCTGGATTTAGAGGATGAGTGGTTTTCGGGGCCCACATAGAGTCCTGAGTAGTGTGCAGTATGAGCTTTAGACAGAGAGCCCTGGTGTTAGCAGAGGGCTAGCGTAAACACCCTGCTTTGTGTCTGATCTACATGACGCCGGTGCTGTGCTTTGAAGAATAAAAAGTCAAACTACACTGCTGTAAAAGCCTGCCCGGCCTAAGAGCGTTCATGTGACAGGTTACAAATGGAACTCAGTGGTGTTGCCCCGTTAGTGTTTAAAGAAGTTACCGGAGTTTATGCATTGTTTTCCCTGGCTCTTTTGCCAGCTTCATCCACCCAGCTGTATTCAAACCTACAGAAACAATAAACAAAAAGTGCCAAAATACAAGCAGCAGGGCGTGCTGTCTGTTTACCTGCTGCAGGAAATATTACATCAAAGCATGAGTAAAATGAATTATTCTCTAACAGCAGTGTGGATTTTTTAAATTGCTATTCCCGTTATGTTTTTCTGTAGAGCTGCTATAGAGTCAGACGTTTCCAGAGAGTTCAAACCATCCACTCCAAAGCCCTCATACACATCTTTTAGTGTCAAAACATTTGCCAAATTGTCATTATATACTTGTCATAAAAATGACAGAACATAAACATTAAAAAACAGACAGTTCAGTTCACATCAAAGCAGAATACAGATATCTCTTTACCCACAAAAGGTTCATATTACAGCTAGCAAAAAAAAAAAAAAAACACATCACAAGTGTTGTATGTACTCATTATGAAATGTCATTTTAGCGTATAAGTATTTTGAATGGCCCATATTGTGTAAACTTACATCAACAAGCAACACGTCTCTCATTATCAACACAGGAATCCACATCAGAATCAGAAAAATTAAAACTCCACAGCAAATCATTTGCATTCCCAAAGAAGCTTCCAAATCCATCACCACAAAGTCATCAGCTGGACACTAACAATCTGAAATATTTTATGTAAAAGAAAGAAAAATATTTTTTAGTGTCAACTTTCTGACTTGGATGGGGGACACGGTGATGACGACACGCCTCCGGGGGCCTCCCGGGGTGCAGCTCCTCTAATCCTGCGTTCCCCCCGGGCTCATTGACGAACCGGCCGGTTCAGGTCATGATGACGCAGTGGCTCAGTGGTAGAGCGGCCGTCCTTCAACCGGAAGGTAGGCGGTCCGATTCCCACTCTCCCCACAGTTCATACTGTCGTTGTGTCCTTGGGCAAGACACTTAACCCACCTTGCCTCCAGTGGTGTTCCAGCTGTTAACACTGGTGAATGGAACCTTAATGTAAGTCGCTTTGGATAAAAGCGTAAATGTAAATATGACGACGCAGGCCTTCCTGGGGTCTCAGAGGATGAGGAGGCCATCCCGCCCATTGGCGTTCCCCTGGCTAGCGCTCTCACAACCTACTGGAGGTGTGTGAGCAAGCGGCCGCTCGCCTCAACATTGAGTGGCCGGCAACTCAGAGCACCACCGACCAGGAGAGGGACGTTTATGACAGGAAGAGGCTGGGAGCTCCTCCCGGTCCGAGAAAACAACAGGACCGGTGACATACATGCAGTATTGTTCAAAAATAATAGCAGTACAATGTGACTAACCAGAATAATCCAGGTTTTTGGTACATTTTTTATTGTTAAGTGGCAAACAAGTTACCAGTAGGTGCAGTAGATTCTCAGAAAACAAACAAGACCCAACATTCATGATATGCACGCTCTTAAGGCTGTGCAATGGGGCAATTAGTTGAAAGGGGTGTGTTAAAATAAGCATAGCATTCAATCACTGAGGTCATCAGTGATTTTTCATTTTTGTGAAAAAACAGGTATGAGGCCCCTATTTAAGGATGAAGCCAGCAGCACTTGTTGAACATTTGAAAGCCTGAGGAAAATGGGTCGTTTAAGACATTGTTCAGAAGAACAGCGTACTTTGATCAAAAAGTTGATTGGAGTAGGTGAAAACCTATAAAGAGGCAAAACCAGAGAGACGTGGAAGAAAACGGAAGACAACCATCAAAATGGATCGAAGAATAACCAGAATGGCAAAGGTTTAGCCAATGATCAGCTCCAGGACGATCAAAGACAGTATGGAGTTACCTGTAAGTACTGTGATAGTTAGAAGACGTCTGTGTGAAGCTCAAAAATCCTTTGTAAAGTCTCTCGTTTAAAAAAAAAAAGGCATGTGCAGAAGAGGTTACAATTTGCCAAAGAACACATCAACTGGCCTAAAGAGAAATGGAGGAACATTTTGTGACTGATGAGAGTAAAATTGTTCTTTTTGGGTCACAGACAGACGACCCCCAAACTCTGAATTCAAGCCTCGGTACACAGTGAAGACAGTGAAGCAAGCATCCTGATATGGGCATGTTTCTGCTACTATGGTGTTGGGCCTATTTATTACATACCAGGGATCATGTTTACATTTGTCAAAATACTTGAAGAGGTCATGTTGCCTTATGCTGAAGAGGACATGCTCTTGAAATATTTGTTTCGACAAGACAATGACCCCAAACACACGAGTAAACAAGCAAAGTCTTGGCTCCAAACCAACAAAATGAAGTGGCCAGCCCAATCCCCGGACCTTAATCCAATCGAGAAGCTGTTTCTAATTGTGAATTGTGAACTTCCTTATGGGAGAACTGAATTGGATGGGAGAATTTCAGTTCTCCCATAAGGAAGTTTAACATGTGGCTGTTAACTTCCAGAAGGAAGGAGGGGCATACTGAGTATGTGCAGTAGGAGTGTCATGACTCCAGCTCATTCCTGATTGGAGAAATCAGCAATGTTGCAACTGCCACACGTTGCAACTGTCCCCACTCTCCCCTACTTTCACTCTTCACAGATGTGGTCGTCCTTGTCCCTACAGTCTTGAGCTGGGACGGAAGAATAAGCAACGGTTGTGAGAGAAGCTGAACCGCCCGGTCTTCACTGAAACAGAGACCATCGATGGACTTGTTACAATCACAGAGTCCAGCTTCAAAAGGACCTATCCACCTCTGACTAACGTGGATATCTCTGGGGAACCTGACCCTCCTAAGATGACCAGAGAGCTTTGGGATGTCCCTGAACGCCCCTCAGAGCAGGTAAGGAGGCTCTGCCCTTTGGTTTCTTATCTCTATTTTCATGCCCATTACATCTGTCACTGTTAGAGCTGCTCTCAGTTTTTATGGGTCACAGAATTTGTAAAAATGTCTGGTGGAGCAGGCTTTCTCAAAGTAACCCTGCCCTTTATCCTGAACAGGTCCGGCGCACTAGCTCTGAGTGTTCAGAGCCTGCTCCACGCAAGTCTTTGGTCACTGAGAAGGTAAGGAGGCTGACGGAAAACACAACATTTAAAGTCACAAGAACATCAAAACTAGTGGCTATTGTACAGATGCAGACATGACTGTAATATAATATGATTATTTGAGCACACTCACCTTTTTTTTGTCAAATAAAAGTCTAAATGCAGCTCTTTGAACCAAATACTGTTTCTCACTTCTCGTCCTGCACAGGTACAGACGCCTGAGTGTTCAGAGCCTTCTGTCTCTGTGGAGCTGGTCTCTCGAGGGTCTTTGGTGATGAACAGAGGTGTAAAAAGTACCTGAAAGCCATACTTGAGTAAAAGTACAGATACCTTACTGTAAAAATAACTCCACTACAAGTTACAAGTCACCAATTTAAATATGACTTGAGTAAAAGTCTTAAAGTATCCCATTTTAAAAGTACTTAAGTATTTTACTCGTACTGAATGTTGGCCCAAAGATGCACTCGACCTCAACACAAAGAGATATTGTAGGTCAGTTAAAAAGAAGAAAGTGTATTTATGAGGTTTTACTTCCTAATATAGAAAAGAAATTGAACACCTCAATATTTTGACACGACAACAAAAACACAGATTAAACAAGTCTGTCCAAGTCAAACTCAAGTGCTCAAAAAAGGCATAAGTGAAACATAAAAAAACAGTATTTTAAGTAAAATGGACTAACAAAAACAAAATGAAAAAAGTCAAATCAGGGCTGGCACTCAGGGACGCAACTACCCAGTGCTAGAGGGCTATGCAGCAACAATTTTGGCCAGTTCTCAGCCCAATACTAGTAACAATGTTGCTACCAAACATTCTAGAGCACTCTCTAGTTCGTAATAAATTGTAACATGATCCAGGTGTACATTATATATTATATACATATATAATTATATATATATATATATATATATATATATATATATATATATATATATATATATTTATATATATATATATATATATATATGTTTAAAAATATAGCACAGACCTTTATAGAGAGAGAAAGAGATGTGAGCCTGTAATTAGACCCAACAGATGTAACTATAGCCTGTATGTCTGACAGCACAGCTAACATCAACAGCTAATGCTTAAACAAAATCTATTAATGATTCCATGGTAAACCAGACTTATTGCATAAGTTATGTTTTTCAGCTTCAAGTCATTTATTGTGCATGCTACCTTATATTTACCAGTATTTTGCCTTAATAAAATTGAGATATGTCATGCATAGGATTGGTACCTTAAGGTTTAAACAAAATCTAAATGTAGCTTGTAGCAACATTATCTTAATTAATAAAGTTAGCAAACACTAACCAGTTTGTTAACATTAAGCCTCCAAGTTTGGAGCAAATCTTTGCATATCTTGGTAAACCAGAGATATTGCATTAGTTGTTTTCCAAATGATTGTAATTTATTGTACATGGCATGCTGCCTTATATTTACCAGTTTTCAGCTCAGTAACTTCGGTTTTGCACATTAAGCTAGTCTTAATTTAAACTCCATTTGGCTGCTATATTTCCAGTGTTAGCAAACGCTAGCTAGTCTGTTAACATGAATATTGCAAGCCTCCAAACACAGACGTCACACTTTAAATCCTACACACCATCTCCTTTTCCCTCTTTCTTTTTCTGTTTGTTGCCCCTGACAGCTTTTTTGCTTTATCCATCTTTCAAAGACAACTGTGTGTGTACTGTGACAACTGTACGTACCTGCGCGCTCTGCGTGCTCACGGCCAGCCACGCCCACTCGCGATATTCCATTCCAAGGAGGGCGCCTACTGTAGCGCCCTCATTGTAATAACGCTAAGTGTCAGTTCAAATGTAGTGGAGTAAAGAGTACAAGTATTCAATCAAAAATGTAGTTGAGTAGAGAGTAAAAGTTGCTTATATTTTTGATACTCAGTACAAGTACAAAGTAGCCAAAAAATACTTAAGTACAGTAACGAAGTACATTTACTTAAGTACTTTACACCTCTGGTGATGAAGTTCAGTCTTAAGAAGGGGACCAGACGGCCTGAGTATGTGGCCGAACAGCTGCCAGAGAAGGTAAGGAGGCTCATGGAAGTATAGCACTTACACTGACGTCTGTTTAAGGACCTAGAAAACCCACAGATACATCTACAGCCACTAAACATCCTCCACCCTCTGCTTTACCCTCTCGTCCCGTACAGGCCCAGACGTCCGCCCCCGACACTTCAGACCACACTCCTTACTTCCTCCGAGGCCTGGGGTTGTCTTCTAAAAGCCCCTGTGACCCTCTGACCGACTCTCACCGACCTCTGGCAAAGAAACCCAAGAGAAACTGAACACTCAAACAGTCTCCTTTAAAAGACGTTTATATTTGTGGTTTTTATCTTTTACTGTTTTAACTTTTTTCCAGTTTTATTCAACAGGATTTCAAACAAACAGCACCAAACACACAGCACTGTCTCCTTTTAGCAGCGTGTTAACACCGAGCTGCACCTCTTCACCAACAGCAACATCTGCTGTATTCAACCTCAGCCCAAAACCAGCTTCAACACCATCCTCCAGCAGTTCACTGACTCCAAAACATCATGTCTGCCCTGCACCGCCCAGCTGCTGCTCCAGCCGACCATCAACATCTACAGGGATGAGCTGTCATTTCAACCATCCAAGCCTCTTCACCTGTCGTTTCTACATCAGCCAAAAGCACCTCAAATCCAATCTGCCTCCAACACAACATCCCTCTACAGCCAACCGGTCTGTCACCTTCATCATTTGGCCATCATTACATTTACATTTACATTTACATTTAGTCATTTAGCAGACGCTTTTATCCAAAGCGACTCACATTCACCAGTGTTACATTTACGGATGACGCTTTCATTTAAAGCGACTTACATTAAGGTTCCGTTCACCAGTGTTACAGCTGGAACACCACTAGAGGCAAGTTGGGTTAAGTGTCTTGCTCAAGGACACAACGACAGTATGAACTGTGGGGAGAGCGGGATTCGAACCGCCTACCTTCCGGTTGAAGGACGACCGCTCTACCACTGAGCCACTGCCGCCCCATCATCATCACTACTAATACTAACTAAAAAGTTAGTATTACCTTTTGCAGCAAAACATAGCAAGCAGCAAGCAGTCTCTTCCTACGACAGCTGGTAGGTAACAGCACATGGAACACTTCAAACACCATTGTCATGATAACTTAAAATTCTCTCACATTCTTGCAGGTAAAGTCGACCGACTGATCCAAGAGTCTCTTCTGTCCAGGGACCAATGTAACAGCATTTCTTTTAAATTAAGCTTGTTTTTGTTTTTAAATAGAAAATGTTATATTCCTGTGTTTATGCAAATGTCACTAATTACACATTTATCTCTTTTCACCTTCAGCCTTCAGACTGTGTCTGCTTCATGTGTTCCTGCTATGACTTGCAGGTGAGTAAAAGATTCATGGTGTTCTTCTGCAGCTGTAGGTTGTGTTATGAAGGTATGTCAGCTCACGACATGTTATTTTTCACTTTTCAAAAATAAGAGCTGCTCCAGTCACAAAAAATAAACAAGAACAAAACATGCTTCACTGCAGCATATGCCCTTTAACCTTAAAATATGAATAAACCAAAAGTTAGGATTCAGTTGAATGTGTGGTTATTGTTAGAAATTACTTGTTGCCTTTTACAGTCTATTAACGAGCATTCACTTTCACTTTCATTCTTTATAATGCACATACAATATTTGAATCTACATGTTGCATACATTAGTTATATTTATAGTTGCACTTTGCACTTTTAATAATCTACAATGGTTTGAAATGCTGACAGATATTGCACTAATCTGATTGTATTTGAACTTAATTATTACTTGCTCTGTGTCAATACGTTATTGGGCTAAATAACTAATGGAATTAATCTGACAAAGAAGTGTTGAGGGGAAAAGTGATGTAAACTTTCAGGTTCATAACTTTGATCAAATTTATGACAATGACATGAAAAGCAAACATTGAAGATTAATGGGTCAAAGTGGGTAACGTGTGCACAAGAGAGCAGCAAAGTCAGCAAATGAGTTTTCATCAAAAGTCAGGGGGGTGCTCTGAACAGGACGGAGGGAGAGGTGAAGGACAGAGGAGTGCACCGATACCAAAGTGAGTCACATCATTTATTCTATTTAGTGTCCATTTTATTCATTTAACGTAATATTCGGCTCATATTATAGAGTTTGTGAAGAATCCTGCTGCTGTACAAGGTAACTGTAAACTCTCATGCTGGTTCAAAAGCCTAGGAGTAAAAATTAGTCTTTAGTTTAAACACAGGTTTAACAGGCTCCTGTCTGAGCTGCAGCAGGGAAGGCAGGTACAGTACCACATTTTCTGAACGTTCACTAGCCTTCAGTGTTGTGCAAGTTACTTCCAAACTGTAATACATTATAGATTACTTGTTACTGTTATTTAAATGTAATACTTTACCTTAGAATATTAGTGTCTCGGAATTGTAATACATTACATTACTCCTGTATTACTTTTGAGTAGGGTGACCAGATTTCTCAGAGTGGAATACGGGACAGACACAGAACCCACAGACCCACAACACCTACTGCACACATACAAGTATTTACACTTAATACTATTGTTAGCTATGTAAAAAAATAAATGTAGACTTACATAAAACTATGGCCATGAATAACAGAATCATATGCAAAAAGTCCTTCACTTGCATGCACCTTATCAGATTCGCAACTTTGCTTCACAAACAATTCGCTGACACTTGGAGTAGCACACTTACTTTTAGCAGCGTCCATGTGCTTTTTTGTGTGCATATGCTGCGTAATGTCGGCTCGCCCTCCGTGAGCATTGGAAAAGCGAGCCCCGCAAATGTCGCATCTTAATTTACTTGCCTCTGATAGTGACTCTTTTGAGAAATTTAAACTCCTTTTGAAGATCGTCGTTAAATGTACACTCACGCTTCTTTGACATCTTTGCACCTGAGGCAAGCTTATCCGTCCTCTCATCTCATATACTGTACACTTAACTGTGAAGTCGGATTCCGCCTTCACTAACTGCACGTTGATTAAGGGAATTGTGATTGGATGGAATTGTCCTTCTGCCTTCTCTTATTGGATGGATTTTTTTTTCTCTAAAATATACTATAAGGTGATTTGTTAGTTTTATTAGGTTATTCCGTATGAGAGGAGTACTCACGCTATCACTCAGCAAAAAAAAAATATAAAAATTTATATATATATTATCGATAAAATACGGGACAAAACATGATTTTTTCATAAAAAGTCGGGACACTAAAATTTGAGTTGAAATACGGGACTGTCCCGGGAAAAACGGGACGTCTGGTCACCCTACTTTTGAGTTACTTTCACGAAAATAACTACAAGGTAGAACTTAAAATTCTAAAATGACAAAATGTAATACAGAGCATTTTACATCCAGTAGAAGGCAATTTGATGTTCCATAATGACTATGGGCTATCCAGGCTACTAACAATATAGCATATAATTGGCAAAGTGAAGGCTCAAGACAAGAAAGGATGACAGAAAATCACAAATGATTAAAGTCTGTTAAAAGTATGGTAGAGGTAAAATTATTATCTGGCAATATCCGTGAATAGCTTGGGTCTATTAATATTAGACACAACATAAGAAAAATCTAATGCCATTGTTACGTCGACAGTTCTTTCGGTTTTACACAAAGGTTGCATTTGACTATTACGTTTTTTTTTGTCCTTATCTCTGACAAATTCGAAGTAATGAGCATACGTCCACCTCGTGAATGTACAGTCGTCTTCTGCCATCTTCATTAGCCGCTTTTCCACTGGCAAGCGCGACTCGTGAGCACAGCAGGGGCAGAAATCATGCCTTGCGCCACTCCTCTAAAACCCGCCTTTACTGGACTATGTCACGCAATAACAAAGTGACACCAACAAGAGGTAGATTAATGAAACTCGCGGTCACGCAAAGGTTTTTTTTTTTTGTAACGCAAGCTTTGCTGAAAATGTACCGAGTAAAATATTACTGAAAATTAATTAGTAATGCCTTACACTACTGCGTTACAGGAAAAAGTAATACATTACTGTAATGCATTACTTTTGTAACGCGTTACTCCCAACACTGCTAGCCTTTGACTAGTCCCTATGGCCACGCCCCAGTGTGTACTCTGATTGGTCACGTTATCCACTGTCTAGGTCTAGCCTAGTCCTGCTAAAGCAGGGTGTCACACTCAAAGTGGTGAGGGGCCATGATAGTAAATAAGAAGCCTTTCAGGGGCCAAAGATTGTGACACTTGGTTAGCTTTGATTAAGTTTTACAGTGTTTGAATGTAAGGTTTCCAGGGCAAGCATAATATGGCCTTTTTCCCCATTAGCCTCACTGACAAATGGTTTTCTGAAGGCTACACAGTTGTTTAGTCCCAATCTCTCGTGTTCCCTTCACATAGTGCGTTTGTGGAAATGCTCTTACTTTCACCTTTAAACATAGCCCTGAGTTCTACTGTAGTTTTTTTTTTTACAATTTGCTTTTACCAAACAGTGATCGCGGATCATGATCATTTCTGCGACCACATTTCTTCCTCGAAGATGATGGTTCTCCACTATCCTTCCACTTTTTAATACTGCGTTGGACAGTTCTTAACCCAAGTTTAGTAGTAACAATCTCCTTAAATGTTTTCTCTGCTTGATGCCAATAATGTGACCCTTCTGAAACAGAATAACATCTTTTCCACAACCACAGACTGTGTCTTCCACATGTTTGTTTAAGAAATGAGAAACTACTCACTGCATCAGTTAATGGATTATTTATCAGGGTTAAATAACTTAACATAATCATACATGCAGTAATTATCCAATGGGAGACTCTTACCAACTAACTTAGGTTAAAAAAAAAAAAAAGGTTGAAGTAAAAGCATCTCTCTCACCTTGAAAACCGTGTCCAGATGCTTTTACTTACTCCTTTTACTTTTACTTACTCCTTTTTTTCAAGATGTCTTGGATGAGGACCTTCACAGACATGTTGCTACTAACTTAGGTTAGTTAAATCCATGTAGTGATATTTTTTGGACAGGCAGTATACAGGTAATGCAATAAACTGAAACACAATCATAAATATGGCTTATGTCTACCACTATGACATAATTGACAAAAGAAAAAGATTCTTGGTCCAACTCAAGTTTATTCTGAACATTGAAAAGACAACATACAGCATCCGTTGTACAGTGCTCCTTAACAGCACCCCCACACAGCACTCATATATTAATTCTCAGATAAACAGGACTTTTATACACAACCTGGAAAGTACACGAGAACGGCATCGAGCTGAATGGGTTAGAGGGCATTTACAACCGTCAGTCATCCTCTCATTCTGTGTCTGGCTACTGCACTGGACTGATCCATTCTGATTGGACAGTGGCTGGTCACTAAGGAAACTAACTTCATCTAGCTCAGGATAAACTGACCATCTCTAGGTAGTTTAATATTTACAATGGGCTGTCGCCATTTTGATGTTCAGACTGTGGAAGGGATTTGAATCTTGAATTCCATGCAATTACCGAAACAGACCACATCAGTTTACAGACTTTGCAAATGTCTGATTTTGCTTTGCTTTATTCTTGGTTAATTCACAACTCTGATGGTCAAAATGGCAGCTCAGCTTGAGGTCACTTACTGTATATGCAACTTACTAAAGTGAGGTCACCAACAATAGCTCTTGAAGTGATATTTTTCTGGAGTAGCATGTGTTCCTGCATAGTGACAGCTCCATAGCTGCAACTCAACAAAAAAATATATAAGAAGTATACCTGCTGCCAAAAAGACATTCTCCCTTCAGCACCTTCCATTGCACTGTTCATAATAATGACAAGAGGTCCTTCCAAGTTCCCTTATTCCAGCATTAATAGATTTACACAAAATGGACCCTGACATCTTGATTTCTTTCTTTCTGTAACATGGTGATATCCTTCTAGAAATATTAACTTATTTAGCAGACATTGCACTTGTCATTTCAACTGTACATATGTAGAATGTTCAGGAAAAAAAACAAGAGGCAGGTTTTAGTTTAACAAAAATCAGACAAGTCAAGGTGTCTTTATACACAAATCTTACGAAGCGTCAGAGAGACTTGCAAATAATACCAGACATCGTCAGTCAGTCAAACAAAGGTTTGTTGGGGGAAAACGGGCGGGGGCTGGGATTGTCACTGGTGTTCCAATGGAAACTGTCTCTTTAAGAGGCCTGGACTGAGCACCGAAGCAGACTGAGTGGATGAGAGAAATGGACTGGACTGAAGCTGAAGACTGGACTGAAGTTCCTTGGGTGGATAAACTTTGTCTAATACCATTAACTACCAGCACAGAAAAAGGTTAATAAAAGTCAAAGTAAAAACAATATTAAGACAATTCAAATTAAATTTAGGACACACACTACGTCAGTCAGTGCTACTGTAGATTAGCTTTTACACAGGAGCCCACAAATCTCATCACTTGCTGTGAAAAACACCTTTAAATTACGAGATGTCCTTGTACGGAGCAGCCATTGTTAAATTTATTTTATACGGACTGAACAGAACTCTGTCCCTGCCACATTTAACAGTCCTCTGAGGACAGTCAATCTTGACCAGAACCAACTTTCAAAAGCAACTATATTTACATTAAATGCCAACTAACTTTTATAAAAAATGTACTTTTTGGTCCCGGCCCAATGTTTGTAAACCACAGCTTTAGGCGGGCTAGAATTTGAATTGTTCTGGTTGTTGGGCGCCCAACAAATGAAAGCTCTGAAAACTATAAGAATAATTTTGCAGATACACAAACCATTTTAGAGAATTGATTTTTCCCAACTGATTTTGTCATAGTTAAGGCTCATTTATACTAGAAACCCATTTAGATACTGACAGCGCGTTCTGTCCATACTCGCTGTTCATTTGGTCCGTTTTCCCAAAGCTCGCGGATACGGCCCAGTGGAGCAGTACATATGTTGGCAATAGATTGACAATGGTGGAGCGACCAGGCGAGTTTGGTCAGAAGTTATACACATTTTACGTAACTTTACTGAAACAGCAAAACAGCTGACATCGACACAATTCTAATCTTTTTTGTTCCAAACACCACCACAATGGATTGAAATAAAACGAACAAGATGTGCTTTAACTGAAGACTTTTAGCTTTAATTTGAGGGTATTTACATTCAAATCAAGTGAACGGTGCAGGAATTACAACAGTTTGTATATGTGCCTCCCAATATTTATGGACCTGACTGTTTCTGAGCATAAATGAGCCTTTAGACTATACAGACAAATCATTTAGTTATGTATTGTTAAGGCTAATGAAGATTTTGACATATAAGCCAACATAATATTATATTAAGTACCCATACAAAAGGAAAATCAGTAAGATCAATAATTATCCAAAAATGGATACACACATGGATAAATTTGTTGGTACCCTTCGGTCAATGAAGGAAAAACTCACAATGGTCACAGAAAAAAACTTTATTCTGACAAAACTAATAATAAATAAAAATACTATGAATGTTAACCAATGAAAGTCAGACATTGCTTTTCAACCATGCTTCAAGGGAATTAAAAAAAAAAATAAACTCATGGGACAGGCCTGGACAAAATTGTTGGTACCCCTAACTTAATATTTTGTTGCACAACCTTTTGAGGCTATCACTGCAATCAGACGATTCCTGTAACTGTCAATGAGACTTCTGCACCTCTCAGCAGGTATTTTGGCCCACTCCTCATGAGCAAACTGCTCCAGTTGTTTCCGGTTTGAAGGGTGTCTTTTCCAGACGGCACGGTTCAGCGCCTTCCAAAGATGCTCAATAGGATTGAGGTCAGGGCTCATAGAAGGCCACTTTAGAATAGTCCAATGTTTTCCTCTTAACCATTCTTGGTATTTTTTGCTGTGTTTTTGGTCATTGTCCTGTTGCAAGACCCATGACCTGCGACTGAGACCAAGCTGTCTGACACTGGCCAGCACATTTCTCTCTAGAATCACTTGATAGTCTTCAGATTTTATTGTACCCTGCACAGATTCCTGTGACACCCTGTGCCAGATGCAGCAAAGCGGCCCCAGAACATAACAGAGCCTCCTCCATGTTTGACAGTAGGGACAGTGTTCTTTTCTTGATATGCTTCATTTTTCCGTCTGTGAACCTATGTGGCTTGTCAACATGTAGTTTGGCATATTCCAGTCTAGCTTTTTTATGATTTGTTTTCAACAATGGTGTCCTCCTTGGTCGTCTCCCATGTAGTCCACTTTGGCTCAAACAACGACGGATGGTGCGATCTGACACTGATGTTCCTTGAGCATGGAGTTCACCTTGGATCTCTTTAGAAGTCTTTCTGGGCTCTTTTGTTACCATTCGGATTATCCGTCTCTTTGATTTGTCATCAATTTTCCTCCTGCGGCCACGTCCAGGGAGGTTGGCTACAGACCCATGGATCTTAAATTTCTGAATAATATGTGCAACTGTAGTCACAGGAACATCTAGCTGCTTGGAGATGGTCTTATAGCCTTTACCTTTATCATGCTTGTCTATAATTTTCTTTCTATTCTCCTGCGACAACTCTTTCCTTCGCTTCCTCTGGTCCATGTTGAGTGTGGTACACACCATGTCACCAGACAACACAGTGACTACCTGAAGTCCTATAAATAGGCCCACTGACTGATTACAAGATTGTACACACCTGTGATGCTAATTAGTGCACACACCTTGAATTAACATGTCCATTATTAACATTAATTAACATGTCACATTATTTACAGTCTTTTCTAGGGGTACCATCAATTTTGTCTAGGCCTGTTCCATGAGTTTATTTTTTAAAATAATTCTGTGGAAGCATGATTGAAAAGCAATGTCTGACTTTCATTAGTTACCATTCATAGAATTGTTATTTATTATTACTTTTGTCGGAATAAAGTTTTTTCTTTTTCTTTTATTGACCGAACGGTACCAACATTTTTGTCCACGTGTGTATGTTTTATAGCTGTGAGCATAAATAAGATAGCATGGCAGAGCCTGACCTGACGTGAGCTCTCTGTATATTCTATAAACAGAAACTCAGTCTAGCAAAGCTCCATGAGCCAGTTCCTCTGATATGTTCCATACCAACCAATCACATTTGAATGCCGCTGGAGTATTGCCCTGCGTCACACTTAGGTGACTAAAGTACCTTGTTCAAAACAGTCAAGATGACTGCCAAGTTTATTTGCCTCTGCTCATCAATCAGTTTTAAATAATCAAGACAACATTACATGTTTAAAACCTCAACAGCAGACAGAGCCAAGAGTGTTCCTTTTTAAAGACGATGTTATTTGCACGCCTTGGTGGTTTACCTCTTTGTAGATTGTTGCCTAGCTAACGTCATGTCTGTAGGCCCCAAGTAGCTTTGCCCTGCCTTGAGGAAAACGAGCTGACATTGAGGCATCCTTGCTGATACAGCGAGGAGTCTGGTTTGCCAGGCTATAAACAAGATTCCCTTACAGTAAACCTTCAGTCTGTGGTTTTCAATAAATAAGCACCCTCTATTCACTTTAAACATTTACCACCACAAGATCCCAACCTAAAATAAATCCCAGTAAGATAAGAAACTCAACAAATTCTATGTCTGCCAGTCCAGCCATCGCCGGTCCCACTGTCTGCTCTGGATTTAGTCTCTCAGACCACATCCTGCTCTTATCATGGTTCTTCAAACAGCTGCAGGTCTAATCTGACCACAATCTCTCCGGTGGGAACCTCATGGAGCAACAAGCGCTTTGTGATTGGTCCTTTAGAGCCCTGGTCCTTTTTGATTTCAGCCAGTCGGATTTCAGTTCTGCCCAAGAAGTCTGCGGGAAGAAGAGTGATCAGAGGGTGACAGCAGCACTTACAGGAGTGACGAGTATACTGAGTGAGAGAGACTGACCGTCGGGTGAGAACTGGTCTCGTTCAAACACAGTGATACAGAGGACGTCCTGTTCCAGGTCTTTAATGAAAAACTGGCAATTAGAGTTCCATTTGGGATTCAGCGTGTCCTGAAGAGTGAGATGGAAATGAGTAAGGTTTTCCACAAATAATTTTTTTTGTATCTTGTAATTTTGAGAGGCAAAGTATTAACACATTTTCCCTTTTTTTAAATATATATATAATTTACCAGAACACAGTTTGGAATAGATTCTGTATCAGTTTAAAGCTCATTTTCAATGACAGGTTTTTACAGAAAAAGTAAGATTCTTTCAATTTCTTTTTTAAGTTCCTTGTTTTTTCATTCAAGTGTGTTTAGGCCTGATTTATATCAATTTGAGCCAAATCGTACTTTGCATTTGGAAATTATAACAATTAACATAACATTTAAAAAACAAAAGAAAGAAACACAAATTTAAAAAAATGCTAAGCCAGTATTTTGACATTTTTGATTTCTGATCCAAGATGGCTGACTTGTTCGTCTTTCCATGACCAGTATATGTACTAAATGTTGGGACTCTACGACAAAAAAAGTGTTTGCCCCGGTCCCATTTTCCAGTTTACCATTTACTATTTCCGGGGGGGCGCTGATGTGCCATTTTTTAAATGACATTTTAAATTTCCAATATTAAAAAAGAATTTCACAGATTCTTGAATTTCTGTCAAATTTTTCACTTTTTGCTGAGTGTGTTGCACAGCAATTACAATAGTCTCTTGCAATGCATGGCTGGCTCGGACTAATAATAATCTGATAATGAGCTTTAACCCATGTGAACCACTCCTCTCCAATTTACTAAACCCTCAGGGAACACTCGAGCCAAAGAGCTGCCATAAAATCCAAATATCAAAATTGTTTCTGCATCGATTTCCCTTCAGTTCTGCTTAAAACTACCAAATAGTCAATCCTTATCAAGGTTTTTATCCTTTAAATGTTTTAATACATGAAGTCACTCTTCTTAATGAAACAAAACACAAAATATGAAATTTTAAAACCTGACACATAAAAAATACAAATGCAATAAAAATCAATGTTAACATGTCCAAAATTATTGAATATTTGGTTGTTTTGAGCATTTGACTGGTTTAAGAGTCAAAATGCTTTTTTTATGCAGAAAAAAATATACGTTTATATAATGTACAGAAGATTTAAAAGACAGAAGGGCAGTGCAAAATACCTGTAATGTTTTTGTGATATGGCACTGGGAGCCCATTGTCACCTCACAGTACGGGTTACTTTTTCCTGAAAACACATGCAGTTGTTGATGTAAAAAATTTAATAATGGCATCAAACGCTAAAAGTGAAAAATGACTGTACCATGGGAACGACAGGGTTTAAGCTCAATTCCTTCCACGATGTTGACCATGAGTCGGCCGATACCGGTGGCCCTCTGAGACCGCACTGTCCCACACAAGGAGGAGAATGTGTCATGTATAGTCATATATATGTTTCAGTGGCGCAAAAAGGGGGTATGCGGCATATGCGGCGCATGGGGCGCAGTACCTTGGGGGCGCCAAAGGGATAGTATTTAAAAAAATATATATAATTTTTTTTTTTTTTTGGTATTTCCTAAATGTAGCTTAGCTGCTGTTGTGCGTTTCTAAATCATTTCAGTATTTCCTCAATACTATATAACATTTTAGAGGACTAACAGGCGCCCTCAATAGAATTAATAGAATATCGCGAGTGGGCGTGGCTGGCGCTGAGCGAGCCGGTAACGTTACGTACAGTTGTCACAGTACGCACAGTGTTCTTTGGGGCTAAAAAAAAATAAAGAAAGAGGGAAAAGGAGATGGCGTGTCAAGGTATGGGACAGCTGATAAACAGGCAGGATTTAAAGTGAGACCTCTGTGCTTGGAGGCTTGTAATATTCATATTAACAGAGTAGCTAGCGTTTGCTAACACTGGGAATGTAGCACCCAAATGGGGTTTAAATTAAGGGTTTTAATTAAATCTTAATATGCAAAACTGAGGTTACTAAGCTGAAAACTGGAAAATATAAGGCAGCATGCCATGTACAATAAATTACAATAATTTGGAAAACAACTATTCCACGATGGTTTGTTCATGTCGTCCCGAGGGGGATTTGAACCTGGGTTACTCGTGTGATAAGTCCTGTTCTTACCAGCTGAGCTATCCAAAAGCCAGTCATATGTTTGTATTAAAACGAGAGAGTGCATTGTGCAATGAGAACTGGCTCCTACTTAAAATTGTTATAAAAATTGAGATTCTTTTTGTTTCTTTATTGGAATCTGATCATAACGTTTGGTAACCTTGTTAATAAATCCCGTATATTAACGGTTGGGGGTGGGGGGCAAATTCATGCTGCATACCCCTCTAGCACTGGGCAGTTGCAAATATATATATATATATATATATATATATATATATATATATATATATATATATATATATATATATATATAAATAAATATAAAAAAAAAAATATATATATATAACCAAAAGAAAAAGAGATACCAAGATATGCTTTCTCCCGCTTCTTCTTCTCTGTTTCAATAAAAAGTTCTGAAGCTGCCTTAATTTTTTGAACCCATGCGGTCCTGCAAATAAACAACAAACAGACACTTTTAAATGACTGAAAACAACATTTACATTAGCCCCATCTTTATTCTTTCCATAGTGAACTTTAACAATTACTGACTCCAAGCCCTGTTGTAGATAGAGAAACAAGAGTGTGTCCAGTACCTTGACGACAAGCTGCCGTGGTTCAAAGATAGAAAGCTCACTGAGTCGATAAATGCGATAAATGACATTTAATAAAAAAACAGTGTGTTTTGACAGATTTATATCGGCTGAAACATTGCAAGTGGTTTAACATAAAGCAAAGGCGAAGCGTTCAACAGAAAATACAGCTACCCAGCCCCCCTCTCTCTTCCCACCCGAGGGCAGCTGAGTGTACCATCTTTAAAAACTGCCAGCATACCCCCTTATGCCCACGTGACCAACGCACACATGCATTGCAATGGGAATTAGACACTACATGACTGCAATACTAGATCTATGGCTCCTACAATTACCTCTCATTGATGCTCTCTGCTCTCAGAGTGTAAACCCGGTCAATGTGAGAGATGTGGAAGAGCGGCTCATCTCCCGACGGGTCTGTAGGCAGCTTTACCAACACCTCATTAAGAAAGATAGGCTGAAATAAAAGGCTGTGTTATTTTAAGCCCAACAGATACAACTTTAAGAAATGTGTGCTGATGTCCTACCGTCTTATACATGCGGTACTGTAGGTGCGTCTTGGATGAGAAGACCTTGTCTGAACCAGAGGAGCCCAAGGGTTTTGTCACCTGACAGAGAAAACCGAGATTATGTGGGTTATACAGCACTATTATACAATGCTCTAGTCCTAGTCCCTTTTAATCTGCCGTTCAAACTAATCAGAGCATTTAGCAACTTTCAAGTCCTCAGAGTCCAAGTCACCAAAGACTAGTCCGAGTCGAATATGAGTCAAGTCATCATCACTGAATGTCCAAGAGGTCACAGTGAGACCAGAGGAGACAGAGGCCACAGTGAGACCAGAGAAGACAGAGGACACAGTGAGACCAGAGGAGACAGAGGCCACAGTGAGACAGAGGAGACAGAGGCCACAGTGAGACCAGAGGAGACAGAGGCCACAGTGAGACCAGAGGAGACAGAGGCCACAGTGAGACCAGAGGAGACAGAGGCCACAGTGAGACCAGAGAAGACAGAGGCCACAGTGAGACCAGAGGAGACAGAGGCCACAGTGAGACAGAGGAGACAGAGGCCACAGTGAGACCAGAGGAGACAGAGGTGACAGTGAGACCAGAAGAGACAGAGGACACAGTGAGACCAGAGGAGACATAAGTGACAGTGAGACCAGAGGAGACAGAGGTGACAGTGAGACCAGAGGAGACAGAGGTGACAGTGAGACAGAGGAGACAGAGGCCACAGTGAGACCAGAGGAGACAGAGGTGACAGTGAGACCAGAGGAGACAGAGGCCACAGTGAGACAGAGGAGACAGAGGCCACAGTGAGACCAGAGGAGACAGAGGTGACAGTGAGACAGAGGAGACAGAGGCCACAGTGAGACCAGAGGAGACAGAGGTGACAGTGAGACCAGAGGAGACAGAGGCCACAGTGAGACCAGAGGAGACAGAGGCCACAGTGAGACCAGAGGAGACAGAGGCCACAGTGAGACCAGAGGAGACAGAGGTGACAGTGAGACCAGAGGAGACAGAGGCCACAGTGAGACCAGAGGAGACAGAGGCCACAGTGAGACAGAGGAGACAGAGGCCACAGTGAGACCAGAGGAGACAGAGGTGACAGTGAGACAGAGGAGACAGAGGCCACAGTGAGACCAGACGAGACAGAGGCCACAGTGAGACCAGAGGAGACAGAGGCCACAGTGAGACCAGAGGAGACAGAGGCCACAGTGAGACCAGAGGAGACAGAGGCCACAGTGAGACAGAGGAGACAGAGGCCACAGTGAGACCAGAGGAGACAGAGGCCACAGTGAGACAGAGGAGACAGAGGTGACAGTGAGACAGAGGAGACAGACAGTTTGCGATACGACCCCCAAACTCTGAATTCAAGCCACAGTACACAGTGAAGACAGTGAAGCAAGCATCATGATATGGGCATGCTTCTCCTAATATGGTGTTGGGCCTATTTATTGCATACCAGGGATCAGTGATCAGTGAACTGATCATGGATCAGTTTGCATTTGTTAAAATACTTGAAGAGGTCATGTTGCCTTATGCTGAAGAGGACATGCCCTTGAAATGTTTGTTTCAACAAGACAATGACCCCAAACACACGAGTAAACGAGCAAAGTCTTGGTTCCAAACCAACAAAATTAATGTTATGGAGTTGCCAGCCCAATCCCCGGACCTTAATCCAATTGTGAAGCTGTTTCTGAAGCAAAACCAAGAAATGTAAATGAATTGTGGAATGTTGTTAAAGAATCATGGAGTGGAATAACAGCTGAGAGGTGCCACACAGATGTGAAGCAGTTAAACTGTGCTCATACAACTAAATATGAGTTTAGTGATTCACAGGATTGTACAGTCAACGGCAGACTAGGGCTGTTTCGAATGCCATTTTTTGAGCTTCGAAGCTTAGGTGGCAATCAATATCGAATATTCGAAGCTTCGGTGGGTGAGGCTAAATATATAATAATAGTGTCGGTGTAACTGCCGCATTTTCATTTCTGTTAATTTTCTGTGTAAACCGTTATTTGGTGTGTTTTGTGAAGTGTCACCAGAGGGCGCTGTAGCGCAGAGTTATGCTCTTGTATACGCAGTGGTAGATTGATTAGAGCAGAAGTAGCGATCTCCACAGAAACCAAGAAAGGATACATGATTAAGAGAATAATTACGCTAAAAGTTAAAGTTTAAATTTATAAGGTAAAGGACAGTAGATCACCAAAGCTAATCCCTCTCATGGTACTCAGCCAACGAGGTTTGTTTTTGTCTGTTTTATTTTCTAGAAGTTAATGTATCAATTGTACTTATTTTCGTTAAGCTAACTGTTGTTTTATCTGTGTGTTTCATCAGTTTTCTTGGTGTTTTTATGGCGCTATTGAAAGACGGATGCTAATAAATTCATCAGTAGAGGAAACCACTTGTGTCTAAAGTACTTGGGGGAATTACAGTCGGTTTGCATTTGTATCATCTTTCACGACTTCACGTTTCACTCTTCGGCATCGTAAATGTGTTGCGGCAGACCCAGTGGAGTGCAGTGTAGCATTTGGTGCAATATGATCAGGTGGAACACATTCTTTGAATATTAATAAACATTTAATAATCTTTTAAATAGCACAGTTTCCGGTACACATTACACGGGCAGGTTTATGCTCCGAAAACGGACAGTGCATAAGTGATACAAAACACACAAAAAAAAAATATATATATATAAAAAAAGAATATTCGAATCTCAAAACTAAAAATCGAATGCCACCCCACCGAACGAATATTCGAATATTCGATTATTCTAGTACAGCCCTACGGCAGACACTGTTTTTTTTTTTAACACACCCCTTTCAACTAATTGCCCAATTGCACAACCTTAAGAGCATGCATATCATGAATGCTGGGTCTTTATTTGTTTCTGAGAATCTACTGCACCTAATGGTAACTTGTTTGCCACTTAACAATAAAAAATATACTAAAATTAAATGGCTGTTCTTCAGTGTACGTGTACCTTGCATTAGGCCCAAAGCCGCAGGGAGAGGCTCCAGCCTGCCACCCATAAGTGTGGACATACTTACTCTAAGTTGCAGTGGAGGTGGGGCTCACCTGTGTCAGCAGCAGGAAGTCATTAAACAGGAAGCCGTAGAGCTCCTTGCTGCTTTTGGCTTTAAAGAGTTTGCCACTATGGAGGAACTTCCTGGGACCCAGACAGTTGGTGACCGAGTTGAAGACCAGTTGCTGAAAGATAAACATGAGGACCATGTAAAGATGATGGTTATTCTTATTTCTTATTGGGTTGTGGGAAAGGACCTTACCTCAGAAAGGCCTTCACACTGAACGTGAGCCTGAATCCACTCAAGGCGATCAGAGTTCTCCTTCTCCCTCACCCCTTCATTCACCTGAACACACAGGCCTTTTTTATCAACAGGATGTAAATCATAGATTGTAAATAAACATTGGTTCCCTATTCACCGATATTGTTATTACAACAGGGCAATAAATTGGCGGTTACATCCGGGCTTTTCGGCTTTTACTCCATAGTAAAACAATAGTTCTATTTCATCCCTCCTGACCGCCATGGGCGGTGCATTAAGCACTGAATGATCATCTTTGCGCATGCGCAGGTCAAGAATCTAATATCTACAAAGTCACTTGTGACCTCCCTGTGACCCACATGGGGCTATTTAGTCACGTGATACCGGGAGCTCAGTCCCTTTTTGTCTTCTCGCGCGTAGGTTCACTTTGTTGTGGAGACTTGTGTTATACGATCCATCCGTGTTCGGCTGAACTATATACGTTTGGTGTGCTTCCGTTGTCAGCTAAGCTATACACTGTTGAATGTCCGCCGTGTTCGGCTGACCTATATACGCCCTGTATAAGGCTAGTTATTGACTATCATGCTGGAGTCCCTGTGCTGTCCCTGTTTGGGCCAAACCTGAGGATGGCCACGATCTCGGCCCCTCCTGCTTGGGAGTTGGTCATCTCAGGGAGGGTTTCACAGATGAAGCCTGTACAAACTGCAGCATTATGTCCCGGTCTGTACGGATGGCTGGGTTGACAGCTGTTGAACGGCCTAGGGCTTGGTCAACAGACTTGCAGCCTGCTCAGTTACCAGCTGGACAGATTACACGGCTGAAGCGCTCGGCTAATGGGGCCACGCCTTCTGTTCCAAAGAAACGCTCTAAGGGACAACTGTCCAAGAAGGTGGACAGGCTTTCTTCAACGTTGGCCGAAATGAAAGCCAGTCCGAAAGGACTGGAGGATGGCTTCGAGGCCTCTCTTTGTAAGGATGATGCCATTTCGGTGGCGGCTTCAGACTCGTACTTTCAGGAGACTCAAGAGACGAGCCCTGAAGCGCCTGAAACCAGGTCCCAGGACTCTACTGGTACTCTGGAGGATACGGACAACTCGGACGCCTCAGCCATTAGGACGGCCCTCCCTCGACTACAGCTGGATGACCCACCACCGCGACCAGTGGCATCCAGCGCATTTTCCGACGGCATGGTGCGACTACCTCTTTTCTGGTGCCCCTTCTGCTGAGTATATTAAAGAGCTCCATGTGTGCTGGGCAGATGTAAGACATTTCCACGGCCTACTTCCAATGGAAGGATGCTCGCTTCAATGCAGGATGCCCCCAAAATTGGTTGGGTCATATGCCTTCGGTGGTGCTGGCGGTAGCCACCGACCAATTGTGGTCCAGTACGAAGCCATGCCACCAAGGTGGCATGCAATATGCCCGCGACTGCAGTGTCGGGCCACGGATGACTTGCTGTGTTAAGTGTATGATGCGGGGCTCAACTGGGACGGATCGGGAATTCCCATTTACTGCTGGGCCTTGCGTCTTCGCTGGAGGCCACAGGGGTTGATATGCCTACCCAGGAATTAATGGATACTTCTGTGCAGACCTTCGCTTTCATGACCACTGACTGAGACCTGCAGAAGGACCCTACGGGTGCTTAATGCACCGCCCCTGGCGGTCAGGAGGGATGAAAGAGAACGAGAGTTACGAATTAACTACGGTTCTATGAATCCCGGATGACCGCCAGGGCAGTCAGTCCCTCGGAATCCTTGTACTTGCAAGAAGGTAAAGGGACTGAGCTCCTGGTATCACGTGACTAAATAGCCCCACGTGGGTCACCGGGAGGTCACAAGTGACCTTTGTTGATATTAAATTCTCAACCTGCGCATGCGCAAAGATAATCATTCAGTGCTTAATGCACCGCCCCTGGCGGTCATCCGGGATTCATAGAACCGTAGTTACATTTGTAACTCTCGTTTTCAGATAGAATAAACAGACATATTAATCAAAAATTCACCCCCAGAGTTGTCACATAGTAAAAACTTAGCTCTAGAGACCGGAGCCATCTTTTGTACCAGGCTGTAAACATGATTTTTACATTTCTAAAGTCGTCATTGGGTTTCTCCTTATATTTTTGCTTTTGGAGCCTGCCCTCTGGTGGATGGCGGTATATTGCTGTATATCGCCCTATGGCGGCGCCCCTACTCGAGGACTGTTTAAGAGGTTCCATGAGAGGGGCTTGATGTAAATAGGAAAAAACATAAAGCATAGCTTTAACTCAATACTAGATCCCCACTAAAGGTCTCTGAGTGCAACTGCACTGTTGTATGTCAGAGTGTGCACTGGTTCACACCATCACAATCTGTTCTGAATAATATCTGCAGTATGTAGAGACTTTACTACCACACATTTGTAATAGGTTAAGGCAGAACCATTAATCAAGCTTATAGAAATGACAAACTGGTGAACAGGTCACTGTACCAGTAAAAAGGAGTGTTGGAACCATTTTACTGTGGTGCACCTACAACCTCTTAGTGGCACTGTATGCCAATTTAAGGGCCAAAAAAGTACCACTCAGGTGTTGGCGAGTGTGGAGGTGTAATTTCTTCTCAAGGTGTCTGTCGTCTTTACTGGATTTAAATGTGGATTGTTTGGCATAGTTGGGCCACATACACAATTTCTTAAAGAATATTTTGGACTCTTTCATGAAAGGCACGCGTAAGGAATACTCCTAATACATCAGCAGCCACAGGTTCAAGAAATATTTTCCATCTTCAGATTTTATGCATGTCTAATCTTGCAAATCTGCTGCCCTATTAGAGTCTTACTTGTGAGCACAGCTCCTCAGCTTTCTCCAGTGCAGCCTTCAGATGGCTGTGGTCAGGATGGGTCTCTGGAGTGTTCTCTATGATCTACAGAAAGGGTAGATTGATCAAATATGCCATTGTGACTGAATTGGTAGTTTACAATGAAAAATAACTTCAGGGAATGTGTGCTTCCATACATTTTTGATAATGAGGGGGTATCTGGTGACTCGTTGCATGGGCTTCAGCAGGAAGCTGGACAGAGGCATTCCTTTACACCTGGGATCCATGGCCAACCTCTAAAATATACACAGACAGGGAGACAGGCGGTATTACTACTACTAAACTATCAGATATACGTTTAGATGGTTCTTTTGAGCACAAACCTTAAGGAAGTCCTTGATCTCCGGGTTGTCGTCAGTTTTCTGCTGAATGAGCGTGGCACCGTTCAGTTGACACGAACAGAACCTGGGCACACAAGAGAAGGTCAGGGGGGGCACAGTGCACCAGAGAGAATGAGACTGTTAAAGTCACCTGATGTAAGGCTGCATGTGGGGCAGTTGATTGGTCAAAATGTCACCAATCATCTTGACAGGCATCCGGTCACCTGACATCTTCTTCCTCACCCGGAGAGCCCTGCACAGATGAGAGTATTTCAAAGTTTACTTCATCATTGTACAACAAACACAGTACGCTCACCCCCTCCTGCCGACCCTTATGTTTAAAAGCAACACTGTAGTGTTAGTGTTTTTACTTGAGCAATTTGATGTTGCACATAATGAGCTCCTTCCAGTTGACAAAGATCATGGCCACTTCTTTCTCTGTGAGCAGCTCACACTCCAGCAGAGGTTTATGGAAGATCTGGACACACAAACACACACACAAATAATCAATGGACAATGATAATGGCAGCCCCTCATTAATCTACTCTGTAATCTCTTGAAACTGGCGTATGCCTAGAGGCGTTTCGGTTTAGGGTCAACACACAGTCCAATTTGATCCGAAGTGGGCCAGACCAGTAAAACAATAGCATAATAACCTCTTTAAAGAATAAAACAATGGGGGAGGGGGCATCAATCCATTTACAGTGATAATTGTTACATTATTTCTACATTCAATTTCTTTACAAGATTTAGAAAAAACATTCAATACATTTTTAATGCTATAAAACTGGGTTTTAAATTGAAGAATCTACACTTGTGTATATGAAAATTGCACATCATCAATAAATTAATTACGTATTCTACATTTTGGTTTGAAAAAAAAAATCCAAATTTAATACCATTATAATCAAATAAAGGTATTGTATTTTCTGTAAGGAGCCAATTACACAATCATCCCAGAATTTTTTAACAGTTGTACAATTGTACAAACAAATGTACTTGAGATTCAAGTTCTTTTTGACAAAGTACACGTTATCTTCCACATTGAACCTTGACCTCAAAAACCCTTTACAAGGGTAAATATCATTAATTATTTTGAAATTAATTTTATTTTGTTTTTGGAATGACAAGTATCTGGATCTAATTTTAACATTGTCCTTTTTTGACAAGTTTGGAGATAACAGGCCAGTGGAAACTGACCTCTCAGTGACAGGTAAAAATAGACTCGTTTCCTCAGACCTGCAAAGTATTGGCAAAAAAACTCAACTTTTTTAACTCTAAGGTTCCAGCTCCGGTGTTTTACCTCAGTGACAAGCTGCAGATCATTGACATAGTTCTCCTCTGTAACAATGAGTTCGTGGATGTAGCCTTGTCTCTTCCTCTCCATCGGACTGAGCATGTCCAGCAGGTGGAGGTCCGCACACCCTAAATGAACAAATAAACACACACACACAATGAAAATATAAAATGTAACATTATAAAACAAGAGACAATTTCAGAATGATTTTGTTGCTTGTGTATTCACCTCTGTCCCTGAGTATGGCTTTCAGGTCTCCATAATATGCAATAGTGATGCATTTAGATACATTCAAGTACATGAGCATTTTGATGTGGTTCTTCATCCCATCATATTGATATTTTTTATACAAACAGAGAGAGTAGGGAAAACAACTTAACCCTTTCTTTGTTTCTAAATTAAGCTGTTTCTAAATCTCTAATTTGAAAAGGATTAATTTGAGCAAACTTCTTGCCTTCTTACTCCCCATTCCCCAAATTTGGGATTTTGAAGTATCAAATGAAATGAAGGAATGAATAAACTAATAATTATATGACTTCAAAATAAATACATTGTGGTGTTGATACAAAGAAAAAGCAATGTTTTATGTTTTGGTATTTAAAGCAAACCTGTGTAGCAGAGGTCGCGGATCCCTTTCTGTGCAAAAACAGTCCTCAGTAGCAGCCATGTTTTAACAGTAGAGACATTTAAGACAAAACGTTTGTAAGAAAGAACATGTCTTCTGAAACGGTAAGGTTAATTTCAGTGTATTCTCTACAAATTGGACTCTGCTAGAATCCAGTGTATTGGTCTATTTTCTTTATAATGTGTCATGTGGTAGAGCCTCACTCACATAATCTCTCACCTTACACCACCGTCCAGAAACAGGACAGTCACATTGAAGATTTGTGTCCAGCTGAGGGTACTGTGTCAGTGAGATGGACATGATTCTACTGAGCTCATGTCTAAAAACCATCAAAATGATTTTGAGAATATATATTTCTGGTCTAGAGGATAAAATTGCATTCAAATTCAAAAAGCAGCTTTCTTGAAAGCAGCAGAAGTACTTAAAATAATTTGACATAATTTTGTTCACATTGAAAATGTAATACACTGCGGAAAAGAAAGAATGGACCATACGTATTTTGGCATAGTTAAGAAAAAGGTCCGTGACTGTGTAATAAAGACTGAAATACCTCTGAAAAAAGACAGTAACCAGTCAGTCCACGAGTCTCAGAAATTTAATCAAATTCAGCGCTTCACCAATAAAACCTCAAGACAGTCTGTAACACTTTACCCATTCAGTGAGTCATGATCCATTCATTTGAGAATCCTTAGCATTCTTCAACATTCATAAAATTATCCATTCATGCTTCATATTCAGTCACACATCCATTTATCCACCACATGTAGTCGGTTATTCCATTAATTAGAGTTGCTGTGTATATTCATATAATGCATCAACCATTACCATTAGAACAGTTACATAGATTCTTTTTTTAACAAACAATAGGCGACTTGATGTTACAACAATGTGTTTTTGGTTAAAAATCATAAGACATAACGCTTTTTTTTTACTTGGCTGTTGTTTATAACACAGCAGACATTTGGAAACAGTGATGTGCTCCACTAATAAAAGAGCTGTTACATGGCTCTGGCCAAAGTGGGACTGTTTTGGAGACAAAGCACTTTATATTCCAGCTCAGTGGGGTAATAGTGTATTGCAGTTTACTTTAGAATAGCAGGTTTTAACCATGTGAAACTTATATAGGACTGAAATGGCAATATTATATTATATAACTGTAAAAAACATAGAACAAGATGTTTTTTTTCCAAGGTAATCTCAGACAAATGACTAACGCACTGATTGTTACCTGGAAACATGCTGGTATGGTGTATGGTGCTGTATAACGTCTTTTCTGCTCTTGGAGAAATGTTACGTGATGTTTTATAACGCTCTTCCTGTTTGGGCTTGTCTATGGTCTACTTGGGGTTCACATCAAACCAACCAGAGTTCAGTAGGAAGCTCTCTGAGACCTCTGTTTTGAAAGGTGGGCACTGAGGTTTTGTGTGGCAGCATTCAGACTTATTCAAGTGAACCGCACAAACTGAGAAACCTTGTGAACACACCCTTAGTTTAGCATTTAGTGGCATTTCAGCTCTGGACCAAATTACTTAATCTGTATATAGAACTATCCCACAGTACCATCTGGGAGGGCTTCCAGGGTTTGCAAAAGGGCAGGTATTTTAAATGATCGGTGATTGGATTTATCAACAGCGTTATCTAATCAGAGCGACGCCATGTTTTTTACTTTGTGACAGTACGATGGCTACATCTTCATACCTAAAACACACCCAGACCTGTCAGTGCTGTTTAAGATGGATTTTCAGTTTGTTAACTCCCAACAGCAGCACAAGGTTAGCTTAGTTCAGCATTCAGTGTCATTTTCAGCTGTGGACCAAATTACTCAACAGTCTAAGATTTTTTTCAGTGACACACAAGAGGGCAATGTCAGCGGCGAGTGCAAATTATAGATTCCTGTGGTTTTAGCAGTGCACACTCCGTCTGTTCTTTAGTCCATTTATACCCAACATCAGTAGGCCTCATATCTGAAGAGCTCAAAAGCCACCTTTTTCAAGAAGTCTCTGTTCACATTTGGTTCGCACTCTGAGGTTCATAGCAGCAACAATTTAGCCTGTAAGTGAACTGCCCTGACAGAGCAACCAGCAGGGCTTGATGTAAAAGCAACGCAAGGAAAATCTACCAGTTTTAGGCCTGCAACAGTTTTAGTGGTTATTACAAGGTATAAACTTTGTACTTACTTTATTATCATCGTATTACCCCCATAATTACCAAGCAGGAATATACTGTGCTCTTCTCTAATAACACTTTACAACAAAACTACTGAAACTAAGGAACTGCAATAAAGTAAACTTTGATGGTAGCACTCAACTGGTCCGCACATACTAAAATAATTTTAATACCACTTTGGTTTGAATTAATAATTCAGATACTGACACACCCCGGAGCCAAGAGAATCTACGCATCTCAACACTGACATCTTCATTCCTCCTTGTATAAAAGTTGATTCATTGTCCGCTTTTGTGTGGGTAAACATTAAAATCACAATACTGTCATTGGATAAACAAAAAATGCATTAAAAAACCCAACAACTATAATACTAGTCTGTTGCTGTTGGCAAAACCTTTGAGGCATGGCGCGTTGGGGGGTGTCTCTGCAAAAACCAGTACAGGAGATGTTTCATAGAAACTGTAGCATGTTACAGTTTTGATAAGGGTTTTGTACTGTAGAACTGTTTTTTTGGTCTGAATATGCTTTATGTCCTGCATAAACTTACATTGCTATTATTATTTTTTTCATAAAGGTGACACAATGCACATGAGGCCTACTCTTTCTGCTTTCAAAAGATTACCTAATACATCTGCGGCTGAGCTGTGTAAACTGGAATGACCCAAACTAAAACTACTTCCACCCCTTGTGCATTTAGTACCAAGCACCCAGCAGCGTGACAGTGCCATTTTTTCAACATAACAGGCTAAACATGACTACAGAAAAACATAAAAGGGATTGTTTAAAGTCAATACATATTCGAGATGATCAAGTATGGAAATTAAAGTTTGAGATGGACGTATGGCTGTCTGCCTTTGGGCCGAGTTTCCTTTCAGATCACCTGCTCCCTGGTAAACTGAAGGAGAAACAGAAGCATCATTCCCCCATTGTAGTCTAGACTAAAGGCAAATGTATTAGTGTGGGCGTAATCTGTAACAGTATTTCCTGGTACTTTGGATGGAACGGAAGTAATTGAAGCTGAAATAATAATAAAACAAAATAAATGCAGCAGCGATGTGAGTTGAAACCCAGCCCTTTGCTGTAGGCCACATCTCAACACAGCCTTATTTCTTCTCTTTTTCAACCTTTAGCCCCTTCAGATAGATACAGAAAAGGAAAATGAAACTTGTGAGACATGAGAATGAGAAAAGTCTCAGCATAGAGCACGAGGAGGAGAAGGTCGGAGACACAGAGGAAGAGCATAAGGCTTAGACATTAAGAACGGGGCCTCCAGCGGATAGTGGGTCTTTCTATGAAGCTGTGGGAGGGGTTAGTGAGGGGGGTGGGTAGGGGAGGGGTTAGTGGTGGTGGTGGGGAAGCGGCTCAATTAAAAAGACATAATAAAAGGCAAAGGGTGAGCGAAACTAAGTGTATAAGTCTCCCAAAGAGCCACAAAATGACCCACTATCCACCGAACCACGCTTAATAGGCCTGTGTGTGTGGACCATAGCCTGTTTATTACTGAGAGATATCCTAATGAACCCAACTGTTCAGTTTATGCCTAATACTGCTTTCATGTTGTGATTGCAAAGTGAATTTGGATCACCATTAGTTTTCTATTTATTGTTAGTGTGGTAATAAATGTAATATTTTATTTAATAAGCTAATGACTACTTGTAGTGCAGCCATTCATTCAGTCAGTCTGTGGAACTTCCAATGATCTGGAGAATGGTTGAGGTTTTTGATCACAACCTGGTTTTTAGCCGGTGAGTCCTGTTTTGCAACAGTTTTGACTGACTGGCAGGGGCCCAGTGAATCTGTCAGTAATAATATGTCTTTGGTTAATGCATGTGCATGGACTGAGCATATAGCGTCACTTCGACTGAGCTCAATAAGTCTTTTTTTTTGTTCCTCTTAAAGAGTGGAGCAGAAAGTAAAGAGAAGACTGGAGAGTGGAGAGAAGGTCTGCCTCCTGTGGAGCACTTTGGTCATGTCCAGTCAGAGCCGTGCATAGACAGAGGACGCCACCACTGGGCGTTTATCGTTACTGTTTGTCTCTGCCTTCTATTGATGGAGAGTCGCCATGTCCCAGTCATGTGACCTCTCGCTGCTGTCTCCATTGGCTGAGCAGTGGCCTAGTGGGCGTGGCCTAGTGGGTCTCTTTGAGGGCTTTGAGGAGAAGGGGGTCTGGGTAATGATATGATCCTAGAAAGAGGACGACAACAACAACATCAACAAAAACAACTAAACAAAACAACAACAACAACAACCAATCGGGTGAAAGGTGGGCGGAGCATGCAGCCAGACAAACAGAATGTGGTGGAGCAGGTGTGGGTAAGTGTAGTGCAGAAACAGACACTCTAGAGCAGACCATATCTGAACCACTGCTAGTGAAAGTTACTGCATTTACATTAGGAGCCTTTTTCCACTGGAGCGGTGCAGCACAGATTAGGGTGCTATGGCTCAGTTTTCAGAAATACAGTGCCTTGCGAAAGTATTCGACCCCTTGAACTTTGCGACCTTTTGCCACATTTCAAGCTTCAAACAAAGATATGAAACTGTAATTTTTTGTGAAGAATCAACAACAAGTGGGACACAATCATGAAGTGAAACGAAATTTATTGGATATTTCAAACTTTTTTAATAAATAAAAAACAGAAAAATTGGGCGTGCAAAATTATTCAGCCCCTTTACTTAATACTTTGTAGCGCCACCTTTTGCTGCGATTACAGCTGTAAGTCGCTTGGGGTATGTCTCTATCAGTTTTGGACATCGAGAGACTGACATTTTTGCCCATTCCTCCTTGCAAAACAGCTCGAGCTCAGTGAGGTTGGATGGAGAGCATTTGTGAACAGCAGTTTTCAGTTCTTTCCACAGATTCTCGATTGGATTCAGGTCTGGACTTTGACTTGGCCATTCTAACACCTGGATATGTTTATTTGTGAACCATTCCATTGTAGATTTTGCTTTATGTTTTGGATCAATGTCTTGTTGGAAGACAGGCAGGCCCAAACCATGATGCTGCAACCACCATGTTTGACAGTGGGGATGGTGTGTTCAGGGTGATGAGCTCATAGATTGTATAAATATGGATGATATCCGCCCATTGGTCCCCTATTCACCAATATTGTCATTACGAATGGGCAATAAAATGGCCGTTACATCCGGGCTCTTTCCATAGTAAATCAATAGTTTTTAGATAGCATAAACCAGCATAAACCATAATCAAAAATTCACCCCTCCCAGAGTTGTCATGTAGTAAAAACTTAGCTCTAGAGACCGGAGCCATCTTTTGTACCAGGCTGTAAACATGAGTTTTACTCTTGTAAAGTCGCCATTGGGTTTCTCCTTATATTTCCTCTTTTGGAGCCTGCCCTCTGGTGGACGGAGGTATATCGCTGTATTTTGCTTTAAAATCACCGTATGGCGCCGCCCTTACACGAGGACCATTTTAGAGGTTCCATGGGAGAGGCTTGGATGAGCTGTGTTGCTTTTACGCCAAACATAACGTTTTGCATTGTTGCCAAAAAGTTTGATTTTGGTTTCATCTGACCAGAGCACCTTCTTCCACATGTTTGGTGTGTCTCCCAGGTGGCTTGTGGCAAACTTTAAACAACACTTTTTATGGATATCTTTAAGAAATGGCTTTCTTCTTGGATCTCTTCCATAAAGGCCAGATTTGTGCAGTATACGACTGATTGTTGTCCTATGGACAGAGTCTCCCACCTCAGCTGTAGATCTCTGCAGTCAGGGCCGGCCCTGGCCAATTTGCTGCCCTAGGCAAGATTTCACCTGGTGCCCCTGGAATTTGTAAACTGATGCGGAATCGCTGGGCGGTGCTGAGATGGAGATGTCTGCAACAGGTGGCCCAGGATTTGCAGGGACGGGGTTCAGATATTTCATAAGTGCATCTGAAGAGAGAAGAGGAGGATTATATGTGACCATTGGGTGTTACATTTTATTATTAAAAAGCTGATGATAGTGAAATTATAAAAATATGGCAGCACCTAAACCACATTATAGCTTAAACACACAAACAGCAAGAATAATGACATCTGGTATTCATGCACAAAACTCTATTCATTGAGCACTTCTCTAGCATACAGTAGTTACATTTTCAAAATTAATTTTGAAAGTGTTTGTTTTCCAGTATATCTGGCATGGCAGCAATGTCCTACTAACTACACTTTATGATGTTATAACCATGAAACAGAGGAGAAACGTAAATCTTTATTTAAATTGAATTTTAAAGTTGCTAAATCCATATATATAATACATATATATATATAAACATTTTATGTAGGACTCAGTCATTTTAAATAAAGATTTACGTTTATATAGCAACATTTTATGCAGAACTCATTTTAAATAAAGATTTATATGTCCCTCTGCCTGTGTACTCGTTGTGTTTTCTGGATCATCCTTCATTAAAGCCTGCGTTTGGATCACCACTGTCTGTCTCTACCGTGCAGTTCATGACACTATGTCATAAGCTAATTCAAATTAGCGAACGTTACAGGCATCGTTGAACTAACTTAATGCAACATAGATAAACTGATCATCATTACCTACCTCTGTCTTTTCGCGTTTTCTTCCTCTTTTCTTTTTTTTCTTCCCTGGGCACCAGATGGCTTCGGTCTTTTTGACATAATGACAACTTATCAGTGTCAGTGAATTCGGCCATCTGTCAGTGACAATCACACACAGGTAACGGAGGTTTTTTTTTTTTTCAGCAGGGCGGGGGCGGGGGAGATTGATGCGTCACTCAGTCGGACGGGTGGATCGATTCGGAATTTGGGCGCTCGGGCGCCCCCAAGGGTGGGCGGAGCCCTTAGCATTTGCCTATTCCGCCTATGCCCAGGGCCGGCCCTGTCTGCAGTTCATCCAGAGTGATCATGGGCCTCTTGGCTGCATCTCTGATCAGTCTTCTCCTTCTTCTCCTTGTATGAGCTGAAAGTTTAGAGGGACGGCCAGGTCTTGGTAGATTTGCAGTGGTCTGATACTCCTTCCATTTCAATATTATCACTTGCACAGTGCTCCTTGGGATGTTTAAAGCTTGGGAAATCTTTTTGTATCCAAATCCGGCTTTAAACTTCTCCACAACAGTATCTCGGACCTGCCTGGTGTGTTCCTTGTTCTGCATGATGCTCTCTGCACTTTAAACGGACCTCTGAGACTATCACAGTGCAGGTGCATTTATATGGAGACTTGATTACACACAGGTGGATTCCATTTATTATCATTAGTCATTTAGGTCAACATTGGATCATTCAGAGATCCTCACTGAACTTCTGGAGAGAGTTTGCTGCACCGAAAGTAAAGGGGCTGAATAATTCTGCATGCCCAATTTTTCAGTTTTTTATTTGTTAAAAGTTTGAAATATCCAATAAATTTCATTCCACTTCATGATTGTGTCCCACTTGTTGTTGATTCTTCACAAAAAATTACAGTTTCATATCTTTATGTTTGAAACCTGAAATGTGGCAAAAGGTCGCAAAGTTCAAGGGGGCCGAATACTTTCGCAAGGCACTGTAATTTCAAAAGGGTACAAAATGTCCGAGAGTTTTGCCCTATAATTCGACGGCAGAGAATACTTGCTTGGGTGATAACAAGAAGCAAAAGGAAAAACATAAAACCTTTTCTCAAAGAAAGCTTGTCTTGTTCTTATGGACAGCCATAGGCCAAGAAGAATGAATGAGAATTGTTCAGTTTGACACACAATGCATTAACCACAAGCATCATTTGTTCCATTAAATGGTGAGTTCCCAAACTGAATTGTGTGGAATAAATCAGAAACATTTTTCAACTGTTTATTGCAGCAGTAAACTGCTCCATCTCCACAGACACAAAAAATAGGGTAGCCCTTAATTCTAGTTAATGGCCACACATCAAAGTCATGCTCTACATTTACAACGTGCTGCCATTTGAACTAGAAGGTTATTCAGGGTTAGGTTTTCATATTCTCACACAAGTTTCATAAACCTTTTGTGGAGCTGAGTCACTTTGGAACTATTTGATCAGATGTTGTGATATAATTGTTCTTATGAGATTCTTTGTTAGTGTCTCCCAGTGAGCAGTATCCCAGACACTGGTACTCTGTACTCGACCCGTTTGGTTGTGCATGAACACAGCTGCTCCGCTCTAGAGAGACTGAGGAAGACATGCAGGAGAAGGAAAGCACTAGCTATACGTGGAATACACATCCACACATCCACACATGCATGCACACACATTCACCCACCCACACAGACAGCACCCAGAGGTGGTGCGTGACAGCGTTATCAAAGAGGCCAAAAGGAGTGAAAGGTGACAGGTCCAACCTGGGTTAGAGACTGAGAGGAACAACACCTGGGTCTGGGTGTGTGTGTGTGTGTTCATCAGAGCAGTGACGTGTGTAAGTGTGTAAAGTTAAAGTCGGCCTGAGTTCTCTTCTTGGGGACACTTACACTGCGTGCTGGGGTCCGTGTCAGTGGTGAGTTTAACGTAGTTGCTGGGAAACAGACCCTCTCTGCCGTTCAGTTCTCCTTTCCACCAATCACAGTCGTCCTTGTTAATCACTGTGATCACCTGACCCTTCAGAAAAGCCAGCTCGTCATCATTCTGGGCCACATAGTCGTACATGCCGATCACCTGACACAACGCTTCAGGACAAGGACATCACAATATTCAAATTTACTTCAACGAAACAACCATGTCCTAATATTAATACAATTACACACTTAGGTCTATTTATTCACCAACTGTCCACCTGGCCTCAATATGAAGAAGTCACTTCGATACAATATACGTATTTTACAGGAAAATGTAATACTAGCATTCTACAGTTTTAAAACTGAACAATCACAACAAAACTCCTGAGAAAATGTGTATTCAAGTATCAAAATCTAATAATAATTAGGATGGCACACTGGATAGTGTTGCACTCATGCATGTGTGTGAGTGCATACCTGTGTTGGCAGAGGGCAGTTTGGGAGGCGTGGGCTCCGTGGGTGTAGTCTTACTGGTGCTGGGACTAAGTAGCTTCACATAGTTAGCTGGAAACCAACCAATCTGACGCTTTTTGCCCCTGGCCTGCAGATAAAAATAAGACTTATTATATATAAATGTATTATATTTGTATTACACATCCTTGTATATGGAGCTAGGACTTGTATCACACTTGTAGGCACTAGAGGTTTTTAGACTCTAACAGTGACAGTACAAGCCTCATACACAAGATGGAGCCAAAGTTTTTTTTTAGAGACAATTCCTGGGTGTCAATTAAAGCTGATACTAAGGGTTATTTGAAGGATTATTTATTCAATTATTCAAAAATATATGAAAAAATGGTCTTCTTCTGTCATTCACTATTTAATTACCCTTGAGTCATTAGTTTTAAAAAGCATAACATAAGCATCATAAATGGACAGCGGTTCATATCAGCGGAGGCTAACTGAACTCTCTACAGTGATGTGATTGGATTTTTCATTACTATTACTGTAAGTTCTATTTTGTATAGTAGTTACACCCCCTGCAGGCCTCCCTGTTGGTTTACCACCTGTGGCTCTGCCAACCCACAGGTATACCAACATTAACTCGCAGAACTGGAGTTATATTCAGTAATTACTATTCTTAGTACTGCTTAATGTCATTAAGTGCTGTTTAATGTAGTTTAATGTAGTACTTCAAGGTAGCAGCACAGTGGCACAGTGGTTTGCAATGCCTCACAGCAAAAAAGTCCAGTGACATGACCGTGGTTTCTGGACGCCCCTGGGGGTGGCTGCTGAAAATGAATTTCCCCATAGTAAAAAAATTAAAAAAGGAGATCAAAGAAGCTGTTTAATTCTGTTTAGTGCAGTTTAAAGCCGTTTAAGATTGTCCCAATACTCACACTACAACCTAAGCACTTCCTTGGCATGTGAATATTATGAAAGTGCACAAAGGTCCAAAAAGAAAAATTGGGACACCCCTGTGTACATCGCTCTTATCTGTAATTTTCATTCTTATCAAAACATGGCCAAACAGAAAAACAGAGCTTGATTCTGTGCTTTGTAGAAATGTCTGCTTAAACTGTTGGATTTATCAGAAAGTGGTGTTCCAGCTGTAACACTGGTGAATGGAACGTAAGTCGCTTTGGATAAAAGCATTGGCTAAATGACTAAATGTAAATGTAAAGTCAAAAACAACAGATAGTCTCTTGAAAGACAACAGGATATGATACAGTTATCATGTGATCATGTACATTTGTGATTCATACCTGCAGCTCGCCCTCCCACCAGCCTCCTGGGTTCTTCTTCCTGATCAGGATAAGCTGTCCAGGAGCTAATGTCAACTGCTCTGCCCCTGTAGCTGCGTAGGGGGCTATGACCTGAGCAATCTCTGACAGAGTCACAAACCAGACAAGGAAGACCAGAGCTGTTTTAATAAAATCCAACTTCAAATCTTTTCAGTGCATTTCTGTCAATAGTATTCAATTTTTATCAAAAAGTAATCTAATAGAACATAAAATACAAAGCTCACCTGGTTTCTTTCCAAGGCTGCCTGTCTTTCCAACTAGGGACAAGGACTAGGGACAAATTTTTTTAATCAAAATATAATCTGCATAAAATAGGGAATCCTACTGTATAAATGTATACATGAACTCACCTCAGTTGATGAGTCTCGTGGTTTAACATAATTTGATGGAAAAACTCCAGCCTTTCCAGCCACAATGCCTGTCCACCAGTCTCCTTCCTTCCTTGTGACCATGACAACTTCTCCCTGCTGGAAGTTTAAATCGCCCTGCTCGCTGCTCTCATAGGTGTACATGGCAACATATTCTAGAAAGAGTCATTTAATTAAAAAAAGATAAATATTAGTCTGACATTTTTTTCTTCTGCAACTTTGACAGTGTTTGTTACCATACCCTCTCCAGTTTCAGATTTTGTTGGCGAAGGTGAGGGTCTTTTTCCATTTGGTGGGCTGTCTGTTACTCCAGGTTCACTGTAGAACATCAAAAAGAACCACAAAAAAAATTACTCCCTTCTATTTTGCTGCATAGTAGTAGACTTTATTATTTAATTTTTTTTTTATGTTTTTATAACATCCTGGTTTATGAAAACATTTGAAAAAAATGTTGCTTCTGCAGGTCAGAGAACAGCTAAATCAATTGCAGTTTGCATACAGGTTTGAGAGATAAGTGGAGGCTGCTGTCATCACACTGTTGCACTTTATTTTTAGACATCTGGATGGAGCCAAGAAATGCCAGACTTTTATTTGTTGATTCTACTTCTTGAAAAAAATATCAATGTTTTTTATTTTCATTCGGCTGTAATTTAAATCAATATAAGATTTGCGGCATTACATATCGCATCTTACACCCCTACCCAGGGTGGCTTTAACCATTATTAAACATTTTTGTTTTGTTTTTCCAAATTCAGTCTGACAATTAATCTGAAACTCTACCATGCTACACATTATTTTAGGTACGTTTATTGCTGTGATATAATTCAATTTTATTTTATACTCATTTACAATTATAAAGCTTTGTAAAGGGTATTTACTATAGACTAGCCTTTTCATTATTTGGACTCTAATATAATAAATGACATTTATTTAATTTGTGAGACAGGTGGACATTGTTAATTATAATAAATGACTTCTATGGCATACCTGGGGTTTTTGTTGCGCGGCAGGCCTCCAGCAGGGGTTGGCACATTGGCAGAGATGAGCTTGACATAACTTTTGGGAAACCAGCCTCTTTGTCCAGACTGCAGTTCACCTAACCACCACATATCCTGCTGTTCCAACACTGTTATTATCTGTATTCACAAAAACACAAAATACAGACTTATGCTTAAAAAAAACAAAAACAACAATTATTGCAAATATTCAGTATTTTAGCTTTACCTCATTTTTGTTGAAGTTCAGATGGTTGTCTTTCTTGGCTCTCCATGGATACAAAGCTTGAGCCTGAAGACCCTCGACCTTCTCTCCCTTTACAGTAGATTTAGTTTTTATTAAATGTACAATAATAATGATCCCAAATACAATGTTGGTCTTGATCCACTATTACCTGTCCCAGCACAGGAGAGGGCGAGGAGCCGGTCGTCATTGTGGCAGGCGTGAAGGCAGAACGTTGTCGTAGCTGGGCTGAGGGGACACTAAGTGATGGGTTCTGTGAAGAAGAAGAAGATGGCCAGGCGTCCCACCCCTCACTGTCGGACTGGCTGGCTGCATTTGATGGCCATCTGAAATAGTAGAGGCAAAAGGGCTAGAGTATGATTTCTAGTTGATAATGAGTGTGGTGTAATATTCCTGGGGGACTTACGTAGTATTGAAGTCAGCCCAGTTGTTGTTTGAGGAGGATGTAGAGGAGGTTTGTACAGGAGCTGGGGGAGGCGTCGACAACGGCTGCTGAGCTGAGGTGGGTGCGGCTGAGGCTGCAGCTCGCAAACTAATGGGTGCTTCGCTATCTGGTATTCGTTCTGCGTAATTTGCTGGAAACCAACCAGTACGTCCGCGGAGCTCACCTCCCAGCCAACCAGGCTCACCTGTCTGGGACTCATCCACCTGTCACAAACAAAAAAGGTCAGGCTTCATGCAGACACACAACAAGATGCACTCCTTTGAATACACCGTTCCTAAATCTGATTCCATTCCAATAAAAACAGTACAACTTGACACACCCTAAGGATTACTTAACCTACTTATGAACCTGTTGACACTGTCCACCAGGTCAAGGTTTCAACAATAGAAATATTTCATACACATGACGAGACATTCGGAGAAGCTCACGGTATAACAATGTAGCACATCCATGAATGAGGCGTGACAATAACACAAGGGTTGAATCAGATTGATGTCACAGATGAATATGGGGATGACAGATGATGATAGGCGATTGATGGGCCAAAACTGTTCAAATAAGCACTGAGTGGCATGTGTTTGGCAGAGACAACACTGGCCACAGTCAAGAACTTACCCATTCCCCCTTCACCTTCAGTTTGCACAGCAGAGGGAAAAGAAACTGTTAATACATAGCACACGTAACACAGTATTATCAACCCTAAATGTTCATTTCAGATATTTTCTTCAGATTGGTTTTATAGGTAAGGACTGCCTGTATTACATACCATGATTACATCTCCTGGTACAATACTGATTTCATCATGGCTGCGAGCATCAAAGGGATATAGAGCCCTGTAGTAGACCACCTTCACGGTCTGTTGCTGCTCAAATCCACTAGCTGCTGAGGTCTTCTGGTCAAATAGGCTGGGTGTTGGAATCTTATCACCTAAATAATAATAATAAACAGTACAGTATAGTATCAGGAAGATTCTGCATAGGTGGGTGGTGAAACCAGACATCATGATTTTACAGCTTTAATGAGTTGTTTAAAATGGAATGTGTTGTGTTTTTTTTAAAATGTACGTTTACGCTTCTTTTTGCTCCTTTTCATTTATTCATGATATATATTTTTCTATATGTTCATTGTATTTGTTTTATTTACTGAATGAAATAAAATAATGAAATAAAATTAGATTTAATATTATATTTAATGTTGTTTTTTTCCCCACCAAACTCCAATGTTTGTCTCTTTTAAATCTGAGCTGGGGAACTCAGGATGCTCCACCAGGCTGCACCCTTGGATTGACTTTTTATACATTTTATATGAATAAAAAGGCATCTATAAAAGTAAAGGAAAAAGACAAAGAGAAATATATAGTTCCTAATGAAAAAGTCTCCTCCCACCTCTAACCAGCCCTGAACCATTTCTTGTTTACTGCAGTAGCTCAACTAATGAAATACAATCAGATAAATGGCTTTATTGACACAGTGTTGTAAAACTGCTGAAAATCCCAAACAGCCGTAACCCTAAGGAAAAACAGGAGACAGGAGTGGATGTTAACACTAGACTTTTGGGTGGTACTCTTCAGATAATACCTGCTGATGCCCAGGGATCGGTGGGCTGGCTGAACAGCTTGTTAAGTTTATCCTGCGTGTCCTTTTTCCCTCTGGCCTCATCCTCCTTGTCGTCCAATAATCCTTTTCTCCCATCCTCTTCTACCTCCATCCCTCTCCTTTTCCTGTCCTCTTCTTCCTGTGTCACTCTGTTAAGCCAGGCATGGGGCCCAGAGCTGGATATAGGGCTTGGAGCTTTAGCAGGCGTGTCATCTCTCCAAGAACCGCCTTCATCTGAGGACAACCTGAGAACCATGAATAGATTATTTACTGCATGTATTTAACACAAAACAGTTCAGTCTAACACAATGAATACAACAGCACAATACCACACCTGCTGTCCAGCTCTACAGACTTCCTCTCACACGGCGTATGAGGATGAGCGAGATTGCGTGCCAGTGAGTGGGTATCTCCTTCTAGTTCCTTCTGCTTCATTTTTTGCTGCAGGCTGTGGATTTCCCTCAATTCCTAAAAAGCATGATGGAATACAGGAAGAAAATGATGAATCGGAAGTGGTATCAGAAGGACGGCTGCTGGGAGTTACAATCAACCATAGCAATTCAGTATGTATTAGTCAGGTCTGCTTTTTCAGTGAGTGCGTTTACATGCACTTGAGTTGACCAGTTATAAGGTGTTATATATATATATATATATATATATATATATATATATATATATATATATATATATATAAGTATCCCGTTTTTGTGTTTTTGCACGTAAACGTCATATTTCAAAAGTCCAGATATGCTACCTGGAGAACACTGAAAGAAACTGGAATACTGTGGCATTTATACACCATATTCCAGTTTCTGACAGGTACCGGTGAGGTATGCAGGTGGAGTGAGGCACAGCAAAACCAACATGCAACTTGCACACAAAACTTTCCGAGCTTCAAACAATGCAGTTTGTCTAAGTAACTAATCACTTAAAGTAACTTTAATCACTACAGCCAACTCTTCATGAAGTTGGGTTTGTGTTGTGTTTAATTGGATGCTTTTTGTACTTCTGTAGTTGGAAATGTAGTAAATAAGCCATGTCTGTTGGCTATGTTACTTTGTCAAACAGAATTAGGTTCGTTGTGATTTCCCATACAATGAATCCTGATACTAACTGTCATGTAAACAGAAATATTAATAACTGGGTTTCTCTGTGTAAAGTGGCATGAAAAAATATCTGAAGCCTTGGGAATTTCTCACATTTCTTCATAAAATCACCATCAAATGTGATCTGATCTTTGTCAAAATGGCACAAATGAACTGCTTTAACTAAAACCACCCAAACATTTATAGGTTTTCATATTTTTAATGAGGATAACATGCAAACAATGACAGAAGGGGGAGGAATAAGTAACTGAACCATCACATTTAATATCTGGTTGCCCCCCCCTTTGGCAGCAATAACTTCAACCAGACGTTTCCTGTAGTTGCAGATCCGCCTGGCACATCGATCAGGATCAATCTTGGACCATTCCTCTTTACAAAACTGCTGCAGTTCAGTCAGATTCCTGGGATTTCTGGCATGAATCGCTGTCTTGAGGTCATGCCACAGCATCTCCATGGGGTTCAAGTCAGGACTTTGACTTGGCGACTCCAGAACGTTTATTTTGTTCTTCTGAAAAAATTCTGAAGTTGATTTACCTCTGTGTTTTGGGTCATTGTCCTGTTGCAGAATCCATCCTCTTTTAGTTACAACTGTCTGACAGACAGCCTCAGCTTTTCCTGCAAAACATGCTGATAAACTTTTGAATTCATTTTTCCATTAATGATTGCAAGTTGTCCAGGCCCTGAGGCAGAAAAACAGCCCCAAACCATGATGCTTACCTCCACCATGCTTCACGGTGGGGATGAGGTGTTGATGTTGGTGAGCTGTTCTATTTTTCCTCCACACATGATGTTGTGTGTTCCTCCCAAACAGTTCAACTTTTGTTTCATCAGTCCACAAAATATTTTGCCAAAAGTTCTGTGGACTGTCCAAGTGCCTTTTTGCGAACATTAAACGTGCAGCAATGTTTTTTTAGACAGCAGTGGCTTCCTCCGTGGAGTCCTCCCATGAACACCATTCTTGGCCAGTGTTTTACATATATCTCCGTGCTTACATCGTAAGATATTGGACTGTGCCAGTGATTTCTGTAAGTCTTTAGCAGACACTCTAGGGTTCTTTTTTACCTCTGAGTATTCTGCGCTGAACTCTTGTTGTCATTTTTGGTGGACGTCCACTCCTTGGGAGAGAAGCAACAGTGCCAAACTCTCTCCATTTATAGACAATTTCTCTAACTGTGGATTGACGAACATCCAGACTTTTAGAGATGGTTTTGTAACCTTTTCCGGCTTTATACAAATCAACAATTCTTGATCCCAGGTCTTCAGAGAGCTCTTTTGAGCGAGCCATGGTGCACACTTCAGACAATGCTTCTCATCAAGACACAATTCGTACCAGGTGTGTGTTTTATAGTGAGCAGGGCAGATTTAAGCCACTGCTCAGTGATTGGACAAAACCCCTGGCTTAAATAGTTCGCAAAAAATTGGTTTTAATTGCTCTCAAAGTCTCCTTAGGCAGAATTTTCCTCCCCCTTCTGTCATTGTTTTCATGTTATCCTCATTAAAAATATATGAAAACCTATAAATGTTTTTCTGGTTTTAGTTAAAGCAGACACTTTCATTTGTCATTTTGACAAAGATCAAATCACATTTGATGGTGATTTTATGCAGAAATGTGAGAAATTCCAAAGGCTTCAGATACGTTTTCACTGTACATGTCAACACTATGTCCCAAATATTGTCATAAATAGAAAAAGAGTCAGGAAAAGGGAAACTCAAGTGTATGTAAACATACTCACTGATAAAGTTAATGTTCTTACTGGTAACCACAGTAACTATTAAAGAAGACGTCAACAGTTAATTTGACACACAAACTGACACTGTAAAACAGAGATTGTATGTATGTATGAGCCTATAACAGAGGTCACTAATAGGCGGACCGCGGTCCGGATCCGGACCTCGAGAGGCTTTGATCTGGACCGCAAGACATTATTCATAATTACAAGCGCATTGTGTAAAACATATTTTTGAACCGGCACTTCTAGGACAGCTAAGTCTACACGCGGGTCCTCAGTCAGGTTACTATGGTTACGGACAGAGCAGCGGGAAATTTCAACACGTTTAGCGTAGCCTGATAATGCGTTAGAAACGACTAAAATCTAAAAGCTGAGCCTTGGCAAAACATAACGAAGATTCACTGACGTTATGGACGGAGAGGGAACGTTTATTTTAGTTTATTCAGCTCCTCAGCTCCTTGTCAGTGTCAAAGCTGAACAACAGCCCTTTATCCTCTAGTCCCGGCTGCTTTGATAATTAGAGAATGAATCCAGAACTGAACCAGGACCGAACAGTTTTCATGTCAGGATTAAAAAGACTCAGCTCAGAGGAAAGTGAGGACGTCTAATGTGGCGAGTTGTACATTTGTCTGTCAACTTCTTTATTCTGTTGTAAGTTAGGTACTTATTTGACCTAATTTACAAACGTGAGTAATTAGCATTCACGTTCATTTGAACCTAACACATGTTCATTTGGGTGATTAAAAACAGAAAAGGTGTGAAAGAAAGGTTTGGAGATGAGTGACACATGTTAAGTCTTCCTTAAGTTGTGTCAGTTTCTGTGTGAATCCTAAATCCTGTTACAGAACTAAATACAGGAAATAAATATTTCTATTCTAAATTTTGTTTTAAGATGAACCTGCAAATTAAACAGTAACAGTTAATTATTGGCAACAGCTAATGCTAAAGAAATGCTCAGTACTTTTTTCCTTGTTCCTGTTGTTTTCAGAGGAATGACAATAGAAAGAGATGAATTATGACAGGCATCTTTGTCATATTTGTTTAACAAATATGTTTTGGCTTGAATTGATGATTTTTTGTATGTATTTAAAATGTTTTCACACATGTATAAAGGAGTATTAGGCATTATATGTAGAATTCCAGGCTGTTGTCAATAAACCAACAGGTCCTGAGCTTTAGCCTCTTTTGATTTTGTAGTTTTTTACTTTTGTCTGTGAGCTGTGTTTGGTAAAGGCTAAACACTCAAACATCCTCCTCATGGAAACAAGGGATAAAATACAGAAAACAGTGGATTATCTACATTAATCTCCATTTGTTTAAAAGGCTGTAGGTGTGGAATAAATGAGACTTTACTTTAAAGAATTATATTCAAACACATATCCTTTAATTTAAATTTTCCGGACCCCTCACGGTGAGGAAAGTTACTAAGCGGACCTCGGCTGATTTTAATTCAGGACCCCTGGCCTATAACCTCATTTACCCATTTGTACCAGTGCTTGTGAAAATGGTTGGACCCCTTCTTGAACCACCACCTTACTGTGGTTGAGAGGTTAGAGTGCCCAAATAATCCTAGGAGCTATGTTGTCGGGGGCTACATGCCCCCGTTATGGTCTCCCATGGCAAACAGGTCCTGGGTGATGGGTCAGGCAAAGAGCAGTTCACAAAGAAAAAATAAATCAAGGACCAGTGTGTCAGCGTCATGGTCTGTCCACCAGGCGCTTAAATGCAAGTGCCTGGTGGACACAGAAACTGGCTTTGGGGACACGGAATGTCACCTCGCTGGCGGGGAAGGCACCAGAGATTGTGTAGGAGGTACCGACCAGAGATAATTGGGCTCACTTCCACGCACAGCTTGGGTTCTGGAACTACACTGCGAGAGAGAGGCTGGACTCTCCACGACTCTGGAGTTGCCAGCGGTGAGAGGTGGTGGGCTGCTGTGGGCTTGCTTATGGCTCACCAGCACAGCCACCATAAGTCAGACTTGTTCCCAGTACATGTTGGACACCAGCAGGGCTATCCTTTGTCACTGGTTCTGTTCAGTGTTTTGGTCCAAACGTATAAGATTCCGGATACAAGCGACCGAAAAGAGATTTCTCCACGGAGTGGCTGGGCGCTCCCTTTGAGATAGGGTGAGGAGCTCGGTCACTCGGGAGGAGCTCAGAGTAGAGCCGCTGCAACTCCACATCCAGAGGAGTCAGCTGAGGTGGCTCGGGCATCTGTCCAGAATGCCTCCTGGAATCCTTCCGGGGGAGGTATTACAGGCATGTCCCATCGGGAGAAGGCCCCAGAGAAGACCTGGGGCAGCTGGCCTGGGTATGCCTAAGTATTCCTCCGGAAAAGCTGGAGAAAGTGTCAAGGGTGTCTCTGCGACCAATCCATAGAGCAACTCTTTGCATACAAACAATTAGGATGAAACTTTAAAAGATCATCCAACAAAAAAGGGGTTAATTAAAAAAATATTGTTGCTACCTCTAAACCAGTATTAATTGAAATGTCTTTGTCTTGACCTTTTTATTCTTCATTATCTTTGAACTCTGCCACCAGACCCATCCAAACAAAGCTTGCTATGTTTGAGGAAGGAATTAGAAGTCTTCAAAAGTAAAAGGTGTTGGGAGGTGACGCAGAATGACTGTGTAGTCACAGCAACCCACTGTGCCATTAGAACACTAGAAGTAGTTATGTTTTAGCCAAACAACAACTTGAGACGCCCGTTAAGCAAAACAGTCAGAGCAGAGCAGGATGAAGATGTGTACAACTGAGAAGATCAGCAGGTCAAACAAGAACTGTAACAAAAGACTGTAAAGCAAGTCAATCCTCCTCCACACATAACATAAGCACATGCACTGACACACTTGAGATGGGAAAATATTTTAATTTACTAACCAAATGGAGATCAACATGAAAATAATTTAAACTATGCTTTAACTTAAATGCAGTTATAGAGAAAGTAAACTCATTCTAGATTGATAAGAAAAGTAGATGAGCCTGACATGCTGACAGCTGATGCAAACTCATGTAGCTGACCCTGCTTCTTGCACTGCATCACACAGAGGCTCAATCAGTCTACTTTATTCACATTTATATATATGCTGCTGAGTCTCTTACAATAACTTTGGTCACTCGTGCTGAAATAGAAACTGAATGGTACTATTTATGACTGATCTGATCACAATTGAACATTAGGCTGAAGTCAACTGGACATTAGCAGCATATATTTATCATATGTAAACCCTGATTACAGGATTGTTAGGTGCTGGTGCACCTTTGTTTTTCTTCTTTATATTATGTAGTAATTTTGTTAATTGTTTATCTTCTTTGTATCTTTTGTATTAGGTGGTTTTCATAGTTTAAATATTTTTGATGTTTAGATGTTTTTTTAGGCTCATTAGAGTATATAAGTCACCTGAGTAGGCTCGCTCGCTCTCTCTCGCTTCCGCCTCAGCTGTTCCAGTATCAACGCTGTTGAGCGCCGCCAGCTTGCTCCATGATCTGTAGTTCTTGTTAGCCTAGCCTGGTTTTTGTTTGGCCTGATGGGACCGGCTGTCTGATTTCTCGTTCTTTATTTCGTTCAAGTTAGTAATGGGGGTTTGTGTTGTGTAGGGTGGTAGAGGAGTTGGCACCGGCTTCTACGGCCCTGTACAGGGTTGGCCCGGGGTCGCTTCTTCCTTTATGTTCTGTTTGGCCGGCTCACCAGGTCCACCTTTTCTTTGATACTTTTTAGTCTTTTTTGGGCACGGGAGGGTTTTAGAGTTTTTTTTAATAACTCTAAAGATTAAAACATCAAGATAAAACAAAAGCGTAACAGTCTAAAAATAAATGAATAAAAACAATTTTTGAAATTAACTGTTTTGCCTCCTGTGTCCTCTTTTAAATATGTTCGACTCTTTTGGGCCGTAACAAGGATAGATCCAGAGAGACTACACAAAAACCTTTTGTCATTTTACAGACATCTTTCCCATATATTGTGATGAATTGTGCTATATCACAATTATGATTTTTTTGGTATAGTGACTGCATTTTCATATTACTCTTATTGTGGGCAGTTAACATCCAAACTTCTGCTTAAGTAAAATAATAACATTAGAGGGATTAGCGGAGGGTTGTCAGACTTTAAGTTCAAGGGCCACATACAGTTTGTATTTGATCTGAAGTGGGCCGGTCCAGTGAAATTATAGCCAATAACCTATAAATAACCGCTCAATTATTTCTCTTTGTCTTAACGCAAAAAAGTGCAATTACATTATAATGTCAGTGCTCTCTTCAAAAACAACTGAAAAAGGCTACAGTTGGCAAAAGCCTTCAGCTATATGTTTTCACCAACTCAACCTCACAATATTGCTTTGATGCTAATGCTATTTTGCTAGCAATAACCGGGTTAACCCTCAATCCTCCAATACTGACCTTTCAGCTACAAGTAAAAACAGACTTTCTTTTTACCTCCGACCTAACAATTAATTAATTTTTTGTCATGATGAATGTCATGATTGCATAAAAAATTATATTCCTTGCGCACTAAACCCTGCTGCAAACACACCAAAAACACGGGTTTCCTGGTGCCTTGGAAAACGCTGATTGACAGAAATAGAGAAACTGCATTGCTGCCATCTTCTCTTCAGTTCTCGGTCTCAGTGTTGTGTCATGTCTGCTACTCTGACTAAAACAGTGAGATCCCAAGTAGACAAATTAGAAATAGCTGTTACATTTATTTAGAAATTGCAGTTAATTTCTTCTTCAAAATTAAATTTAGCATTTTCCAAATTGATTCCACAGGTTGGATTGTACCCTTTGGTGGGCTGCATGTATGACACCTGTGGTTTAGAATTACTATTCACTATGTGGTTAGAATGCCCACTGACTCCGTTCTGTTACATCACACCATTAAGGATTAAATGGCTGCACTACATCCGACAGTGAGTCACACAGGCAACACAAAAACAGCAATGAGTGGTCAATAAGCAAACATTAGCAGGTTAGTGGTCCAACAGGTACTATTGACTCGGCTCATAGGAAAAAGCTAAATGGACTTAGTGCTGCAGTGCTCTTTAATACAGTATGATTGGCATTTATTTGTCTCTCTCAAACTGCAGTACAACTCCGGCCCAGCAGTGGCAGTGTGCACTACCTGTCTCACTCTCTGCTCGTCCTCAAGCTGGCGGCGCAGGGCTTCTATCCTGGCACAGTGGTTGGCATAGAACTCACACAGAGACTGGCATATGCGAAAAGAGCACAAGGCCAGTGGAGGAGAGAAATACAGGAGGAGGAAAATGGAAAAGGAAGGGTTTATTAAACAGATTTAACAAATAATATAAAAGGGAGTCAAATGAAAAGGAATAAAAACAGAGTTGGAGGAGGGTTTAGATAACAGAAAAAGTGTATGGTAGAGGAAGTGTAGAGTGAAGGAAGGCTGAGTTTGGTAGAATCAATTATAGCTCAGATTATAGCTTAAAATCTAGGTTTTAGAGTGGCCAGACACATGAGACATCCGAAGAATATGACAGAGCTAAAGTCATTATGCCAGGAAGAATGGGCTAAAATTCCTCAACAATGTGCAGGTCTGATCCACAGCTACAGGAAGCGCCTGGTTGAGGTTATTACTAATAAGGGGGGGTCAACCAGTTATTTATGCCATTTAAATGTTGAATGAGTGTGTTCAATAAAGACATAAAAGATTAGAATTTCTTTGTGTAATTATTTTTAGACACATTATGTTTGTAACCTTCGACTTAGAAGAAGATCAGATCACATTTGTGGCAAATTTATTCAGAAAACCATGAAATTCCAAAAGGTCCAAATGCTTTTTGTTGCCACTGTTAATTTTACTGAAATATGTTGGAGACTGATCTAACATGTGATGAGTTTGTAATAAATTTGAGAAGTTTCTCTGCATTAACTGTAATTCTAGCAATATGCCAATATCTCAGTTCATAAAAAGCTTTTTTTATTTTTATATATAGCGCTTTACATACATTAAACTATTCACCAGTGTTACAGCTGGAACACCACTGCAGGCAAGGTAGGTTAAGTGTCTTGCCCAAGGACACAAAGACAGTATGTGGGGGTGAGCGGGATGTTATGATGTTTTGGGATGTTTCGAGCGAGGATCGAACCGCCCACCCGCCGGTCGAAGGACGGCCGCTCTACCCACTGAGCTACTGCCCCAAGTTGTAGGTTAAGCAACAACTGAGGTTAATTGTGACTCAAGTTTTAAAAGATGGCTTTGATATGTATGTCCAAATCTAAATATCAGCTTCTTGACAAACCACAAAGTACCTCCAAAAACCATAGTGTCAACAGCTCTGTGACTACCACCTCACCAGACACTGACAGACAGTGTACATGGACAGAATGGAATAAAGCACAGACACAGCATGATAGAGCAACTACAAGTGGACTCGCTTGTACTCACTTGCAAATAGAAAAAAATGCCACATTAACCCATTACACATAAATATCCATCTAAATTAAGTATTTGGGGATTAACAGACCTGTATAAGCTGGTTGGTTAGTTACATTAGACAAATAAATGACTTATAAATTAACACTGCAGCAATTTTACCAAAAAAACTGTATGATTAAAATCTGAATAAGAGCTACTTAGTACTGTATATGCACATGATTTAATCTGTTGAGAATCCACTCAGTTTCACATGAAAGTTAAAAGTGTACATACAATATTTTAAAGCCAAAATGTACATAAGAGCACGGTTAGCATCACAGTTAGTAGATTCTAAATATATCTTAATATAATCTGTGGATGTTTTATATACAGTCAAGCCCGAAAATATTCATAACACTAGCAAATTTTGATTTAAAGTTACTTTACTGAACCAGCAAGTTTTTTCTTGATTGGAAATGACAGGCATCTTCCAGAAGTTAATAAGACGATGTACAAGAGGCATTGTTATTGTGTAAATATTTCTCAGCTTTTATTTACATTTGAACAAAATGTGGCATGTCCAAATTATTCATACCCTTTGCAAACTGTCAGTCTAAGGGCAAATCCAAAGTTCTATCTTGTTCCAAATGGTCCAAGCTGTTCTAAAGCATCCTGTTTTTTTTTTTAACCTTTATTTAACCACTGAGATTACAAATCTCTTTTGCAGGGGAGTCCTGGCCCCCCAATGTGTGTATTGGTAGGGAGGAGGCACAGTGGGTTAAGTGTCTTGCCCAAGGACTCAACGACAGTATGTGGGGGCGAGCGGGATGTTATGATAATTACCCTGATTCATTGGGAAAAGCTGTCTTAATCCACCCAACAGGTGAAAAACAGCAGCTCTCTGCAGTTGGTTTGTGGACAGTCATGGCTAAGACAAAGGACCTGCGGCTGTGCATTGTGGCTGCTCACATCAGAAAAGGGCTAAAAGGCCATATCTAAATGTTTTCAAGTTCCAGTGGCTACAGCACAATGTATTATTTAAAAATACAAGACGTTCCACAATGTAGAAAATCTCAAAGGACGTGGTTGGAAGCCAAAAGTGACACCTGTGCTGGCCAGGAGGATAGTGAGAGGTGAAAAAGAATGATCACCACCAAGGCCATCCTGGTGAATCTGGGCTCTGCGAACACTGCACACTGCTGGGTTCCACAGACGCAGACCAAGAAGGATGCCACTTCTCCAGATGAGACACACAAAAGCCAGCTTGGCCTTTGCAAATGCTATTCTGGGCAAAGACAAAGACTTCTGGTCTTCTGTTTTATGGTCAGATGAAACAATAATTAAATTGTTCGGCCACAATGATGTATCCTTCATTTGGTGTAAAAAAGAAGAAGCCTTCAACCCTAAGAACACCATCCCCACTGTCAAACATGGTGGTGGGAACCTAATGCTTTGGGGGTGTTTTTTCAGCCAATGGAACAGGGAACCTAATCACAGTAAACGGCACAATGAAAAAAGAACAATATTTCAAGATTCTCAACTACATCAAGCAGTCTACAGAAACACTTGGCCTTGGGCACCAGTGGACATTTCAGCACGACAACGACCCAAAACACAGCTAAAGTGGTGAAGAAATGGTTAGCAGACAAAAACATTAACCTTTTGCAATAGCCCAGCCAGAGTCCTGACTTGAATCCAATTGAGAATCTGTGGAGGGAGCTAAAGATCAGGGTGATGGCAAGGAGACCCTCCAACCTGAAAGAGCTGGAGGATATTATCACTAAAGATGAATCGTCAAAAATCCGTCAGTGGAGACATGCAAAAAGCTGGTCAGCAATTATAGGAAACGTTTGAATGTTGTAATAGACAATAAAGGTTTTTCGACTGATTATTGAGAAGGGTTTGAATATTTTTGGACATGCCACATTTTTTTTTCACAACGATGCCTCTTGTACATTGTCTTATTAACTTCTGGAAGACGCCTGTGTCATTTCCAATCAAGAAAAAACTTGCCGTTTCAATAAAAGTAACTTTATTCAACAAGGGCTATAAATAATTTCGGGGCTTGACTGTATATGTACAGTAAGTATAGTATCTGTTATCAATATCCCCACTCCCTTGGGGCCCCTGCAAAAGACAAAAGAGATTTGTAATCTCAGTGGCCCTATCCTGGATAAATACAGGTTAAATAAAAATAATAAAATTAGCTGAAATATACACACGTGGACAAAATTGTTGGTACCCTTTGGTCAATGAAAGAAAAACTCACAATGGTCACAGAAAAAAATTTATTCTGACAAAAGTAATAATAAATTAAAGCCGCAAGCGGCGATAAAGGCCCTCGCCTCCCTTGAGACCGCGGGGACACATATATTCGGAGGATTGCATGTCGTGCTTTAAAGCAAATTTGGAGCTGTTTAGATGAAAACCCTTTAGCACAAAGTGGACGATTTAGGTGGTCATGTATTCCACCCAACATTTTCTGTTGAGAAGGATCCTGGCAATTGGGAAATGGCATTTATTTCCCAATAGTTGCCTCTTCACAGACTCATTACGACCACAGCCACAAATCTATCAAAAAACAAATTGATAACTTTTTTTTGCACACGTGTCTAGATGATACTCACCAAATTTGGAGCTGTTTAGATGAAAAGCCTTTAGACACAAGGGGTGCAATTTAGGTGGTCACGCATACACCCAACATAGTAGATTTCCTGTTGAGTTTACGATATGGCTGTAATACATTTTTCTGTTTGCCCTGAGGTGTCCTATGGATGTACCAAGTTTCATTTTTCTACGTTGGAAAAAGTTACTTTCACTTTCCATAGGCCCAATGTATTTTGACTTTTGTAGGGTCGCCACTGAGTCATTTTTCATATTTTTTTAGCGACTTCAAATACATACATTTTTCACGAGCTTGAAGTCTGGGACCAATAAAAATGACTTTTAGTTGCACGTTTACTGGGTTAAATTGAGGATCATTTTGCAGAAAAATTATAATAAAAAAAAATATACCAAATTATAATAAAATAAAATATAACTCGAGCAAAAAAGTCTAGAAAAACGCTTGTCTATTTTACATACATGTGTTTAGCTCATTTTGCCCAAGTTTGGTGTCTGTGGAATGAAGCAGCTATTTTCTGAGTTCTTTTAAAAAGAGGTGTATTTTAAGTCGGTTCACATTTTCAATTCAAAATGGCCGCCTTCCCGTGTGTGATAGGGTGTGGTCCCCATTGGCTTTTTTGTTCATAAGCCCATGCTGGATGTGTGTACCAAGTTTCATTTGCCTACGACAAACTAAAATTTTCACTTCCCATTGACTTTTTCCAAATATTTGGGACGTTGCTATGGCAACACATTTATAGATAGGGGGTGGTTGTCATTGGCTTTTATGCTCGTCATGACATAAGAGATGTGTGTACCAAATTTTATGTCTCTATGACAAACTAAATTCTTGGGTCCCATTATAAGTTTGTAGGGGGCGCTGGAGAGCCATTTCTAAAGATAACCCTTTTATTTACATATCTTTGTGTTCAGGTCATGAATGTGCACAAACGCCTTTTTGGGTCCGACTCGATCTGAGAAGGCGTTTGAGAGTTAAGAGACGTTTTATTTTCACAAAAATGGCCACCTCGTTACAGGCTTGCCACACCCATACCCGATAAGATATCAACAACAAAGTCACAACTTTGGTTGGCACATGTGTCTAGATGATACTCACCAAATTTGGGGCCATTTAGATTAAAACACAATGATTTGCATCTTTCTGCGCAAGGGGTGCGAATTTAGTGGCCGCGCCTTTCACCCCACATGGCGGACTTCCTGTTAAGTTTAGGGTGTGACTGTCATTGACTTTTCTGTTTGCCCTGAGGTGTCCTATGGATATACCAAGTTTCATTTTTCTACGTTGGAAAAAAGTTACTTTCACTTTCCATAGGCCCAATGTATTTTGACTTTTCTAGGGTCGCCACTGAGTCATTTTTTTTTTTTTTCGGGGACTTCAAATACATAAATTTTTCGCTGGGCTTGAAATCTGGGACCAATAAAAATGAATTTTAGTTGTACGTTTCCTGGGTTAAATTGAGGATCATTTTGCAGAAAAAATATGATAAAAAAATATATACCGAATTATAATTAAAAAAAATATAACTCGAGCAAAAAAGTCTAGAAAAACGCTTGTCTCTTTTACATACATATGTTTAGCTCATTTTGCCCAAGTTTGGTGTCTGTGGAATGAAGCAGCTATTGTCTGTGTACTTTTAAAAAGAGGTGTATTTTAAGTCGGACCAAATTTTCAATTCAAAATGGCCGCCTTCCCGTGTGTGATAGGGTGTGGTCCCCATTGGCTTTTTGTTCATAAGCATATGGTGGATATGTGTACCAAGTTTCATTTGCCTACAACAAACTAAAAATTTTACTTCCCATTGACTTTTTTCACATTTTTGGGACGTTGCTATGGCAACACATTTATAGATAGGGGGTGGTTGTCATTGGCTTTTATGCTCGTCATGACATAAGAGATGTGTGTACCAAATTTTATGTCTCTATGACAAACTAAATTCTTGGGTCCATTATAAGTTTGTAGGGGGCGCTGGAGAGCCATTTCTAAAGATAACTCTTTTATTTACATATCTTTGTGTTCAGGTCATGAATGTGCACAAACGCCTTTTTGGGTCCAACTCGATCCGAGAAGGCGTTTGAGAGTTAAGAGACGTTTTATTTTCACAAAAATGGCCACCTCGTTACAGGCTTGCCACACCCATACCCAATAAGATATCAAAAACAAAGTCAGAACTTTGGTTGGCACACGTGTCTAGATGATACTCACCAAATTTGGGGCCATTTAGATTAAAACACAATGATTTGCATCTTTCTGCGCAAGGGTGCGATTTTAGTGGCCGCTGCTTTCACCCCACATGGCGGACTTCCTGTTAAGTTTAGGGTGTGACTGTCATTGACTTTTCTGTTTGCCCTGAGGTGTCCTATGGATGTACCAAGTTTCATTTTTCTACGTTGGAAAAAAGTTACTTTCACTTTCCATAGGCCCAATGTATTTTGATTTTGTAGGGGTCGCCACTGAGTCATTTTTCGTATTTTTTTTTCGGCGACTTCAAATACATCAATTTTTCGCCGAGCTTGAAGTCTGGGACCAATAAAATGACTTTTCGTGCATGTTCACTGGGTCAAATTTAGGATCATCGGGTCGGAAGAAAAATAAAAAAAAAAAAAAAAAAAAAAATCCGAGCAAAAACAATAGGCCCTCCCGGTCATCACCGGCTCGGGCCTAATTAAAGCCGCAAGCGGCGATAAAGGCCCTCGCCTCCCTTGAGACCGCGGAGACACATGCACTCGGAGGAGTGCATTTCGTGCTTTAAAGCGTAAAGTTCACGGTAAAAGGATTCTGAGGAGTTTTCTAAGACTCTAGCCGTGGCTCTGGAGGGGCCTCCTCTAAAGGAAGGATCCTGGCAATTGGGAAATGGCATTTATTTCCAAGATTCAATCACAGACTCATTACGACCACAGCAACAAATGTATCAAAAAACAAATTGATAACTATTTTGGCACATGTGGCTAGATGATACTCACCAAATTTGGAGCTGTTTAGATGAAAAGCCTACACAAGGGGTGCGATTTAGGTGGTCACACATTCCACCCAACATAGTAGATTTTCTGTTGAGTTTACGGTATGGCTGTAATAAACTTTTCTGTTTGCCCTGAGGTGTCCTATGGTTGTACCAAGTTTTGTATTTCTACATTGGAAAAATTTACTTTCATTTTCCATAGAACCAATGTATTTTGACTTTTCTAGGGGCCGCCACTGAGTCATTTTTCGTATTTTTTTTTTCGGGGACTTCAAATACATAAATTTTTGGCCGGGCTTGAAGTCTGGGACCAATAAAAATGACTTTTAGTTGTTCGTTTACTGGGTTAAATTGAGGATCATTTTGCAGAAAAATTATAATAAAAAAATATATACCGAATTATAATAAAAAAAAATATAACTCGAGCAAAAACGTCTAGAAAAACACTTGTCTCTTTTACATACATGTGTTTAGCTCATTTTGCCCAAGTTTGGTGTCTGTGGAATGAAGCAGCTTTTTCTGTGTACTTTTAAAAAGAGGTGTATTTTAAGTCGGTTCACATTTTCAATTCAAAATGGCCGCCTTCCTGTGTGTGATAGGGTGTGGTCCCCATTGGCTTTTTTGTTCATAAGCCCATGGTGGATGTGTGTACCAAGTTTTATTTGCCTACAACAAACTAAAAATTTCACTTCCCATTGACTTTTTTCACATTTTTTGGGACGTTGCTATGGCAACACATTTATAGATAGGTGGTGGTTGTCATTGGCTTTTATGCTCGTCATGACATAAGAGATGTGTGTACCAAATTTTATGTCTCTATGACAAACTAAATTCTTGGGTCCCATTATAAGTTTGTAGGGGGCGCTGGAGAGCCATTTCTAAAGATAACCCTTTTATTTACATATTTTTGTGTTCAGGTCATGAATGTGCACAAACGCCTTTTTGGGTCCAACTCGATCCGAGAAGCCGTTTGAGAGTTAAGAGACGTTTATTTTCACAAAAATGGCCACCTCGTTACAGGCTTGCCACACCCATACCCGATAAGATATCAACAACAAAGTCACAACTTTGATTGGCACATGTGTCTAGATGATACTAACCAAATTTGGGGCCATTTAGATTAAAACACAATGATTTGCATCTTTCTGCGAAGGGGTGCGAATTTAGTGGCCGCGCTTTCACCCCACATGGCGGACTTACTGTTAAGTTTAGGGTGTGACTGTCATTGACTTTTCTGTTTGCCCTGAGGTGTCCTATGGATATACCAAGTTTAATTTTTCTACGTTGGAAAAAAGTTACTTTCACTTTCCATAGGCCCAATGTATTTTGCCTTTTGTAGGGTCGCCACTGAGTCATTTTTCGTATTTTTTTAGTGACTTCAAATACATAAATTTTTGCCAGGCTTGAAGTCTGGGACCAATAAAAATGACTTTTAGTTGTTCGTTTACTGGGTTAAATTGAGGATCATTTTACAGAAAAATTATAATAAAAAATATATACCGAATTATAATAAAAAAAATATAACTCGAGCAAAAAGTCTAGAAAAACACTTGTCTCATTTACATACATGTGTTTAGCTCATTTTGCCCAAGTTTGGTGTCTGTGGAATGAAGCAGCTTTTTCTGTGTACTTTTAAAAAGAGGTGTATTTTAAGTCGGTTCACATTTTCAATTCAAAATGGCCGCCTGTGTGTGATAGGGTGTGGTCCCCATTGGCTTTTGTTCATAAGCCCATGGTGGATGTGTGTACCAAGTTTTATTTGCCTACAACAAACTAAAAATTTCACTTCCCATTGACTTTTTCACATTTTTGGGACGTTGCTATGGCAACACATTTATAGATAGGGGTGGTTGTCATTGGCTTTTATGCTCGTCATGACATAAGAGATGTGTGTACAAAATTTTATGTCTCTAGGACAAACTAAATTCTTGGGTCCATTATAAGTTTGTAGGGGCGCTGGAGAGCCATTTCTAAAGATAACCCTTTTATTTACATATTTTTGTGTTCAGGTCATGAATGTGCACAAACGCCTTTTGGGTCCAACTCGATCCGAGAAGGCGTTTGAGAGTTAAGAGACGTTTATTTTCACAAAAATGGCCACCTCGTTACAGGCTTGCCACACCCATACCCGATAAGATATCAACAACAAAGTCACAACTTTGGTTGGCACACGTGTCTAGATGATACTCACCAAATTTGGGGCCATTTAGATTAAAACACAATGATTTGCATCTTTCTGCGCAAAGTGCGATTTTAGTGGCCGCGCGTTTCACCCCACATGGCGGACTTCCTGTTAAGTTTAGGGTGTGACTGTCATTGACTTTTCTGTTTGCCCTGAGGTGTCCTATGGATATACCAAGTTTCATTTTTCTACGTTGGAAAAAGTTACTTTCACTTTCCATAGGCCCAATGTATTTTGATTTTGTAGGGGTCGCCACTGAGTCATTTTTCGTATTTTTTTTTCGGCGTCTTCAAATACATACCATTTTTGCCGAGCTTGAAGTCTGGGACCAATATAATGACTTTTTGTGCATGTTCACTGGGTCAAATTTAGGATCATTTGGTCACAATAAAGATAAAAAAAAAAAAAAAAATCCGAGCAAAAACAATAGGCCCTCCCGGCCATCACCGGCTCGGGCCTAATTAAAGCCGCAAGCGGCGATAAAGGCCCTCGCCTCTCTTGAGACCGCGGGGACACATGCAGTCGGAGGAGTGCATTTCGTGCTTTAAAGCGTAAACTTCACGGTAAAAGGATTCTGAGGAGTTTTCTAAGACTCTAGCCGTGGCTCTGGAGGGGCCTCCTCTAAAGGAAGGATCCTGGCAATTGGGAAATGGCATTTATTTCCCAAAGGTTGCCTCTTCACAGACTCATTACGACCACAGCCACAAATGTATCAAAAAACAAATTGATAACTTTTTTGGCACACGTGTCTAGATGATACTCACCAAATTTGGAGCTGTTTAGATGAAAAGCCTTTAGACAGAAGGGGTGCGATTTAGGTGGTCACGCATTCCACCCAACATAGTAGATTTTCTGTTGAGTTTACGGTATGGCTGTCATAGACTTTTCTGTTTGCCCTGAGGTGTGCTATAGATGTACCAAGTTTCATTTTTCTACATTGGAATAAAGTTACTTTCACTTTCCATAGGCCCGATGTATTTTGACTTTTCTAGGGGTCGCCACTGAGTCATTTTTCGTATTTTTTTTTCGGGGACTTCAAATACATAAATTGTTCGCTGGGCTTGAAATCTGGGACCAATAAAAATGACTTTTAGTTGTTCGTTTACTGGGTTAAATTGAGGATCATTTTGCAGAAAAAATATGATTAAAAAAAATATACCGAATTATAATAAAAAAAAATATAACTCGAGCAAAAAAGTCTAGAAAAACGCTTGTCTATTTTACATACATATGTTTAGCTCATTTTGCCCAAGTTTGGTGTCTGTGGAATGAAGCAGCTATTGTCTGTGTACTTTTAAAAAAGAGGTGTATTTTAAGTCGGTTCACATTTTCAATTCAAAATGGCCGCCTTCCCGTGTGTGATAGGGTGTGGTCCCAATTGGATTTTTTGTTCATAAGCCCATGGTGGATGTGTGTATCAAGTTTCATTTGCCCACGACAAACTAAAATTTTCACTTCCCATTGACTTTTTCGACATATTTGGGACGTTGTTATGGCAACACATTTATAGATAGAGAGTGGTTGTCATTGGCTTTTTTGCTCGTCATGACATAAGAGATGTGTGTACCAAATTTTATGTCTCTATGACAAACTAAATTCTTGGGTCCCATTATAAGTTTGTAGGGGGCGCTGGAGAGCCATTTCTAAAGATAACCCTTTTATTTACATATCTTTGTGTTCAGGTCATGAATGTGCACAAACGCCTTTTTGGGTCCAACTCGATCCGAGAAGGCGTTTGAGAGTTAAGAGACATTTTATTTTCACAAAAATGGCCACCTCGTTACAGGCTTGCCACACCCATACACGATAAGATATCATAAACAAAGTCACAACTTTGGTTGGCACACGTGTCTAGATGATACTCACCAAATTTGAGGCCATTTCGATTAAAACACAATGATTTGCATCTTTCTGCACGGGTGCGATTTTAGTGGCCGCGCTTTCACCCCACATGGCGGACTTCCTGTTGAGTTTAGGGTGTGACTGTCATTGACTTTTCTGTTTGCCCTGAGGTGTCCTATGGATGTACCAAGTTTCATTTTTCTACGTTGGAAAAAAGTTACTTTCACTTTCCATAGGCCCAATGTATTTTGATTTTGTAGGGTCGCCACTGAGTCATTTCGTATTTTTTTCGCGACTTCAAAACATACCATTTTCGCCGAGCTTGAAGTCTGGGACCAATAAAAATGACTTTTCGTGCATGTTCAATGGGTCAAATTTAGGATCATAAAAAAAAAAAAAAAAAAAAAAAAAAAAAAAAATCCGAGCAAAAATACAGGCCCTCCCGGTCATCACCGGCTCGCCTAATTAAAGCTAAGCGGCGATAAAGGCCCTCGCCTCCCTTGAGACCGCTGGGACACATATATTGTCTTTTGAGGATTGCATGTCGTGCTTTAAAGCAAATTTGGAGCTGTTTAGATGAAAACCCTTTAGCACAAAGTGTACGATTTAGGTGGTCATGTATTCCACCCAACATTTTCTGTTGAGAAGGATCCTGGCAATTGGGAAATGGCATTTATTTCCCAATAGTTGCCTCTTCACAGACTCATTACGACCACAGCCACAAATCTATCAAAAACAAATTGATAACTTTTTTTGCACACGTGTCTAGATGATACTCACCAAATTTGGAGCTGTTTAGATGAAAGCCTTTAGACACAAGGGGTGCAATTTAGGTGGTCACGCATACACCCAACATAGTAGATTTCCTGTTGAGTTTACGATATGGCTGTAATACATTTTTCTGTTACTGAGGTGTCCTATGGATGTACCAAGTTTCATTTTTCTACGTTGGAAAAAAGTTACTTTCACTTTCCATAGGCCCAATGTATTTTGACTTTTGTAGGGGTCGCCACTGAGTCATTTTTATATTTTTTTCGTGACTTCAAATACATAAATTTTTCACGAGCTTGAAGTCTGGGACCAATAAAAATGACTTTTAGTTGCACGTTTACTGGGTCAAATTGAGGATCATTTTGCAGAAAAATTATAATAAAAAAAAAATATACCAAATTATAATAAAATAAAATATAACTCGAGCAAAAAAGTCTAGAAAAATGCTTGTCTATTTTACATACATGTGTTTAGCTCATTTTGCCCAAGTTTGGTGTCTGTGGAATGAAGCAGCTATTTTCTGAGTTCTTTTAAAAAAGAGGTGTATTTTAAGTCGGTTCACATTTTCAATTCAAAATAACCGCCTTCCTGTGTGTGATAGGGTGGTCCCCATTGGCTTTTTGTTCATAAGCCCATGCTGGATGTGTGTACCAAGTTTCATTTGCCTACGACAAACTAAAATTTTCACTTCCCATTGACTTTTTCCAAGTATTTGGGACGTTGCTATGGCAACACATTTATAGATAGGGGGTGGTTGTCATTGGCTTTTATGCTCATGACATAAGAGATGTGTGTACCAAATTTTATGTCTCTATGACAAACTAAATTCTTGGGTCCCATTATAAGTTTGTAGGGGCGCTGGAGAGCCATTTCTAAAGATAACCCTTTTATTTACATATTTTTGTGTTCAGGTCATGAATGTGCACAAACGCCTTTTTGGGTCCAACTCGATCCGAGAAGCCGTTTGAGAGTTAAGAGACGTTTATTTTCACAAAAATGGCCACCTTACAGGCTTGCCACACCCATACCCGATAAGATATCAACAACAAAGTCACAACTTTGGTTGGCACATGTGTCTAGATGATACTCACCAAATTTGGGGCCATTTAGATTAAAACACAATGATTTGCATCTTTCTGCGCAAAGGGGTGCGAATTTAGTGGCCGCCTTTCACCCCACATGGCGGACTTCCTGTTAAGTTTAGGGTGTGACTGTCATTGACTTTTCTGTTTGCCCTGAGGTGTCCTATGGATATACCAAGTTTCATTTTTCTACGTTGGAAAAAAGTTACTTTCACTTTCCATAGGCCCAATGTATTTTGATTTTGTAGGGGTCGCCACTGAGTCATTTTTCGTATTTTTTTTTCGGCGACTTCAAATACATAAATTTTTCACCGGGCTTGAAGGCTGGGACCAATAAAAATGACTTTTCGTTCATGTTCACTGGGTCAAATTTAGGATCATAGGTGGAAAAGAAAAAAAAAAAAAAAAAAATCCGAGCAAAAACAATAGGCCCTCCCGGTCATCACCGGCTCGGGCCTAATAAAAATTCTATGAATGTTAACCAATGAAAGTCAGACATTGCTTTTCAACCATGCTTCAACGGAATTATTTTAAAAAATAAACTCATGGAACAGGCCTAGACAAAATTGTTGGTACCCCTAACTTAATATTTTGTTGCACAACCATTTGAGGCCATCACTGCAATCAGACGATTCCTGTAACTGTCAATGAGACTTCTGCACCTCTCAGCAGGTATTTTGGCCCACTCCTCATGAGCAAACTGCTCCAGTTGTTTCCGGTTTGAAGGGTGTCTCTTCCAGACGGCATGTTTCAGCTCCTTCTAAAGATGCTCAATAGGATTGAGGTCAGGGCTCATAGAAGGCCACTTTAGAATAGTCCAATGTTTTCCTCTTAACCATTCTTGGGTGTTGTTAGCTGTGTGTTTTGGGTCATTGTCCTGTTGCAAGACCCATGACCTGCGACTGAGACCAAGCTGTCTGACACTGGCCAGCACATTTCTCTCTAGAATCACTTGATAGTCTTCAGATTTTATTGTACCCTGCACAGATTCAAGACACCCTGTGCCAGATGCAGCAAAGCAGCCCCAGAACATAACAGAGCCTCCTCCATGTTTGACAGTAGGGACAGTGTTCTTTTCTTGATATGCTTCATTTTTCCGTCTGTGAACATAGAGCTGATGTGCCTTGGCAAAAGGTTCCATTTTTGTCTCATCTGTCCATAGGACATTCTCCTTAAGCTTTGTGGCTTGTCAACATGTAGTTTGGCATATTCCAGTCTAGCTTTTTTATGATTTGTTTTCAACAATGGTGTCCTCCTTGGTCGTCTCCCATGTAGTCCACTTTGGCTCAAACAACGACGGATGGTGCGATCTGACACTGATGTTCCTTGAGCATGGAGTTCACCTTGGATCTCTTTAGAAGTCTTTCTGGGCTCTTTTGTTACCATTCAGATTATCCGTCTATTTGATTTGTCATCAATTATCCTCCTGCGGCCACGTCCAGGGAGGTTGGCTACAGTCCCATGGATCTTAAATTTCTGAATAATATGTGCAACTGAAGTCACAGGAACATCTAGCTGCTTGTAGATGGTCTTATAGCCTTTACCTTTATCATGCTTGTCTATAATTTTCTTTCTATTCTCCTGCGACAACTCTTTCCTTCTCTTCCTCTGGTCCATGTTGAGTGTGGTACACACCATGTCACCAGACAACACAGTGACTACCTGAAGTCCTATAAATAGGCCCACTGACTGATTACAAGATTGTACACACCTGTGATGCTAATTAGTGCACACACCTTGAATTAACATGTCCATTTGGTCACATTATTTACAGTCTTTTCTAAGGGTACCATCAATTTTGTCCAGGCATGTTCCATGAGTTTATTTTTTTAAATAATTCCGTTGAACCATGGTTGAAAAGCAATGTCTGACTTTCATTGGTTAACAGTCATAGAATTTATATTTATTATTACTTTTGTCAGAATAAAGTTTTTTCTTTTTCTTTTATTGACCGAAGGGTACCAACAATTTTGTCCACGTGTGTAGGCACTGGTAGATTTATGATGATTGCAGAAAGAGAGTTCCCAGGGGGGACAACGTGGTTAGTTCAAAAAATGCGGTGTACAACCGCCATTTACCTTGAGCTGAGTGTTGAAAGCATCGATTTCCAGAAGTTTGGCCCTGGTTTCTCTCTCAACAGCATCTAGCTGGTCTCGGAGCTGCTGTCTGCTCAATTCTTTCTGCTCCACAGCTTTCTGCAGTGATGAAAGGCTATCTCCTATAAGTACATGAACACACATCAGAAAAAATACACGAGTATTTATATATATTATATAGTTTGTTCAAAGTCTTAGCATACGCAACAATGGGTTTCTGGTTGATTCTTAGCTGTCTAAACTATGAGAGCAGCACCTGTATTCTAAATCTTAGATGTCACAAATTCTGGTTGTGTGCAAGTATGTGTTTAAAAAAAATCTAAATAATTTTTATTGGAAATTTTTGTAGATGTTACAATACACAAACCACAAAAAAAAAAAAAAAGTAAGTGCCTTTCAGCTTATCCCCATCCGGGGGTTGTCACAGCGGAATAGTTTGCATGAGTAGCTTGGCAATGTTTTAACGCCGGATATCCTTCCTGACACCCTTTCCATTTACCCGGGCTTGGGACCGGCTCAGATAGACTGTGACTGGAGTTGCTCGCCAGCTGCATACAAGAAAAACTAACAACAGAAATACAACCATGGGGGTTGGTTTCAACCTGATGCCAAATACTTGAGGAAAGTGCACCAAAGACTTTCTTACAGTAGTTACTGAAGCGAGGGCAGGACCAGGACATGTGGATAAGAGAAGTGTAACATCTGACACAGAGGGCTGTCACCAGGTTATAGAAAACCTTAAGAAATGTAAGACCTGTGTTCAACTTCAAACTGGAATAACCAGTGGCGGGCACAGAGAGAAGATGAGTTAACCAGTTTGAGCTCAGAAATCCTTTGTTATGGAGAGGCTCTGGTCCTGCCCCAATGCCCTTTTAAGTTTATCTTATGAGTGGCTCATAAGGCTCATGAGGTCCCTCTCAAAGCATGTGATTTCCACTAAACTACAGTGCTGTGGCAATACTGACTGTTCTGGACGTGTTTAAGTTCTGACAACAAAGCAACCGTTGCTGTTACACATGGTGTTGCTCTGATTGAATAACTTAGCTTGTAGGAGGTTACAATCACTATATTCTTTTTAACCTTTATTTGATAGGTGGGCCATCCTGGTTCACACCAGTTCACTGGTTTAATTGGATAGGACATTACAGGGTAGGACAAAAAACATAACCTCACAAGACACGTCACACACCATGTGGTTTGAGTAGTGTTCATTTTAGCACCCTTTGGAATTGTACTGTAATTCTTAGTGGAAACAGGGCTCATACTGTTTTAAACACTTAAGACTTACGATGCAAACTGTTCTGCTGGACCTGCTTCAGCTGGTCATTGAGTGTCTGTTTGTCAGGTATAAGCCTTCCAAGCCACTGCTGTGAGTCCTGTAAAGAGAATCAATGGACATTTAAAAACGGTTCAATTTGCATTTAACTTTACAAAGTAGGACTTTGTAAAGTTGTTGCAAAGTTGAGTTGAGTTAAATTTGCAAACCTGTAACTGCTGTTGAAGCAGGGTAATCTCAGCGATGCGTGTCTCTCTTGCCTGATTGGTCTGCTCTACTTCCCTCCGCTGAGCTGACAGTCGAAAGCGAACATCCTTCAGTTTACCTTCGAGCTGGGACTTCTTGTCATTCTGAAAACAAGAGGTACGATAAAGTTAGGTCAATAAACAAATAAAATATCTGCTCTGTAGCAACTACTAACACTTTCTGCAATTACCAGAGCTTCAAGTTCAAACTCCAAGGTCTTCTTCCTGGCTTTAAGCAGAACTATACTCTCCTGCTCTCGGTTTCTTTGAATTAAAAGCTCCTGGCGCCGTTGTCGCTCCCACTCCAACTGCCGCTGCCGCTCTAACTCCCTCTTAGCAGTCTGGAAAGAAGAAAACACACAAAAATATACTAGATTCTACTCTGGTAGAAACTTTGTATATTCCGCTGTATTTTATCCATCAATCAATGTTCTTCCGCTTATCCGGGGCCGGGTCGCAGGGGCAGCAGCCTAGACACCCAGACTTCCCTCTCTCCCTCCAGCTCTGCCAGGGGGATACGAGGCGTTTCCAGGCCAGCCGAGAGACGTGTCCTAGGTCTTCCCGGGGTATCCTCCCAGTGGGACATGCCCTCCCCAGGGAAGTGTTCCAGGGGGTATTCAGAACAGATGCCCAAGCCACCTCAGCGGGTTCCTCTTGAGCTCCTCTACTCTGAGCTCTTCTCGAGTGACCGAGCTCCTCACCCTATCTCTAAGGAAGCGCCCAGCCACCCTGCAGAGGAAACTAAATTTGACCTTTTTGGATCTTGTCATGACCATAGGTGAGCGTAGGAACGTAGATCGACCGGTAAATAGAGAGCTTTGCCTTGCAGCTCAGCTCCTTTTTCACCACGACAGACCGGTACAACGACTGCATTACTGCAGAAGCTCCAAGATCCGTTTGTCAATCTCCCGCGCCCTCCTTTCCTCACTCGTGAACAAGACCCCAACATACTTGAACAAGTCGGAGAGCGCAATGCAGTATTTGGATTTTTTTTTTCTTAAAGCAGAATTAAGTAAGATTACACTCTACAGCGTCCTTCAGTAAATCACACAGTCATAAATACTCCTATAGCAGCTCTGGACAACAACGCTTGCCAGCTGAACTAGTTTTGCAAAAATAAACAGCATAAACAGTACAAGAAATTCATTCATTCATTCATTTTCTACCGCTTAGTCCCGTTAGGGGTCGCGGGTGACTGGAGCCTATCCCAGCAGCTTTGGGCCTGAGGCGGGGTACACCCTGGACAGTGGCCAGTTAGTCGCAGGGCTAACATTTAGAGACAGACAGTGACATACAACCATTCACTCTCACATTCATTCACTAGGGACACTTTAGAGTTGTCAATTAACCTATACAAGAAATGAAAACCTCAATGGAGGTGGGTCATTTTAGAAATTGTCTTATAAAGTTATAATATATACATAGTTTGATTGCTTTATACACTGTCAACCAAAATGGTATTAGTAAAAAAAAAAAAAAAAACACTTCTAAAATATTTTCTCGCCCTGTATTATTTTGGCGTCAAATTTTTGGTATGTTTTATTGTTGTTAAAAGAGTTAATAGGTTTGTCAAGAAATGAGATGACAGAGTCAGCCCCAGAATTTGGAATAGATGTCACAGTCTATTTTCTTGCAAGAGGAACACTTCATACAGCAGGAAATGGTTCAACGAGCATTACATACAGAGAGTTTTTATATAATTGTGGACGCCCTTGTTAGCAAACAGAGCATCCTTAAAAACTGATTAGGTATTGTGGCATTAATTAGCATGACGCCAACAAAGAATATATCTGAAATTATTTGGCGTATGACCCAACCTAATCAACACAATGTTGCAGAAGATGTCATAATACACTGTCACAATTTAGATGTCACAATTCTCTTCACAATTGTCATAATAACTGAGTAGCCTTGGTCTTGTGAAATCTTGCATTAGGTCTAAAAGTGAAGCCAGTCGCAAAGTTGACGCTATGCAAACAATATTCAGGGCATTTAGTATAATATTGAAACTATCGTTTGAACTGCCGTTGTCTCATAAAGCCTGTAAATGAAACAAGTACTCCTCACCGCGTAGGAGCATGCTTGCATCTCTGTGAATAAATGTCACATAACAGTAGCTATATCTTGAAGGACTTAAAATAACTTTAATATTAATAATAACTATTTCTAATGGAAATAGGAAGAATATAAAGTTGTTAGGGAAAGTATCTTACAAGTTCAACAACATAAAAGCCACATCAGAACGAGCTCTCTCTCAGTCTAACTTATGTTTTCTCTTCCTAGACTCGTCAGATAAAGGTTTTCATTGTCTTTTTGGTGGCTCCAACATGACTGATAATGAAATAAAGTGTATGCCGTTTTGGTATGATCTTAGCGAGATTATATGCCCATCCCAATGCAGAAGGTTGTTATGGGTTTATTGAATTACCGTAAAGCCATTTGTGACTCTTGCGTGAACGTGAACATGACCCGAGACTTGCGTCGGGTTGGAGGCAGCTCAACCATAGATTGTAAATAAAAATGGATGTAATCCGTCCATTGGTTCCTTATTCACCAAATTCATTTCAATTAAATGGTGGTTACATAGGGCTGGGTATTGTTCAAAATCTTTCGATCCGGTGCCAATTTCGATACCTCAGTTTCGATACCGGTTCCTAACGATACTTTTTCGATACCATGTGTTTTAAAATCCATTTCAAAATCAACACAAATACATTAAACACAAAACTTTTATTTTTCATCTTAATTAAAACAAATTCTGGTAACACTTCACACTCACACTTCTCACATCGTATCAATACTAACTTGGCCAAAATTTACAAAAAAAGAGAAACCTTTTTGCCACAACATGAACATATTATAAATAAATTATATTGTGTACATCCTAATATTGAACCAACTAAAATTCAAAGGAATGTTAAAAAAAAAAAAACAAACTTTTTAGTGCAAAATCAAACTGTATTTGTGTAGGCTTGTACACAGAGAAACCTGGCTGCCAAGCTGGATAGCACTGGCAGTGTGTCCTTCTTACTCCACCACCAAGTTGCTGGATTCACTGAGTGTTGAGTGTACACGGCAAACCTCTGTACAGTTGTATCTCCTCCTGAATCTGGAGGTGCTGGTCATGCTGTTGGTTGTTACTTCTATCGCCATGCCTTCCTGCAAAAGGAGGCAGAGGCTAATGTGAAGGAGGAAATAACAGCGCTAACGCTACAGCAACCGACTAGCAGCACAAGCTAACATACATAAAGTGGTAGTCAACCAGTGGTAGTCAACCTCAGGTTTAAGTAGGAAATTACACTTATCTGTCAAGTATTTCTAAAATGTGAAACCTTAACGTTACGTTGGAAAAACAAAGATGTTGCCTGGTCAAAGAATAAGGTTAAAGCTAGCGCCTGGGTAACGTTACATCATAGCGCAGAGTTGCATCCACACACTCAAACCACTCGCGTTAGCGTAAACAATTACTTTAACTTCTGTTCGCTAAAAGGTAATATCTTCCTTTCTTACCTGCTACAATGTCAGAAATGCCAGATGATGTTGAAGGGGGCAGGTTTGACTCGATGAGGTGCAAGGCTCCTCTGGTTCCTTTACAGTCTTCATATTGATCCGTGCATGGTCAAATGCTTCATTAAATTTGTGGTATTGTCGGCTTTGGTTGCAATACACTTGTCGCATATGTTACACTTTGCTGACTCGGCATCCACTTTTATAAAGTGTAGCCACACTTTAGATCTCTTTGGCATTATAAAACTGGAACGTTTGGAGAAAAAACAACTAACGTTACACTTGTGTTGTGTGAGTGCGAGTATCTTCAGATATCCCACCGTCACGTCACGTGGTGGTGGACAGCCAATCACGGCGAATGTAGTTCCTTACATGCACGTATGCTACAAGCTCACACAGACACAGCCGCTTGGCAAAAAAAAAAACCCGCCGCTTGGCTTTTGGAACCGAAATTTGGCACCGAAAGATAAATAATTTTTCGATACCCATAGAATCGAAGTTTTTCATTCGATACCATAAAGGTATCGAAGTTCGGTACCCAGCCCTATGGTTACATCCGGCTTTTTGGCTTTTACTGCATAGTAAAACAATAGTTTTTAGATAGCATAAACGGACGTATTAATCAAAAATTCACCCCCCACAGAGTTGTCATGTAGTAAAAACCTAGCTCTACCGGAGCCATCTTTTGTACCAGGCTGTTAACATGAGTTTTATACTTGTAAAGTCGCCATTGGGTTTCTCCTTATATTTCCGCTTTCGGAGCCTGCCCTCTGGTGGACGGCGGTATATCACAGTATTTCATTGTATATCGCCGTATGGCGGCGCCCTTACTCGAGGACCGTTTAAAAGGTTCCATGAGCTCAACTTGCAAGTGCTGTATTCGGCTCAAATGCGCCAGAGGGGGACAGTGCAACGCTTCAAACACACCACTACAACTTAATCAACCATCGTAAGGACTTAGAAAACTATTTATGAAGGTAAATATTTTACTTTGTTCTGCTTTAAGCTGAACATCAAATGATCCTTAACTCTTAAATTAAAATGCACACTCAGGTTTCAGCATTGACTGTACCTCTCTCCTCTCGATCTCTTTGCGCCTCTCCTCTTCTCTCTGCCTCTCCAGCTCCCTCTGTTTTTCCAGCTGCTTTTCAAGCTCCTGTTGCCGTCTGCGTTCCTGCTCTAGGCGCTCACGTTCCTTAAACCGAAACATACAAATACACTTAAAACCCCTCCACTCATGCTCCGACAATTCTCTACCCCCACAAAACCTCCAATGTGCACTGTTGCACCAATGTGCTGTTATTCACCATCATCACAAAGGAGTCAGCTCATTTGTTCACCCTCAGAAAAAAACACCGGACTAGCTCAGATTTGTGAATACGAACATTTAGAGTGTGTGTTCTGTGTGTAGTCTTCGGTGAGCTGATGACAAGAACGCTGTGCGTCTGGAGCTGAACCCTTGTACTCTCTGCAGCTGAACTTTACTTTAAATTGTTTGGTTAAGTTCCTCACATGTTCCAATAACTGTCGTTTCAAAATTAGTGCAAGAATCACCGTGAAAGAGTCGGCTCATTTGTTTGTTAGCTTTGTGTTGCTTGAGGCTGAGCCTCTTTTAAAAATCCATTTGAAATGCATTTAAAAGTAAATTTCAATAATAATGGATGTGCTATTAGAGAGCATTTTTGTTTATATATTTTCTTATTTATTTAATAGCCTTTTAGTCTCATGTATTTAAAAAATATATGATAATGCACATATAATGTGAAATGGAAGTGCAATTACAAAGCTGATGGATGTGCAATCAAAAATAAAGATATGTTAATGTTATTTCAAACTGAAATTCTTATGTGTTATATCTGTTTATTTAAACTGTGTTGCTGACATTTAAAAAAATATGTAGTTACGCTATTTATCCGAATACTCGATTAATCAACCCAAACAATTGATAGATTACTTGATTACTAAAATAATCGATAGCTGCAGCCCTAATCTCGAGTGTGTCATAGCTGACTCAAAGGGTGTACTCACACTAGGCACGGTTGCCATGAACCGGGCCCGAGTACGATTGTCCCCCCTCCCCACTCCCCCTCTGGCCTGCACTCACATAGGGTTTCAGCATTCGTGCCAGAGCACGCTTACGTCATTATGGTGCGACGGTTTCGGGATAAACAGGAAGAGCGGCGCTCTCTGAACACAATGGAGTCCATCGCTCTGTTTTCTTTGTGGATATCTGAGTTTTTATGTGTTTTGTCCAGCTGCTCTTGTATGCTCTCATCTGCCCAAATTTCCAACAAGCATTGCACCTCTGCCGTAGACCAAAGCGACCCTTTCCCCGCCAAGTTGGTTTTGGAGCGTCGCAAAACCGTGACGTCACGCGTCCTTTTCCATGCTCCAGCACAGTTAGCGCTCACACTACATGCGAACCGCGCCCGAGTCCAACTGAACCGTGCTCTGGCCCACCTCTTCCAAGCGGGCCAGGGCCGACTAATCGAGCACGGGCACGGTTCGGAGCACTCACACTAGTCAAACGAACCGCGCTTTGGTGGTCAAACGCACTCGGGCACGGTTCAAACTGGCTAGAGTGAGTACCCCCAAAGAGTCCAAAAGGTATTGAAACTCCTCAACTAGTTGACAGCGAATAAAAAGTCTGTATGTTTACAATCAAATCAAAAAATGGACATTTCAATAAATCTGCTAAAACAATAGAGATTAAAATGTACCTTTCTTTCCTGCTCTTCCCGCTCCACAGCAGCAAGCCTCTCCTGCTCCTTCCTCTGCTGCTCCTGCAGGGCCTGGCGTCTCTTTTCCAGCTCCAGGTTTCCCCGCTCAAAGTTTTCTCTTTTCTTATCTTCAAAAGTCACTGTCAGAGACAGAGGCATTGTAACAAGCAGTTGGTGCTTAAAGAAACACTAAAAAAATAAGACAAAGCTGCTGCAAACTTACATCCTTAATGTTTAAGTTTTAATGTCAGTTTGTGTGAGTGCAATGTCGGTTTTTGGTCTTTTTTAGCATAAAGACGGAATATTAGCCTAAGCAATAAAACGTAATTGTTCAAAAATTCTATTTCTATGAATTTAACGGCACGCACTTGAATACGGCATCATGCCATTTACGTGTGGCTTACAAGCAGTTCACAAACTTTTTTCCTATTCCAGTTAGACATTAAACGCGCCTGGTGTCTCCAGAGAGATTTGTGAGGTTGGGTTTGAATCTGTTTGCACAAAACTGGTGCAGACAGATTTGTGCCAGTATTCAGTATTACACACCGCGCCAGGATCCACATTAAAAGTTATTTGTGGGTTTTTCTTTGCATTCCAAACAATTTTCCTGGCAGTTGTGACTGAAATGTTTGTTGGTCTACCTGACCTTAGTTTGGTTTCAACAGATATCTTTTTATATCCCTTTCCTGTTTTATACAGTTCACCATTACCTTTCCACAGATCGTTTGACAATTCTTTTGCTTTCCCCATGACTCAGAATACAGAAAGAGTGCAGCAGTGAATGAAAGATGCAAGGGTCTGTCAGGAGCCCACAAACTCACTGACCTTTTATACACACACTGATTACAGGCAAACAAATCACAGGTGAGGATGGTTACCTTTAGTAGCCATTCAAACCTGTTTGTGTCAACCACTGGCGTAGCCAGGAATCACAATGTAGGTGGGCCCAGAGAAAATCGAGTGGGCATAGCCTAAAATGCATCAATTATAAAATAATTTTTAAATAGCGCTTTTCCACCTACTGTAGTAGGCAGTCAGAGCGCTTTACATACATTAAGCTATTTACCAGTGTTACAGAACACTCACTGGAGGCAATGTAGATTAAGTGTTTTGCCCAAAGACACAACTACAGTATGTGGGGTAGAGCGGGATGTTATGATGTTTTGGGATGTTTTGAGCGGGGATCGAACCGCCCATCCGCCGGTCGAATGAACGACCAACACAACTACACCTGCTTGAATACACCACCGTTTAATCAGAGCACGTAAGCTGTGTTAAGAACATAACGGTAAAAACAGCATTAGCGCGCACCTGACAGATGCAACTCAACGACAGTATGTACTATATATATATACTGGATACAGTAGTGGACAGTATGTAAAAACAATAATGCTTGTCATATTAGTTTGGCTCAGCGGACACAATGTGGATCTGCTAACACATCCAACTTGGATGAATGTGTTAACAGATCCATCCGTAAGTCCTCCTCAGTGCTGGCCCTAGGCTCAGGCGAGTCTGAAACAATGAATGCACTATAGTAAATTATGATTTGTTCATTTTCATGATTGCACATTTACCCCTATTAATTAGCCTAATATATGGCTGTATGTACCTGTAAACTGGCGTGGAGGAGAAGTAGACGTTTGATGGAGCGCTGCTGGTGATGGAGAAATTGCTGCATTAACGTTAACAACAGAGCTGAGCTCCTTACTACTCGAGATTGCTGGCTCCTGAACATTTGAATTATCTTCCTCTTGCGTTTGTGGTCTTTTTGACACGAGCTTTAGTAAGTTGCTCTGTTTCATTTTTGTTTAACATGCCTAGCTACGGTGTCCCAGCTGTGTATCGTGCTCGATGCGGTGAAGGGGGGAGGGGCAAGGGGCTATTCGCTATGACTTTGATGTGGTTCGGAGACATTTCGTCATCATTATGGCAAACAAGAAATAATACAATTTATTTTTATAGGTCAAGTATTGTAATAATTGCAACATAATTCACTCATTAGGCTATCTTCAGAAGCAATTGACTGGGTGGGCCTGACTGACAGGTGGGTGGGCCAAAGCCCACCCGTAGCTACGCGGGTAACGTGACTGGTGTCAACTTGTGTACATGTTATCAGGCCACAATCACCAGGGTATGTAAACTTTTGATCAGGCTCATTTGGATAGTTTATGTTGTCATTATGATTTAAAAAGAGTTAACACAGTTGTTTTACAATAAATGGCTTTACCCAACCACTATTAGTGAAAGAAAAGTTTTTGTGATATCATTCATATTCTCTTAAAAATGGCCAAAAAAGGAATAAAATAAAATCACAAATTCTGCCAGGGCATTTGTAATTTTATACAAAATTACAAATATTTTGTATAATATTTACAATATTTATTACTTATGTACGGAAGCGTAGTACTGTCAATGTTGTTTTTCTGATTTTTTTTTTTTTTTTGATAGTTTTTCTGACTTTTTTTTTTTTTTGGTGATTGTTTTTCTGACTTTTTTTTTTTTGCGAATTGTTTTTCTGATTTTTTTTTTTTTATAGTTTTTCTGACTTTTTTTTTTTTTTTGCGAATTGTTTTTCTGACTTTTTTTTTTTGCGAATTGTTTTTCTGACTTTTTTTTTTTTTTTGATAGTTTTTCTGACTTTTTTTTTGATAGTTTTTCTGACTTTTTTTTTTTTTTGGGAATTGTTTTTCTGACTTTTTTGGGGGGGAATTGTTTTTCTGACTTAATCATCACGTTATTTCGTGATACATTTGATTTTTTTGTGTCCATTCAGTTGATCAATAAGAAATGCTGCTACATCCAACGGATCTTACTGATTCTTCCGCCTATACAATCTCATTCGTTTCAAAAACGCTCAAGGTGCTCACACTCATCACAATATTGTCTACAGTGTTCAGTAACATTAATATCTCGCCATGTTTTAGACCAAGGCTGAAGTAAAACTTGATCAGACGCAACGCCATGCTTTCTCTTTGCTTCCTCGCGTTGCTACGGAAGCTACGTGGTACTTGCTTCCGATAGAGCATTGGAAAAAAAATAAAACTATCACGAAATAACGTGATAGTATCACGAAATAACGTGATAATTATTACAAAATAACGTGATACTGGCAAAAAAAAAAAAGAGTCAGAACCCCAAAAGTCAGAAAAACAATCCCCAAAAAGTCAGAAAAACTATCAAAAAAAAAAAAAAAAAAAAAAAGTCAGAAAACTATAAAAAAAAAAAAAAAGTCAGAAAAACAACATTGACAGTACTACGCTTCCGTACTTATGAGCACAACTGTAATAAACAATTAAAGCCGCAAGCGGCAATGATTGTCCCTGTTGCGCCCGGGTTCCTATTCGTATTTACACACATGGACAAAAAGTTTATTTTTTAAAATAATGAGTTTATTTTTTAAAATAATTCTGTTGAAGCATGGTTGAAAAGCAATGTCTGACTTTCATTGGTTAACATTCATAGAATTTTTATTTATTATTACTTTTGTCAGAATAAAGTTTTTTCTGTGACCATTGTGAGTTTTTCTTTCATTGACCGAAGGGTACCAACAATTTTTGTCCACATGTGTATGTATTCACTTTTCCATGTTGTGCTATTGTGCCAATATTATATTTTGAAATATATAAAATATGAAATTTCACACATACAAAATTTTGTTTTTTTGACTACGCTAACTTGGCCTTAGTTACCCAGATTAGTAACAATAGTTACAATAGTCCCTTGCCATGCATGGCTAGCTCAGGAGTATTTAATTTTTATTTATTTATTTTATTTATTTGACAGGGACAGTGCACATTAATTAACATCTATTTAAACAGCAATAGACGTAAATATGCCGAATTAATAGTGAATGAATGTGAGAGTGAATGGTTGTCTGTCACTGTCTATGTCTAAAAATGTCAGCCCTGCGACTAACTGGCCACTGTCCAGGGTGTACCCCGCCTCAGGCCCAAAGCTGCTGGGATAGGCTCCAGTCACCCCTAACGGGACAAAGCGGTAGAAAATGAATGAATGAATGAATAAAACAACAATGCTAATTTGCATCCGCAGTCCCTAGGCAGGTAACACAAAAACATAATGAGAAATAGGACAGGACAACAGAAAACAATAAATAAAAACAATAATAGATCATAAGACAGTACATTACTAAGAAGTTAAAAGTCAAAGTCAACAAGACTGGTTTGCTTTCAACCACTGCTTGAGGTAAGTTTTGAAGGTTGGTAAAGTGGGACACTACCCTACGGAGAGAAGAAGACTGCTCCAGATCTTACTGGCTTTTACAGAAAGAGCATTTTGTTCAAAGACTGTTTTTCTGTTTGGGACCTCACAGTCCCCTCTAGAAGAGGTTGTACTTTTGCAGAATGTTACATCCGTAAAATGACATTGGTTTTCTGTCAAAGACCTTCAATGATTTTTTTGTTTAGTGATTCTATGATTTTACATGTATTTACACCTGCCAATGACCAACATGTAATACAATATGTGTGACATAATTATTGAATGCAGAAACATTCTAAATACATTCTCTGTATTTGTTTAAAATAGTTCAAATCAAATTTCACTGTATTAGATATTCTTTTAATGTGGCTCTTAAAACACAGTGTCACACCAGGGTACTTGAATTCCGAGACAATTTCTAGTTCCTGTGCTCCAAAAAATACACCTGAATGTTTGATGTCCAATGGTTGCTTTGTGAACATCATACAAACAGTTTTAGATGTATTTAGTAAGATTTTTATAAAGCCACTCCTTTACAGGAACCATAGCTGAGATAAGAACAGACGCTGCTCCTTAAATAGTTTTTGCACCAGTTAAGATGACAGCGTCATCGGCGTAGATTTGAAATTCAACATTAACACATGAATTTGGCAAGTCATTAATATACATAGAAAATTATAGAGATGGGTTCAGCTTTGACTGGATGTTATCTGTGGCATTTACAGCAATATAATGTGAACTAATTTTCATAAACATGTGGCGGGCCAGAATAATCTACTCGACGTATTGGGCACCCCTGATGTACGGGATCTGAGGAACTCTGAGGAAGACTAGCTTTTCTTTTCTTTTTAAATAACAATAATTTCATGGTTAATAAAAGTTATATTCATACACAAAAAAGTTTGCTACATCAAGAAAACAGTGATAATATACCAATACACAAAAATATTGCTATAAAATTAAATAAACCACCAATAAAATTAAAGATAAAAGCCACTCACCTGGTAGTCTTTTTTCCTGATTGGTCTCTGGTACCTCCTCAATGTCTTCCGGGACATTCTTCTGCTCAGACTGCACACTGTCACTATGAACACGCCTACAAAAAAAAAAACATTGATGGCTTTCATAGACTTTTTTATAATAATATCATTAATAATAATACTTTTGAGATAACTGATTACAAGTAATTACCTAAATGTTGGCGGGAGGTAATCTGAAGGTAATGCAGGGGGAAGTGGGACACCTGACATGGCCATGTCTATGAGGTGCATGGCCAAAATAAACTCCTCTGCTGTTAGCTTTCCGTCTTGGTCAATGTCTGATAAACTCCTAAAAAATGAAATTATTAAACAAATGAATCTGAATTACAATGAATTAAACTTAAAGTTAATGTTAACTGACCATATTGAGGCAAGCTGGCCTTGAGGAAGACTGGACTGCATCAGAATGGTGCGTGCTTGGGGTCCTAAAAGGCAGGTATGGAGTTAACTCCAACAAAGAGCCACAGATAATGAACCCTGAACAGTCTGACTGGAATGCCGCTATGGATATTAACTTAAATAAAAGTATACAATGTGTCGGCCCAGAGAATTCATAATAATCAATGTTGTCTGGTTACTAAAAAAGATAACTGCCAAATGAGGACGGTTTCTAAGGGCATCACCAGACAAGACCGCGTGGGCATCTTAATCTGTGACTTTGGTGCAGTAGCAGCTGTGTCACTGTCTAACTAACCCATAAACATAGCATATGAGAAATATGACATTTATTTGCTCATATGTATACCTGTGAGGTGTCCACTCATCATCTTGTCGTGAGAGTTAAAAAGCTGCCGATACTTGAGCCTGGAGGACTGAGGAACAGCCCAATCAGTAGGAGGCTGGCCACTGTCCAAAATAAAAAGTCAGTTAAAAAAAATGCTTCCATCTATCACCAATGTTTATTCTATGTCAAAGTGGTGGAAAAAATATTGTATATTCTACCTGGTAGTGTCAAATGATGGTCCTTTCTGCAACTTGGTACTTGATCGATTAAAGGAAGAAGATTTGTTGACAGGGCAAGCTGTAAGGGACATAAAAAAAAGATTTTATGGCCAGAAAGACTGCAGACAAAGAATCCCCAATGATTTTTTTCTGCTTTTCAACATCAAATTGTGCTTTGAGTCATTTGCCATTTTGACAAATAAAAACAAGTTTTCTGTTTAAGTGATCAGGTGAACAGGTAATGCTGACTGAACTGATGTTGAAATAAAGTGCAAAATTTCATATTAAAAATGTATACATCTATCATAAGAACAGAAATAAAAAGCTTATCATAAGAATGTAGATGGTACTAATATACAGATATATGTATTAATATTGGATGAGACCATGCACTCTAACCTTCTAGCAGACATTAAAACATACCTATTCTAGGACTACCTGAGTTTACAGAGGGCGGCTGCCCACAATTACTATGCATGAATCTCTCCATCTTGTGAAACAGGTGTTCTACCTAAGCCTTTTACAGAGACCTGTCACTTTGATCGCAAAAAAAAAAAAATAAAGACACAACTGATTATACTTCTTACAGACCCATCGTTCTCTTAAACAAAGATGCTAAGATAATAGTGAAGGTCCTGTTAATGTTACTTCTTGTTAAATAAAATATAAACTGATAAAGCTTTTGATTTTAATTAGTAAATATATTAAATATAAATGATTAAATGTTAAAAATTTTTAATTAAAATATAAAAAAGAAAAAACAAGCCTTAGCGTTTTTTTTCTTCAAGATATCAAAATTGTATCAAAATATTGATATTTTTTAAGGTTTTGTATCAAAGTTTAAAATTCAAGTATTGTGACAACACTAACTAGGACGTGAAGTTATTGCCATGCACACTTGCCACATGCTCTGGTATAAAATAGAAAATAAATCCATTTTTTTTAAATTGTTGATTGCTAAATTAATTTAATATAATTATTGGTTTTAGTTTATTTGAAATAAATAAAACATCATTTAAATATTCTCTAAATAATTCTGGGTAAATATCCTAAAACATTACTAAGAAATGACTAATTTACCTACTTACAGTATTTACCTACTTAGCACAACAGCACTGGTTTACTCAAAAAATAATAATCATTATGCTAAAGCCAGGACAGCGCATGGTTAAATAAAAATATACAAGTAATGACTGAGCCGGAGAAGAGTAAACATTTAACTTAAACAAGGCGATAGCAGGGCTTTAGAAGCCGAACACAAGAAACCCATCGGTACACAGCCTGATCAGGAGCTTGGATTTGTGTTTGGAGGATCACAAAAATATAGTCCCAAACCTATTGGTGCTGCTATTATCCACATGCCTCATCTCTGCCTTGGCCTGTAATCATGCAGTGTCCATGTAATTGAAACCAATTAGGACGCCTTTACATGACGTAAGTAAAAGAAAAATCCCTGTGTGGTTTCTTCTGTCTTTAGTCCACTATCAAATAAAAATAAGTCTAAAACGCAGCAGTTTGTATAAAATACTCCACTTTTTTCTCTTGTGTTGATACAGAGCAGGTTTTGTTTTGCACAATTAAAATGATCACACATAGAATTGGACATAAAAATCCCAATTCTGCCAAAATAATGACAAAATATATTTTTATCTGGATGTAAGTGACTTTGTTTATAGTAAAATGAGGGATAAGAAAGCATAGGCTTGTTCGAATGGTTAGTATTTTAATAGTCGGCTCATTCCAGCCTCGTGGAAACAAAACGATTTATTCAGAATTTTGCTAGATTATCAAATCCGATCTAAGAATCTTCTACTTCTTCCGGATCAACATCATCAAATGAATAATTCAGCATTTCGATTTTGTGCTTATCACTATCTAATCCCATTCATTTACATTTATTCATTTAGCAGACGCTTTTATCCAAAGCGACTTACATTACATTACCAGTGTTACAGTCACTGGAGGCAAGGTGGGTTAAGTGTCTTGCCCAAGGACACAACGACAGTATGAACTGTGGGGAGAGCGGGAATCGAACCGCCTACCTTCCGGTTGAAAGACGACCGCTCTACCCACTGAGCTACTGCCGCCCCTTCATTTTAATTATAGCGTACATTTTTTAAAGAAAAGGTTTACAAAATGCTACAAAGAATAAAATTACAAAAAAAACATTAACTAAATTAAAGCCGCAAGCGGCGATAAAGGCCCTCGCCTCCCTTGAGACCGCGGGGACACATGCACTCGGAGGATTGCATTTCGTGCTTTAAAGCGTAAACTTCACGGTAATGTCAAATAACCGGGCCTGTGCTACTGCTTGGGCCTGCTACACCACCTTGTAACCTAACTTTAGAGTTAAAGGTCTCCACAATCTCTGGTTTTCCTGGGAGCTGTCTGAACCTTTGGACTAGGACTTGGAGCTAGGACTTCCAGAATGAAGAACTCATTCTTTCCCTCTGCCATAAGACTCCTAAACAGCAGATAGGAGTCTACATTCACAATCACAACATTACATGAACAATTGTTTACCTTTACCTACTGCACTACCTCACTTTACACACACTTTACACCATCACAACTGCACTACCTCACTTTACTACTTTATTCCTTTTGCCCTCTTGTATTTTGTTGTACATTTGCATTATTATTACTTGTATATTGTCTTATTTTTTTAAATTTTTTTTACTTACCTGTGTGACATTTTTACTGTGGACGGCAAAGTAAGAATTTCATTGTACAGGGAAACATGCTTTCTGTCTGTACACATGACAATAAACACTTTGAATCTTGAATCTTTGGAAATAATAGATTATGCTTGGGCTAAAGAGAAAAACAAAGTACTGGCTGGAGATTTGAGATGACTCAGGAATCGCTGCACCCCCCTGTTTAAAAAGGCAAAATGTAAATATAACTTGTCTAAAAGTACAAGGTTACAAGTTCCAAAGGATTCTGAGGAGTTTTCTAAGACTCTAGCCTTGGCTCTGGAGGGGCCTCCTCTAAATGAAGGATCCTGGCAATTGGGAAATGGCATTTATTTCCCAAAGAAATGGCTGCCTCTTCACAGACTCATTACGACCACAGCCACAAATGTATCAAAAAACAAATTGATAATTTTTTTTGGCACACATGTCTAGATAATACTCACCAGATTTGGAGCTGTTTAGATTAAAAGTCTTTAGCACAAGGTGCGATTTAGGTGGTCACGCATTCCACCCAACATAGTAGATTTCCTGTTGAGTTTACGATATGGCTGTAATAAACTTTTCAGTTTGCCCTGAGGTGTCCTATGGATGTACCAAGTTTCATTTTTCTACGTTGGAAAAAAGTTACTTTCACTTTCCATAGGCCCAATGTATTTTGACTCTTGTAGGGTCGCCACTGAGTCATTTTTCGTATTTTTTTAGTGACTTCAAATACATAAAGTTTTCGCCGGGCTTGAAGTCTGGGACCAATAAAAATGACTTTTAGTTGCACGTTTACTGAGTCAAATTGAGGATCATTTTGCAGAAAAATTATACTAAAAAAAAATATACCAAATTATAATAAAATATATAACTCGAGCAAAACGTCAAGAAAAACACCTGTCTATTTTACATACATGTGTTTAGCTCATTTTGCCCAAGTTTGGTGTCTGTGGAATGAAGCAGCTATTTTCTGAGTTCTTTTAAAAAAGAGGTGTATTTTAAGTCGGTTCACATTTTCAATTCAAAATGGCCGCCTTCCCGTGTGTGATAGGGTGTGGTCCCCATTGGCTTTTTGTTCATAAGCCCATGCTGGATGTGTGTACCAAGTTTCATTTGCCTACGACAAACTAAAATTTTCACTTCCCATTGACTTTTTCCAAATATTTGGGGCGTTGCTATGGCAACACATTTATAGATAGGGGTGGTTGTCATTGGCTTTTATGCTCGTCATGACATAAGAGATGTGTGTACCAAATTTTATGTCTCTATGACAAACTAAATTCTTGGGTCCCATTATAAGTTTGTAGGGGGCGCTGGAGAGCCATTTCTAAAGATAACCCTTTTATTTACATATTTTTGTGTTCAGGTCATGAATGTGCACAAACGCCTTTTTGGGTCCAACTCGATCCGAGAAGGCGTTTGAGAGTTAAGAGACGTTTTATTTTCACAAAAATGGCCACCTCGTTACAGGCTTGCCACACCCATACCCGATAAGATATCAACAACAAAGTCACAACTTTGGTTGGCACATGTGTCTAGATGATACTCACCAAATTTGGGGCCATTTAGATTAAAACACAATGATTTGCATCTTTCTGCGCAAGGGGTTCGAATTTAGTGGCCGCGCCTTTCACCCCACATGGCGGACTTCCTGTTAAGTTTAGGGTGTGACTGTCATTGACTTTTCTGTTTGCCCTGAGGTGTCCTATGGATATACCAAGTTTCATTTTTCTACGTTGGAAAAAGTTACTTTCACTTTCCATAGGCCCAATGTATTTTGACTTTTCTAGGGGCTGCCACTGAGTCATTTTTCGTATTTTTTTCGGGACTTCAAATACATAAATTTTTGCGGGCTTGAAGTCTGGGACCAATAAAATGACTTTTAGTTGTTCGTTTACTGGGTTAAATTGAGGATCATTTTGCAGAAAAATTATAATAAAAATATATACCGAATTATAATAAAAATATAACTCGAGCAAAAAAGTCTAGAAAAACACTTGTGTCTTTTACATACATGTGTTTAGCTCATTTTGCCCAAGTTTGGTGTCTGTGGAATGAAGCAGCTTTTTCTGTGTACTTTTAAAAGAGGTGTATTTTAAGTCGGTTCACATTTCCAATTCAAAATGGCCGCCTTCCTGTGTGTGATAGGTGTGGTCCCCATTGGCTTTTTGTTCATAAGCCCATGGTGGATGTGTGTACCAAGTTTTATTTGCCTACAACAAACTAAAAATTTCACTTCCCATTGACTTTTTTCACATTTTTTGGGACGTTGCTATGGCAACACATTTATAGATAGGAGGTGGTTGTCATTGACTTTTATGCTCATGACATAAGAGATGTGTGTACAAAATTTTATGTCTCTATGACAAACTAAATTCTTGGGTCCATTATAAGTTTGTAGGGGCGCTGGAGAGCCATTTCTAAAGATAACCCTTTTATTTACATATTTTTTGTTCAGGTCATGAATGTGCACAAACGCCTTTTGGGTCCAACTCGATCCGAGAAGGCGTTTGAGAGTTAAGAGACGTTTATTTTCACAAAAATGGCCACCTCGTTACAGGCTTGCCACACCCATACTCGATAAGATATCAACAACAAAGTCACAACTTTGGTTGGCACACGTGTCTAGATGATACTCACCAAATTTGGGGCCATTTAGATTAAAACACAATGATTTGCATCTTTCTGCGCAAAGTGCGATTTTAGTGGTCGCGTTTCACCACATGGCGGACTTCCTGTTAAGTTTAGGGTGTGACTGTCATTGACTTTTCTGTTTGCCTGAGGTGTCCTATGGATATACCAAGTTTCATTTTTCTACGTTGGAAAAAAGTTACTTTCACTTTCCATAGGCCCAATGTATTTTGATTTTGTAGGGGTCGCCACTGAGTCATTTTTCGTATTTTTTTTTCGGCGACTTCAAATACATAAATTTTTCGCCGAGCTTGAAGTCTGGGACCAATAAAATGACTTTTCGTGCATGTTCACTGGGTCAAATTTAGGATCATTGGGTCGGAAGAAAAAAAAAAAAAAAAAAAAAATCCGAGCAAAAACAATAGGCCCTCCCGGTCATCACCGGCTCGGGCCTAATAATACTCTTACTATATACCAGCTTTTGTAGTAAAATAGATTAAGAACAGTAAAGAAAAAAGAAGAAAAAAGAACCATAAAAGCCATCATAAACCACATTCTAAAAATAGGGATCTGCTCTATCACTCTACAAAACATTTAAACATTTTCGAGGTTGTTACCTGAGTGAGAAAAGTTAGTGGGCTGCATGATGGCAGCGGGAGGAGCTCCATTGGCCATAGGTGGAGGCTGGGCAGTTGAGACAAGTGGGGGAGACACTCCAACAGGCAGAGGGGGCAGGGGGAGAGGGGGGACGCCTGGCAAGGAAGTTGGGAGAGGAGCCATGGGGGGCATTCCTAAAGAAAAAATAAATAAATCAGACAGCATATGATCACAGAATCATTGTGTTGTGCCAAATGCTACTGCAGGCCCCCGAGCATTTGGAAAATGTCTGTGGAGACTCTGCAGAAACTAAAGGCTCAAACTTATCAGAAAAAGGAGTCATGTTCCCTCTATGATAATATGATTTTTTTTAGCATTTTATTTTTAACTGTATTGCTCTGCCCTCCCGCATACTGCTCTGATTGGGCACAGCACAGATATCACTTCTCCCCGATCAATATCATTAAACGAACAATTTAGCATTTGGATTTTATGCTTATCACTGTATTATTATAATAATAATAATAATTAAAGCCGCAAGCGGCGATAAAGGCCCTCGCCTCCCTTGAGACCGCGGGGACACATATATTCGGAGGATTGCATGTCGTGCTTTAAAGCAAATTTGGAGCTGTTTAGATGAAAACCCTTTAGCACAAAGTGTACGATTTAGGTGGTCATGTATTCCACCCAACATTTTCTGTTGAGAAGGATCCTGGCAATTGGGAAATGGCATTTATTTCCCAATAGTTGCCTCTTCACAGACTCATTACGACCACAGCCACAAATCTATCAAAAAACAAATTGATAACTTTTTTTTGCACACGTGTCTAGATGATACTCACCAAATTTGGAGCTGTTTAGATGAAAAGCCTTTAGACACAAGGGGTGCAATTTAGGTGGTCACGCATACACCCAACATAGTAGATTTCCTGTTGAGTTTACGATATGGCTGTAATACATTTTTCTGTTTGCCCTGAGGTGTCCTATGGATGTACCAAGTTTCATTTTTCACGTTGGAAAAAAATTACTTTCACTTTCCATAGGCCCAATGTATTTTGACTTTTGTAGGGGTCGCCACTGAGTCATTTTTCATATTTTTTTTTCGGCGACTTCAAATACATAAATTTTTCGCTGGGCTTGAAGTCTGGGACCAATAAAAATGACTTTTAGTTGTTGGTTTACTGGGTCAAATTGAGGATCATTTTGCAGAAAAATTATAATAAAAAAATATACCAAATTATAATAAAATAAAATATAACTCGAGCAAAAAGTCTAGAAAAACGCTTGTCTATTTTACATACATGTGTTTAGCTCATTTTGCCCAAGTTTGGTGTCTGTGGAATGAAGCAGCTATTTTCTGAGTTCTTTTAAAAAGAGGTGTATTTTAAGTCGGTTCACATTTTCAATTCAAAATGGCCGCCTTCCGTGTGTGATAGGGTGTGGTCCCCATTGGCTTTTTTGTTCATAAGCCCATGCTGGATGTGTGTACCAAGTTTCATTTGCCTACGACAAACTAAAATTTTCACTTCCCATTGACTTTTTCCAAATATTTGGGACGTTGCTATGGCAACACATTTATAGATAGGGGTGGTTGTCATTGGCTTTTATGCTCGTCATGACATAAGAGATGTGTGTACCAAATTTTATGTCTCTAAGACAAACTAAATTCTTGGGTCCCATTATAAGTTTGTAGGGGCGCTGGAGAGCCATTTCTAAAGATAACCCTTTTATTTACATATTTTTGTGTTCAGGTCATGAATGTGCACAAACGCCTTTTTGGGTCCAACTCGATCCGAGAAGCCGTTTGAGAGTTAAGAGACGTTTTATTTTCACAAAAATGGCCACCTCGTTACAGGCTTGCCACACCCATACCCGATAAGATATCAACAACAAAGTCACAACTTTGGTTGGCACATGTGTCTAGATGATACTCACCAAATTTGGGGCCATTTAGATTAAAACACAATGATTTGCATCTTTCTGCGCATAAAGTGCGAATTTAGTGGCGCGCCTTTCACCCCACATGGCGGACTTCCTGTTAAGTTTAGGGTGTGACTGTCATTGACTTTTCTGTTTGCCCTGAGGTGTCCTATGGATATACCAAGTTTCATTTTCTACGTTGGAAAAAGTTACTTTCACTTTCCATAGGCCCAATGTATTTTGACTTTTGTAGGGTCGCCACTGAGTCATTTTTCGTATTTTTTTTGACTTCAAATACATAAATTTTTGCCAGGCTTGAAGTCTGGGACCAATAAAAATGACTTTTAGTTGTTCGTTTACTGGGTTAAATTGAGGATCATTTTACAGAAAAATTATAATAAAAAATATATACCGAATTATAATAAAAAAATATAACTCGAGCAAAAAAGTCTAGAAAAACACTTGTCTCATTTACATACATGTGTTTAGCTCATTTTGCCCATGTTTGGTGTCTGTGGAATGAAGCAGCTTTTTCTGTGTACTTTTAAAAAGAGTGTATTTTAAGTCGGTTCACATTTTCAATTCAAAATGGCCGCCTTCCTGTGTGTGATAGGGTGTGGTCCCCATTGGCTTTTTTGTTCATAAGCCCATGGTGGATGTGTGTACCAAGTTTTATTTGCCTACAACAAACTAAAAATTTCACTTCCCATTGACTTTTTCACATTTTTGGGGCGTTGCTATGGCAACACATTTATAGATAGGGGTGGTTGTCATTGGCTTTTATGCGTCATGACATAAGAGATGTGTGTACAAAATTTTATGTCTCTATGACAAACTAAATTCTTGGGTCCATTATAAGTTTGTAGGGGCGCTGGAGAGCCATTTCTAAAGATAACCCTTTTATTTACATATTTTTGTGTTCAGGTCATGAATGTGCACAAACGCCTTTTTGGGTCCAACTCGATCCGAGAAGGCGTTTGAGAGTTAAGAGCGTTTTATTTTCACAAAAATGGCCACCTCGTTACAGGCTTGCCACACCCATACCCGATAAGATATCAACAACAAAGTCACAACTTTGGTTGGCACACGTGTCTAGATGATACTCACCAAATTTGGGGCCATTTAGATTAAAACACAATGATTTGCATCTTTCTGCGCAAAGTGCGATTTTAGTGGCGCGTTTCACCCCACATGGCGGACTTCCTGTTAAGTTTAGGGTGTAACTGTCATTGACTTTTCTGTTTGCCCTGAGGTGTCCTATGGATATACCAAGTTTCATTTTTCTACGTTGGAAAAAGTTACTTTCACTTTCCATAGGCCCAATGTATTTTGACTTTTGTAGGGTCGCCACTGAGTCATTTTTCGTATTTTTTTAGCGACTTCAAATACATAAATTTTTGCCAGGCTTGAAGTCTGGGACCAATAAAAATGACTTTTAGTTGTTCGTTTACTGGGTTAAATTGAGGATCATTTTACAGAAAAATTATAATAAAAAATATATGCAATTATAATAAAAAAATATAACTCGAGCAAAAAGTCTAGAAAAACAATTGTCTCATTTACATACATGTGTTTAGCTCATTTTGCCCAAGTTTGGTGTCTGTGGAATGAAGCAGCTTTTTCTGTGTACTTTTAAAAAGAGGTGTATTTTAAGTCGGTTCACATTTTCAATTCAAAATTGCCGCCTTCCTGTGTGTGATAGGGTGTGGTCCCCATTGGCTTTTTGTTCATAAGCCCATGGTGGATGTGTGTACCAAGTTTTATTTGCCTACAACAAACTAAAAATTTCACTTCCCATTGACTTTTTCACATTTTTGGGGACGTTGCTATGGCAACACATTTATAGATAGGGGTGGTTGTCATTGGCTTTTATGCTCGTCATGACATAAGAGATGTGTGTACAAAATTTTATGTCTCTATGACAAACTAAATTCTTGGGTCCATTATAAGTTTGTAGGGGCGCTGGAGAGCCATTTCTAAAGATAACCCTTTTATTTACATATTTTTGTGTTCAGGTCATGAATGTGCACAAACGCCTTTTTGGGTCCAACTCGATCCGAGAAGGCGTTTGAGAGTTAAGAGACGTTTTATTTTCACAAAAATGGCCACCTCGTTACAGGCTTGCCACACCCATACCCGATAAGATATCAACAACAAAGTCACAACTTTGGTTGGCACACGTGTCTAGATGATACTCACCAAATTTGGGGCCATTTAGATTAAAACACAATGATTTGCATCTTTCTGCGCAAGTGCGATTTTAGTGGCCGCGCGTTTCACCCCACATGGCGGACTTCCTGTTAAGTTTAGGGTGTGACTGTCATTGACTTTTCTGTTTGCCCTGAGGTGTCCTATGGATATACCAAGTTTCATTTTTCTACGTTGGAAAAAGTTACTTTCACTTTCCATAGGCCCAATGTATTTTGATTTTGTAGGGTCGCCACTGAGTCATTTTTCGTATTTTTTTAGGCGTCTTCAAATACATACCATTTTTGCCGAGCTTGAAGTCTGGGACAAATATAATGACTTTTTGTGCATGTTCACTGGGTCAAATTTAGGATCATTTGGTCACAATAAAAATAAAAAAAAAAAAAAAAAAAAAAAAAAAATCCGAGCAAAAACAATAGGCCCTCCCGGCCATCACCGCTCGGGCCTAATTAAAGCATAGCGGCGATAAAGGCCCTCGCCTCCCTTGAGACATGAGGACACATGCACTCGGAGGATCGCATTTCGTGCTTTAAAGCGTAAACTTCACGGTAATGTCAAATAACCGGGCCTGTGCTACTGCTGGGGCCTGCTACACCACCTTGTAATTTAGAGTTAAAGGTCTCCACAATCCCTGGTTTTCCTGGGAGCTGTCTGAACCTTTGAAAATAATAGATTATGCTTGGGCTATGGCGAGAAAAACAAAGTACTGGCTGGAGATTTGAGATGACTCAGGAATCGCTGCACCCCCCTGTTTAAAAAGGCAAAATGTAAATATAACTTGTCTAAAAGTACAAGGTTACAAGTTCCAAAGGATTCTGAGGAGTTTTCTAAGACTCTAGCCGTGGCTCTGGAGGGGCCTCCTCTAAAGGAAGGATCCTGGCAATTGGGAAATGGCATTTATTTCCCAAAGGTTGCCTCTTCACAGACTCATTACGACCACAGCCACAAATGTATCAAAAAACAACTTGATAACTTTTTTTTGCACACGTGTCTAGATGATACTCACCAAATTTGGAGCTGTTTAGATGAAAAGCCTTTAGCACAAGGGGTGAGATTTAGGTGGTCACGCATTCCACCCAACATAGTAGATTTCCTGTTGAGTTTACGGTATGGCTGTAATAAACTTTTCTGTTTGACCTGAGGTGTCCTATGGATGTACCAAGTTTTGTATTTCTACAATGGAAAAATTTACTTTCATTTTCCATAGGCCCAATGTATTTTGACTTTTCTAGGGGTCGCCATTTAGTCATTTTTCGTATTTTGTTTTGGGGACTTCAAATACATAAATTTTTTGCCGGGCTTGAAGTCTGGGACCAATAAAAATGACTTTTAGTTGTTCGTTTACTGGGTCAAATTGAGGATCATTTTGCAGAAAAATTATAATAAAAAAATATATACCAAATTATAATAAAAAAATATAACTCGAGCAAAAAAGTCTAGAAAAACGCTTGTCTCTTTTACATACATATGTTTAGCTCATTTTGCCCAAGTTTGGTGTCTGTGGAATGAAGCAGCTATTGTCTGTGTACTTTTAAAAAGAGGTGTATTTTAAGTCGGTTCACATTTTCAATTCAAAATGGCCGCCTTCCTGTGTGTGATAGGGTGTGGTCCCCATTGGCTTTTTTGTTCATAAGCCCATGGTGGATGTGTGTACCAAGTTTTATTTGCCTACAACAAACTAAAAATTTCACTTCCCATTGACTTTTTCACATTTTTGGGACGTTGCTATGGCAACACATTTATAGATAGGGGTGGTTGTCATTGGCTTTTATGCTCGTCATGACATAAGAGATGTGTGTACAAAATTTTATGTCTCTATGACAAACTAAATTCTTGGGTCCATTATAAGTTTGTAGGGGCGCTGGAGAGCCATTTCTAAAGATAACCCTTTTATTTACATATTTTTTGTTCAGGTCATGAATGTGCACAAACGCCTTTTGGGTCCAACTCGATCCGAGAAGGCGTTTGAGAGTTAAGAGACGTTTATTTTCACAAAAATGGCCACCTCGTTACAGGCTTGCCACACCCATACCCGATAAGATATCAACATCAAAGTCACAACTTTGGTTGGCACACGTGTCTAGATGATACTCACCAAATTTGGGGCCATTTAGATTAAAACACAATGATTTGCATCTTTCTGCGCAAGGTGCGATTTTAGTGGCGCTGCTTTCACCCCACATGGCGGACTTCCTGTTAAGTTTAGGGTGTGACTGTCATTGACTTTTCTGTTTGCCCTGAGGTGTCCTATGGATATACCAAGTTTCATTTTCTACGTTGGAAAAAGTTACTTTCACTTTCCATAGGCCCAATGTATTTTGATTTTGTAGGGTCGCCACTGAGTCATTTTTCGTATTTTTTCCGCGACTTCAAATACATAAATTTTTCGCCGAGCTTGAAGTCTGGGACCAATAAAATGACTTTTCGTGCATGTTCACTGGGTCAAATTTAGGATCATTGGGTCGGAAGAAAAAAAAAAAAAAAAATCCGAGCAAAAACAATAGGCCCTCCCGGTCATCACCGGCTCGGGCCTAATAATTAAAGCCGCAAGCGGCGATAAAGGCCCTCGCCTCCCTTGAGACCGCGGGGACACATGCACTCGTGCTTTAAAGCGTAAACTTCACGGTAAAAGGATTCTGAGGAGTTTTCTAAGACTCTAGCCGTGGCTCTGGAGGGGCCTCCTCTAAAGGAAGGATCCTGGCAATTGGGAAATGGCATTTATTTCCCAAAAGTTTCCTCTTCACAGACTCATTACGACCACAGCCACAAATGTATCAAAAAAGAAATTGATAACTTTTTTTTGTACACGTGTCTAGATGATACTCACCAAATTTGGAGCTGTTTAGATGAAAAGCCTTTAGACACAAGGGGTGAGATTTAGGTGGTCACGCATTCCACCCAACATAGTAGATTTTCTGTTGAGTTTACGGTATGGCTGTAATAAACTTTTCTGTTTGTCCTGAGGTGTCCTATGGATGTACCAAGTTTTGTATTTCTACATTGGAAAAATTTACTTTCACTTTCCATAGGCCCAATGTATTTTGACTTTTCTAGGGGTCGCCACTGAGTCTTTTTTCGTATTTTTTTTTTCGGGAACTTCAAATACATAAATTTTTTGCCGGGCTTGAAGTCTGGGACCAATAAAAATGACTTTTAGTTGTTGGTTTACTGGGTCAAATTGAGGATCATTTTGCAGAAAAAATATAATAAAAAAATATATACCGAATTATAATAAAATTAAAGCATAGCGGCGATAAAGGCCCTCGCCTCCTTGAGATCACGGGGACACATGCACTCGGAGGAGTGCATTTCGTGCTTTAAAGCGTAAACTTCACGGTAAAAGGATTCTGAGGAGTTTTCTAAGACTCTAGCCGTGGCTCTGGAGGGGCCTCCTCTAAAGGAAGGATCCTGGCAATTGGGAAATGGCATTTATTTCCCAAAGGTTGCCTCTTCACAGACACATTACCACAGCCACAAATGTATCAAAAACAAATTGATAACTTTTTTTGCACACGTGTCTAGATGATACTCACCAAATTTGGAGCTGTTTAGATGAAAAGCCTTTAGACACAAGGGGTGCAATTTAGGTGGTCACGCATTCCACCCAACATAGTAGATTTTCTGTTGAGTTTACGGTATGGCTGTAATAAACTTTTCTGTTTGCCCTGAGGTGTCCTATGGATGTACCAAGTTTCATTTTTCTACATTGGAATAAAGTTACTTTCACTTTCCATAGGCCCGATGTATTTTGACTTTTCTAGGGTCGCCACTGAGTCATTTTCGTATTTTTTTCGTGGACTTCAAATACATAAATTTTTTGCTGGGCTTGAAGTCTGGGACCAATAAAAATGACTTTTAGTTCTACGTTTACTGGGTCAAATTGAGGATCATTTTGCAGAAAAAATATGATAAAAAATATATACCGAATTATAATAAAAATATATAACTCGAGCAAAAAAGTCTAGAAAAACGCTTGTCTATTTTACATACATGTGTTTAGCTCATTTTGCCCAAGTTTGGTGTCTGTGGAATGAAGCAGCTATTGTCTGTGTACTTTTAAAAAAGAGGTGTATTTTACGTCGGTTCACATTTTCAATTCAAAATGGCCGCCTTCCGTGTGTGATAGGGTGTGGTCCCCATTGGCTTTTTGTTCATAAGCCCATGGTGGATGTGTGTACCAAGTTTCATTTGCCTACAACAAACTAAAAATTTCACTTCCCATTGACTTTTTCCACATTTTTGGGACGTTGCTGTTGCAACACATTTATAGATAGGGGGTGGTTGTCATTGGCTTTTATGCTCGTCATGACATAAGAGATGTGTGTACCAAATTTCATGTCTCTATGACAAACTAAATTCTTGGGTCCCATTATAAGTTTGTAGAGGGCGCTGGAGAGCCATTTCTAAAGATAACCCTTTTATTTACATATTTTTGTGTTCAGGTCATGAATGTGCACAAACGCCTTTTTGGTTCCAACTCGATCCGAGAAGGCGTTTGAGAGTTAAGAGACGTTTTATTTTCACAAAAATGGCCACCTCGTTACAGGCTTGCCACACCCATACCCGATAAGATGTCATAAACAAAGTCACAACTTTGGTTGGCACATGTGTGTAGATGATACTCACCAAATTTGGGGCCATTTAAATTAAAACACAATGATTTGCATCTTTCTGCGCAAGGGGTGCGATTTTAGTGGCCGCGCGTTTCACCCCACATGGCGGACTTCCTGTTGAGTTTAAGGTGTGACTGTCATTGACTTTTCTGTTTGCCCTGAGGTGTCCTATGGATGTACCAAGTTTCATTTTTCTACATTGGAATAAAGTTACTTTCACTTTCCATAGGCCCAATGTATTTTGACTTTTCTAGGGGCCGCCACTGAGTCATTTTTCGTATTTTTTTTTCGGGGACTTCAAATACATAAATTTTTCGCTGGGCTTGAAATCTGGGACCAATAAAAATGACTTTTAGTTGTACGTTTACTGGGTTAAATTGAGGATCATTTTGCAGAAAAAATATGATAAAAAATATATAATTATAATAAAAAATATAACTCGAGCAAAAAAGTCTAGAAAAACACTTGTCTATTTTACATACATGTGTTTAGCTCATTTTGCCCAAGTTTGGTGTCTGTGGAATGAAGCAGCTTTTTCTGTGTACTTTTAAAAAGAGGTGTATTTTAAGTCGGACCAAATTTTCAATTCAAAATGGCCCTTCCCGTGTGTGATAGGGTGTGGTCCCCATTGGCTTTTTTGTTCATAAGCCCATGCTGGATGTGTGTACCAAGTTTCATTTGCCTACAACAAACTAAAATTTTCACTTCCCATTGACTTTTTCCAAATATTTGGGGCGTTGCTATGGCAACACATTTATAGATAGGGGGTGGTTGTCATTGGCTTTTATGCTCGTCATGACATAAGAGATGTGTGTACCAAATTTCATGTCTCTATGACAAACTAAATTCTTGGGTCCCATTATAAGTTTGTAGGGGGCGCTGGAGAGCCATTTCTAAAGATAACCCTTTTATTTACATATTTTTGTGTTCAGGTCATGAATGTGCACAAACGCCTATTTGGGTCCAACTCGATCCGAGAAGGCGTTTGAGAGTTAAGAGACGTTTATTTTCACAAAAATGGCCACCTCGTTACAGGCTTGCCACACCCATACCCGATAAGATATCAACAACAAAGTCACAACTTTGGTTGGCACATGTGTCTAGATGATACTCAACAAATTTGGGGCCATTTAGATTAAAACACAATGATTTGCATCTTTCTGCGCAAGGGGTGCGATTTTAGTGGCCGCGTTTCACCTACATGGCGGACTTCCTGTTGAGTTTAGGGTGTGACTGTCATTGACTTTTCTGTTTGCCCTGAGGTATCCTATGGATATACCAAGTTTCATTTTTCTACGTTGGAAAAAAGTTACTTTCACTTTCCATAGGCCCAATGTATTTTGATTTTGTAGGGTCGCCACTGAGTCATTTCTCGTATTTTTTTTCCGGCGACTTCAAAAACATACCATTTTCGCCGAGCTTGAAGTCTGGGACCAATAAAAATGACTTTCCGTGCATGTTCACTGGGTCAAATTTAGGATCATTTGGTCACAATAAAAATAAAAAAAAATAAAAAAATCCGAGCAAAAACAATAGGCCCTCCCGCCATCACCGCTCGGGCCTAAAAATATAACTCGAGCAAAAAAGTCTAGAAAAAACACTTGTCTCTTTTACATACATGTGTTTAGCTCATTTTGCCAAAGTTTGGTGTCTGTGGAATGAAGCAGCTTTTTTCTGTGTACTTTTAAAAAAGAGGTGTATTTTAAGTCGGTTCACATTTTCAATTCAAAATGGCCGCCTTCCTGTGTGTGATAGGTGTGGTCCCCATTGGCTTTTTGTTCATAAGCCCATGGTGGATGTGTGTACCAAGTTTTATTTGCCTACAACAAACTAAAAATTTCACTTCCCATTGACTTTTTTCACATTTTTTGGGACGTTGCTATGGCAACACATTTATAGATAGGGGGTGGTTGTCATTGGCTTTTATGCTCGTCATGACATAAGAGATGTGTGTACAAAATTTTATGTCTCTATGACAAACTAAATTCTTGGGTCCATTATAAGTTTGTAGGGGGCGCTGGAGAGCCATTTCTAAAGATAACCCTTTTATTTACATATCTTTGTGTTCAGGTCATGAATGTGCACAAACGCCTTTTGGGTCCAACTCGATCCGAGAAGGCGTTTGAGAGTTAAGAGACATTTTATTTAGGGGTGTGACGGTTAGTATATAACCGTGTGATTGGCGGTTATAGTTGAACACCGTCATTAGAACTCTATAACCGCCAAAACCGTGTCATTAAAATATTTTTTATATTTACCACTTAATAAAATTTTGCTTTGTAAAAAAACCTTTCTTAAAAACGAATTCTGTTTTGTACAAATCTTAATTTTAATAAATGTTTCATCAACCAATTGCATGTATTTTAATAAATAAAAAGCAAATATAGCAGACAATGATAACCGTGACATGGAAGCGCCAGCGCACCGCGTTCACTTGCACTGCACTGTGAACTAGAGCGCATCTCATCGTAAATGAAACTCAGCGTAGGCCTATGCCTCATACATTAGCACAAATACAGTGCCAGCCACTCAGGAGCTTTTGGCAAAGTCATCTTTCCTTGACCCACGATACAGAGGCAATGGGGGGAATGGATTGGGGGAGACAAAAGATGCACTCCGGGGGGAAATTGTATCAGCTGACGAGGGAAACGGGGCGGAGTTAGTGGTGCCGTGCTGCTTCGTGGGCTGCTGCTGCTGGAGATGACGGAGAGGTCTGTGCTGTGCACAATCTTGGAGATCTCCTTAATAAACGGAGGTCTGAAATCTCTGCCCCTTTACCGATCAGAGCGTGCGCGGACACAGTGTTAACCCGCTATCTCCAAGAACAACCAATTGACTCTACGGCAGATCCACTAGCATGGTGGCGAGACAATGAAACACGCTATCCACTCTTAGCAAAATTGGCACGTAAATACATGTGTATTTGTGCTACAAGCACAGCATCAGAGCGAGTTTTTAGCACTGCGGGGAACATAGCTACCCCTGTCAGATCGTCACTAAAACCAAGTAAAGTGAACATGTTGGTGTTCCTGTCACGGAACTTGGTTTCGTTTACTGTGTGTGATTTATTTAAAACAAAGCACGTTCATTGCAAAGTTTTTTTTTTTTTTTCTTTGTTAAGGATTTGTTCACTGTGTGTGATTCATTTAAAAAGCACATTCACTGCTAGTTGTCTTGCTGTCAATTTTAAATAAACGTAGAGCAAGTAGCTAATCAGTGTCTGCTCGTTTATTCAAACTAATACCCCCCCCCCGCTCCCCCCCGACGGTTATGTTATGAACCGTCACATTTGACTCACGTCATAACCGTCATCACCAATTCTGAAACCGGCACACCCCTAATTTTATTTTCACAAAAATGGCCACCTCGTTACAGGCTTGCCACACCCATACCCGATAAGATATCATAAACAAAGTCACAACTTTGGTTGGCACACGTGTCTAGATGATACTCACCAAATTTGGAGCCATTTAGATTAAAACACAATGATTTGCATCTTTTTGCGCAAGGGGTGCGATTTTGGTGGTCGTGCGTTTCACCCCACATGGCGGACTTCCTGTTGAGTTTATGGTGTGGCTGTAATAAACTTTTCTGTTTGCCCTGAGGTGTCCTATGGATGTACCAAGTTCTGTATTTCTACATTGGAAAAATTTACTTTCATTTTCCATAGGCCCAATGTATTTTGACTTTTCTAGGGGTCGCCACTGGGTCATTTTTCATATTTTTTTTTTCGGGGACTTCAAATACATAAAGTTTTCGCCGGGCTTGAAGTCTGGGACCAATAAAAATGACTTTTACTGGGTCAAATTTAGGATCATTTTGCAGAAAAAATAAAATAAAAAAATAACCCGAGCAAAAACAATAGGCCCTCCCGGTCATCACCGTCTCGGGCCTAATAATAATAATAATAATAATAATAATAATAATAATAATAATAATAATATAAATTGATAATCAATGCTGCAATTATACACAAACCACTGGATGCCCCACAAGAGCTGACTTGTTTAACTTTGACAAATTTACATTTGACTCTCACCAAAGGCAGACTGCGGTGGTAAAGGCAGGGGGGGCTGTTTCATACTGGAAGGCAGGCTGGGGGGTAGAGGGTGACCTTGGAGTTTCAGTTTGATGAGTTTCATTGCAATAGAAAACTCATGCATATCCATGCGGCCATCACTGTTCATGTCTGCCAGAGCCCTAAAGAGAGGAGAGAACATGTGTAAAAACCCAGCACAATCAAAATAAGGCTGAAACTTTCTAAATCCTATGCAATGACCCGGACTGACTTCAGGATCGCCATGTCAGAATTCTCACTTTACTTAGGAAAAGAGGTAAGAAAGAAGCTTCAATGCTTCCTTTCTTGTTTCTTGTTTAGAAAAAGGACATCTGGACGTTCCTTACTGAAAGGCAACATCCTGCATTCCTTTCTTTAATATTGAACCAGGCCATGTTGACTTTTTAATTGTACAGTCTCAGCGGGTGAGCGTCAATGGGGTTATCTGGTGTGCTTTAATCTTACACAAGTCTTTTGTCCACAAGGTTGTGCCCTTTCCCCATTGCCGAAGTCATCATGAGGGATGCCACATCATTAAATATGCTGATGGTTCTGTTATTGTGTCATTCCTCAGCAACAGACTCTGAGCATGGCCTTGTGGTGACTCAATTTATTGACTGGTGCAACTCATCTTTATAAGTTTTTTAATTTTTATTTTATTTAACCATTATTTATCCAGGAAAGTCCCACTGAGCTTACAAATCTCACTTTAAAAAGTCCCCCCCCCCCAGTCGTTCCTCCTGTCTGCATGTCATTGACAGCAAAGTTGTTGCTCCTGCGTAATGGTTTAAATGTGGACACATCTTTTATTAAAAATGCTTAACGCATGTTTTATTAAATCTGTTCTTACCTTTTCTTTTATCTGTTAACCGCTTGTTTGATATTGTCAAGGTGTGCATATTGGGACATCGACACAATTCTAATCTTTTTGGTTCTATACACCACCACAATGGATTATAAATGAAACGAACAAGATGTGCTTTAACTGCAGACTTTTAGCTTTAATTTGAGTGTATTTACATCCAAATCAGGAGAGTGTAGGAATTACAACAGTTTGTATATGTGCCTCCCACTTTTTAAGGGCCCAAAAGTAATGGGACAATTGGCTGCTCAGCTGTTCCATGGCCAGGTGTGTGTTATTCCCTCATTATCCCATTTACAAGGAGCAGATAAAAGGTTCAGAGTTCATTTCAAGTTTGCTATTTGCATTTGGAAACTGTTGCTGTCAACTCTCAATATGAGATCCAAAGAGCTGTCACTATCAGTGAAGCAAGCCATCATTAGGCTAAAAAAACAAAACAAACCCATCAGAAAGGTAGCAAAAACTTTAGGTGTGGCCAGATCAACTGTTTGGAACATCCTTAAAAAGAAAAAATGCACTGGTGAACTCAGCAACACCAAAAGACCCAGAAGACCACAGAAAACAACTGTGGTGGATGACCAAAGAATTCTTTCCCTGGTGAAGAAAACACCCTTCACAACAGTTGGCCAGATCAAGAACACTCTCCAGGAGGTAGGTGTGTCAAAGTCAACAATCAAGAGAAGACTTCACCAGAGTGAATACAGAGGGTTCATCACAAGATGTAAACCATTGGTGAGCCTCAAAAACAGGAAGGCCAGATTAGAGTTTGCCAAACAACATCTAAAAAAGCCTTCACAGTTCTGGAACAACATCCTATGGACCGATAAGACCAAGATCAACTTGTACCAGAGTGATGGGAAGAGAAGAGTATGAAAAAGGAAAGGAACTGCTCATGATCCAAAGCATAGCACCTCATCAGTGAAGCATGTGGTGGTAGTGTCATGGCGTGGGCATGTATGGCTGCCAATGGAACTGGTTCTCTTGTATTTATTGATGATGTGACGCTGACAAAAGCAGCAGGAGGAATTCTGAAGTGTTTCGGGCAATATTATCTGCTCATATTCAGCCGAATGCTTCAGAACTCATTGGACGGCGCTTCACAGTGCAGATGGACAATGACCAGAAGCATACTGCGAAAGCAACCAAAGAGTTTTTTAAGGGAAAGAAGTGGAATGTTATGCAATGGCCAAGTCAATCACCTGACCTGAATCTGATTGAGCATGAATTTTACTTTCTGAAGACAAGACTGAAGGGAAAATGCCCCAAGAACAAGCAGGAACTGAAGACAGTTGCAGTAGAGGCCTGGCAGAGCATCACCAGGGATGAAACCCAGTATTAAAAAGTGAAAGTTTGATAGATCGATAGAAGTGTATAGAGCCAAAAAGATTAGAATTGTGTCGTTGTCCTAATATTTATGGACCTGACTGTATGTTGTATGACTGTGTGAAACTATTTGCTCCTCAGGATAACAAAGATACCTTGAACCTTGCACAAAGGGCCAGACCAAAACCAGACCCCTTTTGTTGGAGATGTTGCTGAGTATTTTAACACCATTTAACGTCAAGTTCAAGGAACAGTGGTAAGAAAAGGACTTAAGAAAAGGGGTACCAGGATTCAGCCAAAAAGTGTCTTATAGCCAGTGAACAGGTCATGTGACTTACCAGATTTGGGCAAGGATGGGAGGGGGCAGTCCTGACTGGAGGAAAAAGTTCTTGGCCTGGTCACCTTAAAAAAAAAAAAAAAAAATTAATAAAATAAAAAAATAATATATATATATATATATATTTATATATATATATAAAATCAACAATGGTTTTAAACAGTGCAAACAAGAGGAAATGTATGCACTTTGAGCATTTTTCAATTATAGAAACACATTTCTATAAAATTATATCATTCTTTGTAAAAATAAATAATCAAAAATGAAAAATGGTGATTCATAGATCCATATAAGAGATCTGCTTCAGGAGCCAGAGCTTTTTTTCTTCTGTGTTTGTTATTGTAACTTGTTGTGGTTGTCTTGTGTTGTTTTCTATTTTTTTCTTTTTTTCTGCCTCAGTCAACATCCTTTTGTTCAATGCGGGTTTTGTTAGAATAATGATAATATTGTTTTTTTATCTTTATATATATATATATATATATATATATATATATATATATATATATAAACTATATATATAAACTTCTGTGTACATATTTGTGCAAAAATTAACTTTTTTAAAATTTGCATGTTGCATTTGGTTGCATTTGAGAAAATGACAGTGTAGATGGTTTTTCTGAGTTTTTAAAGTTTGAATAAAGGTATCCAGCTGATCATTTCTTGCATTGCAATAATTTCACACACTCAGGATCTCTTCTAAATATTAATGAATGTGTGTAGAAACATTCAAACTATTGCTTGTGCCCCTGCTCTTAAATGACAATGTGCTATTCTCGATGTCATTAGATTTTTATATTGTCCATCAAAACATGAACATATTCGTTCTATCGAAGTTATATCTACCTTGTCTAAAACGTCTATAAAGGAAATGTTATTCCGTAATATATATATATAATTTTATCGACCAACCCTAGTTGAACGTAAAGCAGGATTCATCAAGCCACATAGATAACTTTTATAAACTCTTGGATAGTTTTTCACTGACCTGATTTGCAGGCTGACCTCAGAACACATCAATTTTTATTTTTATTTTGTATTTATATAGCGCTTTTCCACCTAGTAGGCACTCAAAGCGCTTCAATGGAAGGTTATTAATTTAGAGGCTGAAAAGAATTGGACCTAAGATAGCTCCTTTGATTTGATTAGTTTCACTTTCATTTAGGGAATGAGGATTTGACAATAGTTTATGATCTTTTACGTATAACTGAAACCAAGACAAAGAGCGTTTTGGCATGTTAAAAGATGAAAGCTTTGACTGCTCCCAAGCTTTACTTTATCACGAGGTTGTTTCATCTATTCTAATAAAAAGCAGGTGGCTGTTCTGTCCAAATGTAAGAGATGTTTTGTTTTCATATTTTAGACTAGTTTAAACAACTTCCTGCAAAACTGTTGATTTAACTGGAAATTGAACATATTGGCCTCAAGTTACCCACTTCCTCAGTTCCTAGAAACATTAATAACACTGACTTGTTGTCAACTGATTGGCTGCAGTCACACTTTGTAGAGCCAACCCTTACTTCTGCATAAGCTCCCATAACACTAACTCGGTCTAGTCCTGGAAACAGTGAACGTTAACGACACAGTGGTTGCAGCGACTATGTTCACATCCTCATATGACCTTACCCATGTTCTTGTGTACGTATGCATTGCTGAATGCCTTACCTGTGATGTAACCCCCTGCAGTCGGAGAGAGGCTGTGAAACTGCTGATCATGTTTGGCTCTCTCATCTACTGAGATCAGGAACACATCTGGACCTACAACAAGAAAACAGTAGGAGGCATGAACAGAATGTTCTTTTCAGTTCCTGTTGGAGGTTTAGGGTCAAGGTTGACATTTGTCTGACCTGTGAATGTGGTGGGGAACTGTGCCATGGTTCACTCAGTCTTCGGCTGCAACAGGACACCTGCAACGACACATTCAGAGTGTATCAACATCTGTCCACTGACTGGACCTCCAAAGCCAGGTCCATGGGTCAAAACCAGGTTTTATGTGAATTATATCTGGTGCTCATATTAATAATAGTTGTTAATAAATCTTGGCAAATAGTTGAGAAAGAAATGATAAACTGTCAGGGTGTGAGGTTTCTTTCAATCAGAGGCAGATGGATTGGGACTTGGGTAACTTTGGAAATAACCACCTATTTCAAACTAGCCCTCTATATGTAAAAGAAAGAATCTTCAAAATACATCATGCACGTTTTTATAATTAAACACGTTAGTCTAGTAATTTTTCAGACAAAAGAAAATCAACTGGATATTAATGTAATAATTCATGTGAATTTCCCGAGGTACACACTAGTATACCATGATATCTTGCAGTTGAGGAAGGCCTTTGCATAATGAATTTTGCACATAGGCAGGGCAATAAATGGAAAGACACATATATTTGTGATATACCAGTTTATATGCCTTTATCAGCACAGTCATCACTGAACAGAACTTGCTCAAAGCTCTTTCAAAGAGTATGAAGAATATGAAGGTTTTCTTCCAAATATACTATGAAAAACTGACTTTTTCTACAATTGTATATTCAAAAACAGTTCTAGTAAAGTGGGTCCTCAGTCTACCACAGTCTGATTAGAGTGGAAGGACCAAGTGGCCAGCTAAACTAGGTCAGAGGAACAAAGCCCACCCAACACAAACCCACATACCGTTTAATGGCTGGTGCTGAAAGAGGCCTTTTCACCCTGAGAACCTCATGTAAAACAAAGGTAAACTCAATATTTGTCAGTCAGTGACAAGCATTTTTAAACTGTCCAGTAAATAATGTTAATCAATGAGAGTGAGGCTTGTGGCAACAATTGTTGGATTCAGATTAACAGAGTGTGCTGTAAAATCTTTGTGCAAGTTTGGAACGAGCTTAATTTAAGACTTCCCTTTTACTAAGCAACTGAATAAAAGTCCTATCACTGTGGGGCCAGACTAACATGAGGACCTGAGGCCAATACTAAGTGCTTCTGTAGTAGGGCTGGACATTTTTGGAAATATTCAGATCACAGGGCTCTAGACTGCAACTAAAAAGGTTGCATATGCAACTATTTTTTTAAGTTAAAGCAAGATGAGGTAAGGTAGTCGCATTTGTCCAAGTGGAGGCAAACTTTAGAAGAACTGCTGCATTAAGGCACTGTTGTTGCCCATTCAAAACTACACTGTCTGAGTGATGGCTGTGTTATTGAGCCCAAGAGGAAACGCTGTCTGCCGCAAAAGTGTGTAGCTGATCACAACAATGTTCACTCGCCTGAGTCGCTGCCTCCACTGCCTCTGCACTCTCTCTCGCAACAATGCCTACGAGCAACGTTTAGCGAGGAGTGACCGAAGCCTTCATAGAATAAATCATGGTGAGGCTAATGCAACGTTCAGGAACACACTGTTAATAAGACAATAAGCCTAGCTGAAAATAACTTATGTTTAATGTTTAATCTGCTGTATTTTTTTACCAGAATAATAGTAAAATAATTAATAAAATCTCTGTTGTAGCCATTGAAACCTGCAACACCTGTCCAACACAAGGCCCAGGGGCCAGAGCGGGTCCTCTACAATTTATTATGTGTCCCACACTAGCTTTAGGTGCACACACTTTACTGAATTTTGTTATAGGTCACATTATTGTGATTAAAGGAAAACATAGTCTAGACATAGTAATTGGGATACATATTTTTCTAAACTACAGGTCATGAGTCTTGAGCAGCCATTCCACATGTTTATGCGACCACCTAAAAAAGTTGGTAGCTCAAGTGCTACCAGTCAAAAAGTTAGTCCGGGAGCCCTGGATTATTTTCTTTCTACTTTATTACATAACCACAAACAATAATTATGACCAAAACTTTGTTTCTTGTTGGTAATAAGAAATTAGATGAAGCATGAAAGCGCTTTGAGTGCCTACTACAGTAGGTGGAAAAGCGCTATAGAAAAATAAAGATTATATTATAAGATTATAAGCATGGATTTTCGATAATTGACTCGATTTGGCCGATGGATCTAGAAGTTAAACTGTGTGGTCTTAGTGTCTCTGTGTGTGTCTTAGTTTTGTTCTGCTTTAGCACCAGTTGTTGAGAGAAAGCTGCAATTCTTTTTTATTATAAAATAAAGAGTATTCAGTATGCAGCAGACATTGTGAGTCTCAAAGAAGTCATGAGATTGAGGGTCCCCAGACCACCCCAAAGAAGGCCCTAAATATGGTTGTTGTCCAAGGGCTCAAAATGCATTTCTCACAACACTTGTTGTGACCAATAACGGGCGGCAGTGGCTCAGTGGTAGAGCAGTTGGCTTTCAACCGGAAGGTAGTGGGTTCGATTCCCGCTCTCCCCACAATTCATACTGTCGTTGTGTCCTTGGGCAAGACACTTAACCCACCTTGCCTCGTATGAATGTGTAAGAATGTTGACTGAATGTATGTGGTGATGGTTGGAGAGGCCGTAGGCGCAAAATGGCTGCCACGTCTCTGTCAGTCTGCCCCAGGGCATCTGTGGCTACAGTTGTAGCTTACCATCACCAGTATGCGACTGTGTATGAATGAATAATGGATGGACTGTAAGCGCTTTGAGTCCCTTGGTCCCTCGGGAGAAAAGCGCGATATAAATCCAATCCATTATTATTATTATTATCAATAACTGCAGCCTCTGCAATTTGACTATCTTGTTTTTTAATATAGTGATTTAATTGCAAATGGGATTATTTGTGCAGCCCTGCTGCTACTTCTATATAGAACAGTAATACACTAAAATGAAACAATACAGTTCTTAATACATTTGTGTCAAAAAAAAAAAAAGAAAGGACACAGCAACACAGGATGTGTTAAAAACTACAGTATCTGTCAAATTGTTTTCTGTGGTACTGTGTAGGTGGATAGTGTGCCACAGGGATCAGTCCAGGGACCTCTCCTCCTAATAGTGTACTTAAAGGTGTTACAGAGGATGGTTTTGACAACTGTTAGTGAGTTTTTATATGAGTGCATGCATAAGAACAGCTTGAGGGAACGCCTCCCAAATCTCATGCATGAGCTTTGTAACACAAGTTTCTGTTTACTACCAACAGTCGCTGTGTCGCATTAATGGACTCACTATGTCAGACATCCACAGCTGGACAGTATTCCCGATATTACAAGTAGCATTACCATACTACCTGTTGCTTTACAGTGCCAGAAAGTTTTTATCTTTCCCAAACTCAGTAGAAAGCACTGTGTCTTCAGACAACGCCGTTGTGAAAAATTATCCCAAGACACACTCTGGTTTTGTTAAGCTCTTGAACAGTTTTTCTCCTCTTCTCATATTCCTCAAAAAGGAGATTTCACTACCTGCTTCAGGTTGTTTCTCAGCCATTTTACAAATTTGCTGTCAGACTAGCAGAGCAGAAATTAATGAAAGCAGGGGATAGCATCCGATCTACAAAACCACACTGTCTATGCATGTGCAGCTACTGGAACACGCGGCATTAACATAACGCACGTAGTAACAGTGATTGACAGAAGGCCAATGGAAAACACTCGCCAAGCAGCTATGATTGGTTGATGTTTTTCTGGGCCCACAGAGTACAATTTTTTATATACCTATATTAACGGTTATGTGTCTGTTAAGGCAGTTCTAGATTATTTAGAAAACATGTCAAATTAAAAAGAACCCCTTTAATACCTTTAATAGGATGCAGTGGCTCAGCTGGTAGAGCGGTCATCAGAAAGCCAAGAAAGCAAGGGCAAGACACTTTACCCACCTTGCATGTGTATGTGGGACAATGAGTGAAAATTAGCCTGGGCAGATCTAGTAATTTGTATTACTTGCAGACCTTGTCTGTGATTTTAAGCCTGTGAGAATCTGCCATGTCCTTAATTTGTGAAGTAAACATTCCCCAGTATATTAACCACGTACAGTATGTTGCCGAACACAGGGGTCCTGTGATAAAACTAGTCCTGTGCAAATCCCCATGTCTGTGATTCTGTTTATTTTTACCCACATCTCCTGGTGATTGTTTGGATTTTTAGACCAAATGCAGGACAAAGAAGTTATTGATTGGGTTAAAAAGACACACATATGATGTTTTATGTTTTGTATTACTCTATTTTTTATCACTATAGTCGTTTAGCTAGGCTATACGCATGACAGATACTTCTTGTGCGCCTGACCGTCTCCTAATGAATGTTACAGCGATTTAAAACATGTAGCGTTAGTGCTTTTGAAGTTTCTCTTTCTGTTATTAGTAGGTGTACATGTCTCTGCACTCTAATTTTTGTAATTCTCCGGTTAAAAAGTAAAATGGCCCGCTGAAGATTCAATATAGTAAAACCTCAAACAGGAGACACAACCCCGCTGCATGACAGCAGTAAACACAGCGTCAATGAAGTGTGATAGTAAAGTTAGTGAAACAAGTTCTTAATGCAGAGTTTGATGTGTGCCTGGCTGTCTTTCATCTCAGCCACCAGTGTATCGGATATACAGTATATGCTATCCAGAGATAAAGTAAATAAAACCGAGTAAATCACAGACATAGCTGATCCCGTGCAAATGTGTCGCTAAAAACACAGACTTTGTGGGGTACTTTCTGAATTACAGAGGTCCAGGAGTAAGAATAATCCTGTGTGAATAGGGCTGAGGCTACAATCTGGAGTGTTTACATTTATGTGGCTGTGTCTCATGCATGTTCATTAACATATACTGTCCCAATCAAATAATAAAAAAATAAGCCGTGCCACAATACTCACAATACAGATGATACTGGTTATACAGCCAGTATCAACAAGCTCTTACAAAACTGCAATTGGCTTTCTACACCATCACCACCACTTTGCTCAAAAGTCTGTTTGCTCAAACGTTGTCACTCTGACTCCGTTTCCTCTGAGCTTTCCTGTGTTGTGTTCTTTTATCCAGTCAAGAGAGAACTCCTACAACAGTCTGTATGCTGTGTTCACAGGGTTCAATTGTGGTGGTGGTGGAGCAGGTAAACACAATAATAGCTTGACTCATATCTTGGTTCATATGTTCACACACACCTTTAGTCCACATAGCTCACACTTAAGATACACACCCAACCTACACTCTGACAGCAAACTGCACTTCCCCAACACATTCTTATCACACTGCTGATCCTCACACATCACAACTGCATACCCAACACCTCCACAGGGTCAACAGCAGACATTAAAACAGACTGCAGTAGTACTAAGGTAATGGCTCTTTTTCCATTAGATAAATATACAATTATGTAGGTTGCTAGAAAACCAGTGCATTCGGTTAATTCCCTCAAACATATGCAACAACTAAAACTAGCTTTGTTTGGGGCTTTAACATCTAAAACACGCGCCATGGACCATTCAAGCGTTTCTGTCGCCATGGAAACCTCTCATCACTATCGGACCTTGGCGAGTTTTATTCAAGCCCTTTGTCAAACAGGACAATCCCCGAGGCCCTATAACTGTTAAAACTGCTGTGCCAAGTTGATGGGGTAAGAATGCTGACATATTTCAATCCTACTCACTTCCGGTATCACTTCCTTGGACTCGCCCTCGGCTAGCGACCCACTAAAGGACAGAGAGCCATTCCAAACCAAACTCACATTTGGTTGTTTCATTTAAATATTTATGAGAGGATAGCGAGCCCCAGTTACATACATATATAATCGGTTAACTCTGGCGAATTGTCTGTAAAAAACGAAATTTTATTTTAATATTTTCAGGCTCCATGTTAGATGTAAAGGGGTATCTGGTAGCTTTGTGATTAATTTAGTTTTTTCTCACAAACCCAGGTACTTTATAGGTAAATAAGAGCAATCACTGTTAACATCAACTTACAAGCAGAGATTTAACATTAGCATATTGGCTAACAGTCAAAGCCCATCACGCACCGCGTTATGATAGTTCTTCGTCCCGTTACATGACAGAGCCACACCAGACACCACAGGAACATTGGATATTAAACTCAGATCACTAGCAAGCGATACGGAGAAAGGAAAACCACATCGGAGGCGTTTACGTTTGCTTCATCAATGCAGCTAGCAAGCAGGCTAACCAATGAGAAGCTAACGTCAGCCAGCTCTGGGGCATTCTTTCACATCATCTCTACTACAGTACGCTCTTACCTCATAGTTCAGTTTCCATTGTCAAATACTGGGTAGAAGAATGATTTTATGTGGCCATATAACGATGTGTCCCCTTCAGTATTGTGGTGTTTATTTGAAAACCATTAAAGATTCTCCTGCGGTTCTAAAATCCCCACCGACTGAGGGAGAGTTGGAAAATGGGGTAACGCTGCAAACGTATCGCGAGATTCCAGAGTAACCGTAAGGATTCACGTAAATCTCGCGGGAGGGCTGCGCATGGCAGATCAGAGAGATGTGGTCACATTAAAGGGATTATAATAGTCGAGTGCATTATATGTGTAAAAATACTGAGGCCGGCTGAGGAGACATGGTCTTCCACAAGAGCTGCGCTCCATCACAGTATGGTTCGGACACCGGACCCTTTTTTCAGGAACTGTACTTTCTCTGAACCAAGAAGAGGGCAGGCAACATCATCTGAGACCCCACTTACCCTGGAGTGCAGAAAGGGTTTGACTAGGGGTGGGCGGATCGATCAGATCGATACTAGCGTAATGAGATCTATATTTTCTATATTTATCTCTTAAAATTACTCAAATGTCCTCGCCAATTTTGTGTGAGCGCAACTTGTCTCTCAAGTCCTCATATGCAAACAGCGCTCCTCTCTCACTCTGCCCTCCCCCCTATCCCCCTCTGCTGGAGCAAATGCTGGACGGAGCAGATCATTGCTGTCAGTCAACCAAGGTAGTGTCCAAGTGACGGCGGAGAGGAAAAGGAGCGCCCTTTGGCGCAAAGAAACAAAGAAACTGCTGCCTGTGAGTGGCGCAGTGGCTCAGTGGTAGAGCGGTCGTCCTTTAACCGGAAGGTAGGCGGTTCGATTCCCGCTCTCCCCACATTTCATACTGTCGTTGTGTCCTTGGGCAAGGCACTTAATGGCCTTACCTCCAGTGATGTTCCAGCTATTACACTGGTGAATATAAGCTTAATGTAAGTCGCATCAACTAAAAATGTAAAATGTAACACTGGTGAATGGAAGCCACATGTAAAAGCATCTGCTAAATGATTAAATGTAAATGTAGCACAGCCCAAAGAAAACCTTGAACTGTAGTAGAGTAAACGGAGGTAGGGAGGGATACCCCCAAATTCAACACGGACCCCCAGCACAGATACAGAGGTTACTGGCAGAGGCTTTTCAGCAAAATATTCACCATTATCCAGTAAATATCGGTAAAAAGGGGACCAATAGGCGGAAGTTGTCCATATTTATACAGTCACTGAGCTAGTACTATGAATATAAAGTGGATTTACGCGAAAAAAATATATATATATTTTTATATACAAAAACTTGTGTAAAATCCAATAAAAGGTCAACTTGTAATAAAAATATATGTGTGCCTGATACTACTCAGCTAGTTTTATTAGTTTAAAGTGGTTTGGAGTATCTAGATTTGTTTATTTTTGTTTTGAAGCCATTGAATTTATTTTACAAACGCCATTCCCCGTGATAGTTATTTATTGACGGTCCCGAAGTGTAAACGCTCTGTGCGGAGCTTCCAGCGTGAGTTCCCCGCCACCATGACACAGTAGTCGGACACAAACAGACAACCTCACCGCTGCCTCAATTTTCAGTTTCTATGGCGTGAGAATTAGCTACATCGGTGGTGGAAAACTATCAAACGTAGATGGCGCCATATATTTTAAACTTTCGGCGTGAAAGGAAGTGTAGAAGAAGAAAATAGTCAGCTGACTACAGCTTGTATAAAGCAAGACGGCGCCATACAGACTCTTTTCTCTCTTATTCTTCATTTTCCTGGTGTAAGAGCGCCCTAATCTAAAGCCTAGTTTAGAAAAATGAAAGGGCTGTTCTGTCGAGCTGCTGGAAATGATGCTGAGCCCAAGTTTGTGATTCAAGAAACGGTGACTACGACTTCTTTCTGTGACCCACTAAATAATTTTACATTTATTTTAAATGCTTGCGTTTACGGCATAACAAGAACACAAATAGAAAACGAGTAGGTTAGCTGTTGCAAACGTTTATTGTCTGTTATGGAATAGAAAAATATCAATATGTTAAGGAGGAGCATCGCATAGCACAATTCTTCATGTAAAGTTAGCAATGCGGCATTATATTGATTCTGCATATAAGCAATGGTTTAATCTATAAATTAGGAGTGTGAGGATGTGACAATAGATATTTCCCTTAAGATTTGCATGTATGTCATGACTCAGATCAGTTGTTGTGGTATTTTTTTAACTGGCAATTCTTTTGAAGGGACTCTCTAATGCTGCACATATAGTATATATATATTTGTTTTGTGTGTTTTAGACTCTTCCTGAGGAATTGGATAGTCATCAGGTGAGAGTTCAGGTGAAGGCATGTGGACTGAGCCGGCTGGACCTCAAGGTACCTAACCTTACTTTATTTTAATCATCCCAAAAACACTCCAAAGTTGTCTGGCTCCAGCTCTAATCCCTGGCTCTGCCCTATAGTTGTTAAGTGAAATGGGGATTCAGCGAGAGCTGCTTCCTGTCGGTCGAGAGGTGGTTGGAGTTATTCAAAGAGGTAAACTAATTAATTAACCATTTATTTTTATCTTGGGTGAATTCACTGCTGTGACTTTCTCATCACAAATGTAACTTCCAGTGGGATCCAAAGTGTCCTTTTTCAAGCCGGAGGATGAAGTTGTAGGTAGAGTACATTTGTTTCATAAATGTCACAGTGGATCTATGATACTATCAACTGCTTCCAAAATCTACTTTTGCTTTGTCTCTCAGGGATTCTTCCACTTGACTCAACTTTCTCAGGACTGTGTGATGTCATTGACATTGAAGAACATTATTTAGGTAAGTTTGATGCCTCAATTCTACTAGGTTTGGAAAATAAAAATTTGATGAATATTTATTTGAATGTATCATCCAATAATGCTGCCACTTGAGGAGCATCCTTCTCAAAAACTTAACTCTCAGGGAGCCTTCAGACCATTTATATACATTTTTCTTTTTTGATTTGGTGATCATGATGGCTGTGTTACAGCATATGGCAGACATGTCTGCAAGAATGTTTCTTTTTTTTTAATCTAATGTCCCTATTACTATACTCATAATTGGCTTCAGTTTTACATAATATTGATATAATTCATTGAACATTATTACAATACAACAAGAACACAGAAGAAAAAAAAATACTAGAGATAAACAGATAAATAGAATAAGATAAAACAAAATAAAATAGGGAGGGGGTGAAGACAGGGTTTGAAATTGAAATTACTTCTAAACAGCACTTTAAACTGGATCAGTGTAAGACGGGCACAGATGGAGCTCCTGTGAATCACTCTCAAAGCGGAATCCCACCACTGTTCATCAAAAGTCAATCCCAGTTCACGCTCCCAAGCTTCCCTTGTTTTGATGGTCGCAAAACCATCATAGGATTGAATAGTATTATAAATTTTTGAGATAAGAGATTTCTGGGAGGGATTTAACTGTAAAAGTTTATCCCACTCTTGTTTAGGAGGGAGGTGTAGGAAAGATGGAAACAAAGACTTAGCACAACTTCTCACTTGGAAGTACCTGAATAGATGGGTGGACGGGAGATCGTATTCACCAACCAACTCCGTAAAAGAACAGAACACTCCGTCTCTATAGAGATCTTTAAAACATTTTTGTCCCTTATCCTGCCATAAGGCAAAGACAGGATCAGTAAATGCAGGTTTGAACAAATGTTTTTTCTGCAGTGGAGTTGACAAAGAAGCCTATATTTAAAGTGCTTCTTGAACTGAAACCATGTCTTTAGAGTGTTAATAACAACTGAGTTACAGGTAAGGCCAGAGGGGCTGACTGTGACTGAATCAGTCAATAAAGCAAGTAAAGAGGATGATGGGCATGACTGTGCTTCCAATTGACACCAGGGCAAATCACTAGATTTTGACCAGAATGTAATTCTATTAATATTCACTGCCCAGTAGTAGAGTTGAAAATTTGGTAGAGAGAGACCACCATTAAACTTACAATTTTGGAGTACTTTTTGACCAATCCTTGGTATCCTGCCATTCCACAAAAAATGAGAGATGGTCTTGTCTATGGACTTAAAAAAAGATAATAGGTAGACATAAAATTGTTGAAATAAAAAGAGATGCTTTGGTAGGACATTCATCTTAATTACATTAATTAATTACATTAATTCTTCCTATCAGAAAGAGAGGGAGAGCACCGCTTTTACCTCAGTGAGGAGGGCAGAAGAATTTGCAGAGTAGAGGGACTTAAAAGTCCTGGCTACACCCCAAATACCGAAACCCAGAAGGGCTTAGTTTAAAAGGAATGTCAGATTGTGAGAGCTGTGTTGCTGGTTTATTGACAGAGAAGCATTCACTTTTTGATACGTTAATCCTGTACACTGAGAACAGGCCAAATCTGCGAAAGAAAGACAGGATAGCGGAACATGAATCTACTGGGTTTGAAATATACATTAATAAGTCATCTGCATATAGTGAAAGTTTGAACTCTGTACACGACCGGGAAATACTTTTTTAAAAATAGAAGTTGACCTCAGATAGATAGACAACGGCTCTATCGCAAGAGCAAATAAAAGAGGGGACAGCCCTCAAGCCTTTAGAAAGAAATAATCAGACTTGACATTATTAGTAATTATAGTCGCGCATGGTAGTGTGTATAGGAGTCGTATCCATGATATGTAAACCCTGTGCCAAATCCAAATTTTGTCAAAACTGCAAACAAATAATCCCATTCAACTCTGTCAAACGCCTTTTCTGCGTCGATTGATATCACTACCACAAGTGTTACTGTAGTTTCTTTAAAATATATTACATTAAGAAGAGTTTGTATATTGTAGAAGATTTGGCGCCCTTTAATAAATCCATTCTGCTCCTTAGAAATAATAGTTGGAAGCACCTTTTCCAGACGGTGGGCTAAGGCTTTTACAAGAATCTTAGTGTCCACATTACAAAGTTCCAGGTCCTTGTGATTTTTAAAAATATTACTAATGGGGGCCTGTCTCAAAGTAGGGGGAGAGAGCCCTGCGAAAGCGCCTCAGTGTAAACAGTGCAGTAATGGGATAAGTTTGGCTGAAAATGCTCTAAAAAACTCAGAAATCTATTTGGACCTGGTGCCATATTACTCTGCATGTTACGTAGGGCCAGGGAAAGCTCCTGTGTGGTCAAATTTCATTCCTATTCTATATTAGCTACACTTCTGACAAGCTCGTTCAGGCGTTGAAACTCATTTATTTTAGTGTAAGTTAATTTTGTCTTCCAGTCCAAAAGCCAGAGAAGCTGAGCTGTGTGTCTGCTGCTGGAGCGCTGCGTGATGGCGTCAGTGCGTACACCGCTCTACACACACTGGCTCACATGACAGCTGGACACACTCTCCTGGTCATGGATGGAGCCAGCGTAGGTCAAAAATTTGTGCGTGCGTGTGTGTGTGTGTATAAAAAGCTTGTAACTGTGTTTCTCTACTTAACAGTCTTTCGGTCTGATGTGCATTCAGCTGGCGAGTTACCATGGAGTCAAGGTTCTGACCACATCCCACTCGCCGGAGAAGCAGACATTCTTGGAGCAGCTACGGCCGAGCGTAGGTCTGTTGGAGTTTTTATAAACTTTGATTTGTGTGTCACTTGATTCTTGAAATCACAATAATTTGAATCAAACTTCCAGTCCTCAAATCAGCATAAGGGCTGTGTTTAACCCATTCTTTCTCTGCTTCCTTACATCTCTCTTCTGCTCTTGATTTTGGTTTCTAGGTGTTCAGGATCCTCTTGTAGGTGAGGTCTGTTTAATCCCTTGTTTTCACTCCTTACCGGTTTGTGTATTCTTTTGTCTGTTCCTTTTACCAGACAAAACCTGAGCTTATCTTTATGTCATGTTTGTGACGGTTGCAGTCTTGTGTTTGCAGCCAGGGTGATTCCAGTCCATACCGGTTCATCTGACCTTCTGCCAGTGGTCTTGGAGGAAACAGGAGGTCTAGGAGTAGATATAGTTATAGATTCTGGAGGTAAAAGTTTACATTCTCTACATTTGTTCTTGGTTTTTATTTGTAAATGATGTAGGTCTTAGTACCTGGTCTGGGTTTATGTCACTTAGTATCTTTAGTAAGTTGTGTGTTCCTTTTTTTTTGTTTGTTTGTTTTTGTTTCCATGTGTAGTGTGTCTTCACAAAGAGGAGTTGCCGGAGGACGGTTTCCTCCCACACAAACATGACCTCATCAGTGTGCTAGCTGTAGGTGGGCATTGGGTCACTTCACATCCACATCTGCAGGTAGGTCACATGGCACTAGTGGAGTGAAAGGCATGGGTAGGCTGCAGACAGTAGGTGCATTCAACTTGAGTTAGACCTGTGCAGTTTCAATTGGTGCCAATTGGAGCGCTTTGCACATGTAACGGAAACCTCATGAGATCAAACGAGAGCAGTTGTCTGAGCCAGACGCAGCAGATGCACAGCTTGGTGCATGATTGAAAAACGCTGACTTGTTAGTTGTGAACAGATGCCTGATAGAAAATGTTTGGGCTGCTGACAAATATATGGATTTCAACACAATTGTTTAATACATTTTGCACATTACACAATGACTTTATGGGATATAGGCCCTGGCTCCACGTACACAGATATTTTTATAAACGCACACTTTTCTAAGCGTCAACACGTAAACTAAGTTTTCTGGACGCAAAACTAAGATTTTTATAACTATTATTGCAGAACACATTACAGCTGAACTTGCCGTTATTTCATCACTTTAATCTGCTGCACTCATAGTCTACTGCACGGCTCACCAGCATCGGCTGAAAATCCTTCAGTAATGGATTCATTCTTTTCTTTTTATTTTAAAGACAAATTTAACACTTCCTCCTCTGCATCTGTGACACAAATCAATCACGTTTTGCTCCAGACTCAGCATCGCTGAGACTTTCAGGAGAGTTTAGTGCTGCCAAAACAAAACAGACTCACTGCACATGCTCTGAATGTTCCTTTTACTGCCATCTTGTGGTGTGGACAGAGATATTTTTCCAAAGGCTCTTGTCTGGACAGCAATGTTTTTATAAACTTAGACGAAAAATATTTGTTTCTGTTTTACAGATGTTTTTAACATCACAGACCTCTGCTTATAGCCCCATATCTTGAGTTCCCAGAAAGAGCACCTCAATTCACAAAGCAAAGCCCTTTTAATATCAGTTTAATAAATTTATTTAAAATAAACACCCAACACAAGTGCTACAAACTGTCTGACTTCACAGCCATGGATCAGTTTCAGACCCTCAAACATCAGACTGGGATTCTAAAAATAATCTGCTTGGTTTTTCATTGTATTCATTTTTGTAAAGGGTTTCTGTTTATTTGCCTAACATTGTATTTTATATCACAGTAGTCAAATATTAAATCATACAAAACTCCCTAAAACAGAAGTTGTATTGAATTAAGCATTATAGTATTGTATTTAGAGACCTGGATGTATTATATTCTTTTCTAAGTCTCTGTCTCTTACACACAACACAGGTTTAACATATACATTAGGGCTGCACGATAACAAGAAAAATGATAATCACGATTATTTTGCACAAAATTTTAATCACGATTAATAATCACGATTATTCTATTAGTTAACTTTTTTTTAACTTAAGTATTTTTTATAACAGCAATATATAAAATAAAAACAAACATTATAAACAGAACATAAATACTGCAAGTTACTGTATTTAAACTTCCCAATGAAAATGTTTAACTCAAAATAAACACCGTCACGTGAGACGTGACGCAGTTTATCATCCGTACACTCTCAACCCATAAGAAAAAAGAATGATTTCTAACCCTACAATGTTTGTTTTGTGCTTGGTATTTACATATTGATATTGCGACGATTATGGTTAATTAATCGTGGGAGACAGATATCGTTATCACGATTAAATTACGATTAATCGTGCAGCCCTAATATACATTGACGTTTTTATTGTCTTCTATAAACTATTCTGCAAATATTTGTTTGCCGTTTTGTACAATTGTCCTTCAAGTCAAGCTTCAGAGCTTCAGCTGGCATCTTAAACACATTTTCTGCATTGCAGTTGGACCCACCAGACTGCAGATACCTCCAACTAAAGTCTGCCTCTGTGTCTTTCCTCAACCCTGACGTCTGGACTGCTTCGTCTGCTCAGCAAGGACGATATCTCCGTATCCTACACAGGCTATACGGTATAATTATGTACTGTCTCTGATTGTAAACACCATTGTGTAAAGTCTTTGAGTGGGTCCTATCAGTTTCCTAACAGATATTCTAAAAGACATAGTGGACAAGATGTCAGCAGGAATACTGCAGTAAGCTCCACTTTGTTTCATGGCTCTTGTTTGGGCTCTAACACATTGATGCAAAATGCCATTAATCTAATCTTTTTATTTTTTCAAAGACCACAGCCTGAGGAGGCATTACCTTTATATGAAGCAACTGTTGCCATGGGGGCAGTCCAACGCCACCAAAAGAATAAGGCTGTGGTTAAACTCTGAGCAGCATTCCACTGAGCTTCTGATCCAGCCGACTGTGCAACAATTTCACATTCAGTGACAGACTGGAAATGCATAATTCACCATGTACTGAGATTTCACACAAATCTTTATTACAACAGAAGGCAAGGGTCATTCATGTCCCATTGTAAACGGTCTCCTTTTAGTGTTTGAGTTTAGCATAAAGGCACTACAAGAAATGGACATTATGCTTTTTTATTTTATTGTTTTCTGTACTTTTTATGATGCACACTGGACAGAGCCAGGATTTAGTTTGAGTGATCTCACTTCTCAGAGAACCAGCATCAGACAGCGGTTATCAACAGTCTTTGAAAGGCAGGCATCTGTTCATCAGCGTCTGCTAATGTTCACACTGCATTAGAGAATTTGAGAACTATAAAAATAAAACAAAAGCAAATGTGATACTTTTGGCCCAACAAAGCCATTTTTTTCAGAAAATAACTTGTTTATTTATTTATTTCAGGGACAGTGCATATTGATAGACAGAAGACTGTAAATATGCCAGAGTTAGCCAACAGGCTATTTTTCATCTGTAGTCCCAGTTCCTGTGTTGGAATGCACGTCTTCATTACCAAAAAATATTTCTAAACAAGTGGAGGAGTTCAAGTATCTTGGGTTCTTGTTCACGAGTGAGGAAAGGAGGGAACGTGAGATTGACAGACGGATCGGTGCAGCTTCTGCAGTGATGCGGTCGATGTACCGGTCTGTCGTGGTGCAGAAGGAGCTGAGCTGTAAGCTCTCGAATTACCGGTCAATCTACGTTCCTACTCTCACCTATGGTCATGAGCTTTGGGTCATGACCGAAAGAACAAGATCTCGGATACAAGCGGCCGAAATGAGCTTTCTCCGCAGGGTGGCGGGGCGCTCCCTTAGAGATAAGGTGAGGAGCTCAGTCACTCGGGAGGAGCTCAAAGTAGAGCCGCTGCTCCTCCACATCGAGAGGAGCCAGCTAAGGTGGCTCGGGCATCTGTTTCGGATGCCTCCTGGACGCCTCCCTAGGGAGGTGTTTCGGGCATGTCCCACCGGGAGGAGACCCCGGGGAAGACCTAGGACACGCTGGAGGGACTATGTCTCGCGGCTGGCCTGGGAATGCCTCGGTATCCCCCTGGAAGAGCTGGAGGAAGTGTCTGGGGAGAGGGAAGTCTGGGCGTCTCTGCTTAGACTGCTGTCCCCACAGACAGACAGGTGCACAGCTTCATATACATTTCAAGCCAAACACAGAATATTTAAAGGCTTTATCAAATGTTTAGTACTCCCACAATTTCATAAAGTACAATATAAAACAAAGTAATCAAAAGTGGTGCAGTTAAGCTGCAGCCTCCAAGTTGTTCACTGTTCCAGCAAATACTGTGGGTCAAGGAATCATAGCATCTTGTAATATCACTTGTCAGTTAGGCACATTATCTTTATTCCAATCAGCTGACTGCAGCCCATCTCAAAGCCAAAACCCATTTGGGATTCCTATTTGAAGCGTCCTCAAAGTAATACTGTGCACAATTATTGGGCAAGTGATTATTTTGACCAAATCATTTTATCCATAATTTCCAACTCCAAGCTGTATAAACTTGAATCCTTTTTGGATTTAATGCATATATGGTGATGTGTATCTGTGTAACGACAGAGGGTGTGGCCTAAGGAGGTCAACAACCTATATCAAGGTGTGCATAATTATTAGGCAGATTCTTCTCAGGAAAAATGGGCCAAAAAATAAATTTAACTGACTCTGAAAAGTCAAAGAATTGTAAAAAGTCTGTCACAGGGATGCAGCACTCTTGAAATATCTAAGATATTGGGGCGTGATCACAGAAGAACCATCAAACGTTTTGTAGCAAATAGTCAACAGAGTCGCAAGAAACGTGTCGAGAAGAAAAGAAGCAAATTAACCGCCAAAGACAGGGCCTTGCCCTGGCCAATTTGCTGCCCTAGGCAAGATTTCACCTGGTGCCCCTGGAATTTGTAAACTGATGCTGAATCGCTGGGCGGTGCTGAAGTGGAGGGAAGAGGTGTGCTTGATGCGGAATCGCTGGGCGGTGCTGAGATGGAGATGTCTGCAACAGGTGGCCCAGGATTTGCAGGGACGGGGTTCAGATATTTCAAAAGTGCATCTGAAGAGAGAAGAGGAGGATTATATGTGACCATTGGGTGTTACATTTTATTATTAAAAAGCTGATGATAGTGAAATTATAAAAATATGGCAGCACCTAAACCACATTATAGCTTAAACACACACAAACAGCAAGAATAATTACATCTGGTATTCATGCACAAAACTCTATTCATTGAGCACTTCTCTAGCATACAGTAGTTACATTTTCAAAATTAATTTTGAAAGTGTTTGTTTTCCAGTATATCTGGCATGGCAGCAATGTCCTACTAACTACACTTTATGATGTTATAACCATGAAACAGAGGAGAAACGTAAATCTTTATTTAAATTGAATTTTAAAGTTGCTAAATCCATATATATAATACATATATATATAAACATTTTATGTAGGACTCAGTCATTTTAAATAAAGATTTACGTTTATATAGCAACATTTTATGCAGAACTCATTTTAAATAAAGATTTATATGTCCCTCTGCCTGTGTACTCGTTGTGTTTTCTGGATCATCCTTCATTAAAGCCTGCGTTTGGATCACCACTGTCTGTCTCTACCGTGCAGTTCATGACACTATGTCATAAGCTAATTCAAATTAACGTTACAGGCATCGTTGAACTAACTTAATGCAACATAGATAAACTGATCATCATTACCTACCTCTGTCTTTTTCGCGTTTTTCTTCCTCTTTTCTTTTTTTTCTTCCCTGGGCACCAGATGGCTTCGGTCTTTTTGACATAATGACAACTTATCAGTGTCAGTGAATTCGGCCATCTGTCAGTGACAATCACACACAGGTAACGGATGTTTTTTTTCAGCAGGGCGGGCGGGGAGATTGATGCGTCACTCAGTCGGACGGTTGGATCGGGATTCGGGAATTTGGGCGCTCGGGCGCCCCCAAGGGTGGGCGGAGCCCTTAGCATTTGCCTATTCCGCCTATGCCCATGGCCGGCCCTGGCCAAAGATTTGCAAAGAATCAAACGTGAAGCTACCAGGAACCCATTATCCTCCAGTGCTGCCATATTCCACAACTGCAACCTCCCCGGAGTGTCAAGAAGTACGAGGTGTTCAGTTCTCAGAGACATGGCCAAGGTAAGAAAGGCTGAAACCCGACCACCTCTGAACAAGACACATAAGTTGAAACGTCAAGAATGGGCCAAGAAATATCTGAAGACAGATTTATCAAAGGTTTTGTGGACTGATGAGATGAGAGTGACTCTTGACGGACCAGATGGATGGGCCCGTGGTTGGATCAGTAACGGACACAGAGCTCCACTTTGACTCAGACACCAGCAAGGTGGAGGTGTGGTACTGGCATGGGCAGGTATTATTAAAGATGAGCTAGTTGGACCTTTCAGGTTGAAAATGGACTCAAATTCAACTCTCAGACCTACTGCCAATTTTTAGAAGGCACTTTTTTCAAGCAGTGGTCCAGGAAAAAGTCTGCATCTTTCAAGAAGACTGATTTTTATGCAAGACAACGCTCCATCACATGCATCAAAGTTCTCAACTGCGTGGCTGACCAGTAAAGGCCTTAAAGATGAAAAACTAATGACATGGCCCCCTTCTTCACCTGACTTTAACCCTAATGAGAACTTTTGTGCCCTTCTTAAGCAGGACATTTACAGTGAAGGTAAACAGTACACCTCTCTGAACAGTGTCTGGGAGGCTGTGGTTGCGGCTGCACAAAAAGTTGATTCTGACCAGATCAAGAAACTGACTAACTCTGTGAATGGAAGGCTTGTGACTGTTATCGAAAAGAAGGGTGGCTATATTGGTCACTGAGTTTTTAAATTTCAGAAATGTTTATTTGTAAATTTTGAGTTTGTTTATTATTCTCACTTTAACAGGTGAAAATAAACAAGTGAGATGGGAAAATCTTTGTTTTTAATTTAGTTGCATAATAATTCTTACACTAATAGTTGCCTAAAAATGGTGTAAATGTAGATATTCTCCTAAGAAAGCCAAAACTTCCCTTTTACTACTTAAATGTTGAGGTTTGAGGGTTTGTTAACATTTTGGATTGACCAAGAGCACTGTAGTTGTACAAAAACAAAATGAATCCTCAAAACAACTTGCCTAAGAATTGTGCACACAGTGTATGATACGCTTTTTGGGGACACTTTGGACTAACCTGACTCCGCCAAGATAGACCTGCTCACAGAACATAGTCTGTTTCACAGAACCATCTGAGAAAGCTCCCCTTGAAAGCGTTTGCAAAAGGGAGGTGCCTTCTGTCGGAAACTTGTTAGGTGATTGGCTATAGCACCGACTAGTATCTGCCTACCATGAGATTTGTTTTTGCCAATCATAGCAATAATTAATTTGGCATAACCAGAGTGCGGCAGATGTGAAGAAACAAAAAACCGCTGTAACAGTTTTTGCAAAGAGAATCCTGGAAATAAAATGAACGTTAACTAACACTAAATTGGTAAATGAAACAAGGACGTTGGCCGATAAAGAGTGTGTGTGTATTTAGGATATGCCAAAGCCAGTAGGAATAGAGCACAAACATCTTTCCCTTCCAGAAAATCCTTTACTACCTTTTTTTTTTTAGCATTAGCAAAAGATGTTTGCATCAATGCTAACGTCTTTCAGCGTAGCCATGTTGATAATTTCCTGTTCGTGCTGCCACATCATTGGTCACAAGAGGCCTGTGAGCCCATGGTTTGACTCAAGTTGGCTTGACGCGATAAGATGGATTTACCCGAGTTTGGAAACTCTCTTTTGCAAGAATCCTGCTGCAGCGCCAGGTTAACTTTGGGTCCCTTTTGGTGAAGAACCCGTACCATCCCAGTGGAAACGAGGCTATTGTCACCAATCTCCTTTTAGACCGACAAGTCCTGCTTCAGCATTGCATTTAGTATGTCAAGGCATTTCCCCAAGATGCACTTCTCCTCTTGCCGTAAAGCCTTGACAACATAAAGCGGCTCCGTTACAGTCTGCTCACACTGCTGCAGAAGATGGGAGATCTATCAAGACACGGAAGATCATCTTGAAGAAAATGTTAAAGCAAAAGCATCTGGACTCAGTTTTCAGTTTTCTTAGTGTGTATTTTCACTGAAGTACTGACATACCTTGTCCAAGGCTGTCTCTGTGTCTTTTAGTAACTGCTGACATAAAGTCTTAGCTGTCTGGATGCACCACTCTTCCCTCTCTTCACAAAGTATCTGGCCGAGCAACACTGCCTTCCACTGATGACTGTGCAGAGAGATAAAGAAAGTCTGTACAACATTTTGGGGCAGCAGTGGTTGCTTTAAATGTGCTGGATAAACAACCTTTGCTGGCCAATATTGAAAATTAACTATCTCCTCAAATGCATGAGTAGACTCACTCAGTGTATTAAAGGCAATGTATCTTTCTAATTTAGTGCTTGTCTTTGTACTGATCAGGCATAACATTATGACCACCAGTCTAATGTGTTGGTCCTTTTTTCTCCAAAACAGCCCTGACCTGTCGAGGCATGGACTCCACTAGACCCTGATGGTGTGCTGTGGGATCTGGCTCCAAGATGTCAGCCACTTCTTCAGCAGAACACCCCACAAGAGCTCAGGTTTTGGAGATGCTCTGATCCTTGCTCTGATCTGAATACTTACACTGCCAATTTGTCCTGCTTCAACTTGAAGACAAAATGTTCACCTGCTCCTAATATATCCCACTCACTAAAAGGTGCCATGATGAAGAAAAGAAATCAGTCTTCATCTGTAAGAGTCAGAATGTTATACCTGATCGTGTATGTACAGTAGCTCATTGAACAAATTAAAACCATTGTATCCAGTTCTGTCTAGTGTCAGCAGGAGACTGGATGCTCCAGTAGTTCACCCACCAACTAGTGGGAAAGGCCGATAACACAACAAATTTGGACTGTATCTGTGAAGTGTGGGTTCTTACTATAGTGTTTGTGGCAAGGACAGAAGTCTTAGAGCAGTCATGAGCCTCCAACTTGGACCTTCACTGCATATGGTCAGATTACTGAAAGAAAAGATTGTTGTAGGACCTTTTTAAATACTATTTAAACATTTTAATTAACAAAAACAGAAGCACACAAGCAAATGTTTTACTGAAGAATCTTGTTCTCTCTGAGGAATTTCATCTTGTGTTGCAGGCTGCTGTCCCCTATTAGAACCTCACAGAGAAGGTCTGAAAACAGAGTGAGAGAGATACTATTACTAGAAATGCTACAAATTTAAAAGGCCAGACAGCTTTATCGAAGTAAAACTGATCCCAAGTGACCAGGATAGACTTTTTCAGGTACCTGTGTCCACGTACACCACACTGTTGGGGTTGTTGCTGGCCACAAAGCCGTACTCGAGCAGAAGACGTTGGTTATCATGGGAGCCATAGTTAATGAAGACCTGCTGATAGCAGCTAGTACCAGAAACACTCCGGATTTCATAGCATCTTGTTGTGTTATTAAAACTGGCTGAAACCTAGAAGCAAAAATGTAATTTAAAATAGCAACAACTCTCCTTTTGAATATAAATGTGATGAGAAATTCAATTGATTGATCATAATTTGGTTTATTATTCTATATGAGGCACCTGCACATCAGGTTGATGGTTGAGCAGGTCAAGAAATGGAGCTAGAGCATAGACATCCTTTCCAGACAGGAAGTGGTTGTATGAGCTGGACATGAAGACGGAGCGAGTGTTGACACTACACCAAGCCCATCTGGATGTTTGGGTCATTTAATATGTATTAAAGCTGCTTTATAAATCATAATTTTAACACACAATATTTATAAGCATGCTTACCTCAGTGCTTCATATGTCAACACCTCCTCGACAGGCTGATCCAGAATAGGCTGCAGAGATCTGAGGAACAAACAATTCTAACATAACATCACAAGCCCCTTTTAATATTTAGCTTTTCAATTATTGGCTATAATCGGCTGATTAAATGAGACAGCCGATTAAGTGGTCGGGCAATGGTGCTTACAAACAAAAAAACAACCCAATCGTGTGTGCGACTCATACATGTGATAAACCACTGTTTAAGTCAACCCATGTGATTTTATCCTTCCCAGACAATTACCTGAAGAAGTCCTGATTTGAGGAGTAGAACTGTTGTACTGATTCTCTCTGCTCTAAGGCCTGCCTGCGTACAGTGATTGGTAGAACATCTGTGACATCATCGCTGAAGTATGCAGGACAGGTGTATGTTGTGGGCAACACGTCAATATAAGGAGACCATTCAGCAAGCTGTCCTTTGTGACGCTCGCAGACCAGGAACACACAAAGGGCCAGCAGTGGAGACACACAGGACTTCCAGCTGAGGACAGTTTGAGGAGAATAAAGCCAGGTTTGAGTGAAAATGTACATACAACATATTGCTCTACATTTAGTGCAAACTCAATTCCCGTGTAGACTTGAGCCTTTGACCTGCCTCTTAAGATGCTATCCTCACTATGCAAACTTGTATAAAAAAAAGTCTAACCCTGTAATCCTGTAATTTTAGTTCATTTAAGACCTATACAACAGTCAATTTGATGTAAATAAGCAATCTTCATCATGCACAATAGTTAGCCATGAAGTGGTCGGTGCCGATTTCTCAAATGGATGATGGCAAATTATCTTCTCGTAAAGGTGACCCAGAAATCGAATGCTATCTCAGAGACCTCATAGTGCCGTACCATCCTAAGAGTGCTGCGTTCTCAAAATGCAAGGTTACTAGTCGTTCCTTGGAATTTCCAAAAATACAATGACAGCTCACCTGTTTAATGGAATTGGCTTCAACTAAAGTAAGAGAGGCAGTCTCAACTTTTAGTGATCAGCTTAAAACCTTGATAAAGCCTATAGTCAGGATGTGTAGGAGCAGGGATGACTTCACAGCCAACTTTATATGAGTTAAGCTGCCCTAGGCCTAGACGCTGGAGGCAGAAAGACACACAGAGCTTCTATCCTCTGGCTCGGTCATCCTTCTTCTCTTACTTCATTGTGTTCACATCTTTACTTAGTTCACTGCTGTTCATAAGTTGTCCCTCCGTTCCACTCTCCTGACCCATGGACCCACCCAGTTCTTCTCACTGCGTTGGATGAAACTGTTCCCATTTTGCTGATATTAAAGCCTCGTTATTCTTTATATAGGATGGACAATATCTTAAAAGTACTGTATGCAACTGTCTTGGCAACATCTATTGCATGGCTTGTCTGTCTTAGAAGTGGATACTTCTATGTGTTTTCTTTTCCTCAAACTGATGGAGAGTCTAAGGACAGGGGGTGTTGTCTTGTACAGTCTATAAAGTCCTCTGACGCCACTGTTATTGTAATATTGCTACTGAGTGAAATATATACATGATGCTTATTCTCTACCTTTTAATGTATGGACCAATGTAGCTGTTGAGAACAGTAGAGGTTGTAAGGAGACATGACTCTGGCAGAGAAATAAGAAGCTGGCCTGTCTGAAATACAAACAAGAGGCATAAGAGTTTAGTGGTTTAAAACAAGAGTGAATTTAGTTCACCAGTTCTATTAAACACAATATTATCGGAGAAATGTGCTGGGCAACTCATTCAATGCATACAATATAAAATCTTTTTTGTTAACGTTTTTTTCTTAACAACAACGTAAGTTGCATGTCTTAACATTTGTTCATCCCATTTTGCAAATGGATCAGGTAGCCCCATGACATGTCTCTGTGCTAATAAAAGGTTCATGTTATAACGTTAACTGTATATTGGCACTGATGGGCATGTTTTTAACTTGTGCTTTACTTATATTTGTTTTATCTAGCTAAAACCATGATTAGTTTGTTAATATATCACATAATAATACAACTTCTTATCTGTTTCTACTCAACTGTATACAAAACTATGGCTTATGGCTATAATGTCTGACTGACCTTAATTGTCTTGAGAGTCTTCAGTCCTCTTCCTGTGTCTGCAGGAAAAAGTACAGAATACATACAATTCAACTTAAATCATGTGATGCATTCTAAAAAATGCCTTGCTTGTTTGAATTTAGGTGTGGGCTTGAACTCATTATCCCATACACAACCTTAATGCTCAATCATATGCTGCTCAAAAGTACATAAATAAAAAAAATCAGAGTTATACCAGAGAAGTGAACTGGCTGTAGCAGTGTCGATGTGAATCCTCTCTGGTGAAGGAACCTCATGAGTCTCACGTACTGAGTCTGGTGACACAGAGAAACTAGGAGAGAAGATAGACAGTCAAGTGTCATCATATGATTGTCTCAGTTACTCATTACATTGTACAACAGAGGTGTTGGTACCTGACTGCACTTCCGTGGCATGTTTAAGCCTCCTTTTTCTTGCCACCCGTCCAGCTTTGCGGCTTCTCCTCCTCATAACCTTAACACTGTAAACATGTATTTACGAAAGACTTTCAAAGTTATGTAAACAGGAGTTCCAGTTCAGTTTATGTGATGTAAACACATCTGGGTCATTCTGTGTGAAATAACACATTTCAGAATAATATCCCGCTTGTGCATTGTGGTGTAATGTAAACGAGCGCTTGGACGGCAGTGGCTCAGTGGTAGAGCAGTCTTTCAACCGGAAGGTAGTGGGTTCGATTCCCGCTCTCCCCACAATTCATACTGTCGTTGTGTCCTTGGGCAAGACACTTCGGAGAGGCCGTATATATATATATATATATATATATATATATATATATATATATATATACACACACACACATATACATATTACACACATATACATATTACACACATATACATATTACACACACACATGGACAAAATTACAAAATTGTTGTACCCTTCGGTCAATGAAAGAAAAACTCACAATGGTCACAGAAAAAACTTTATTCTGACAAAAGTAATAATAAATTAAAGCGATAAAGGCCCTCGCCTCCCTTGAGACCGCGGGGACACATGCACTCAGAGGATTGCATTTCATGCTTTAAAGCGTAAACTTCACGGTAATGTCAAATAACCGGGCCTGTGCTACTGCTTGGGCCTGCTACACCACCTTGTAACCTAACTTAAGAGTTAAAGGTCTCCACAATCTCTGGTTTTCCTGGGAGCTGTCTGAACCTTTGGAAATAATAGATTATGCTTGGGCTAAGGCGAGAAAAACAAAGTACTGGCTGGAGATTTGAGATGACTCAGGAATCGCTGCACCCCCTGTTTAAAAAGGCAAAATGCAAATATAACTTGTCTAAAAGTACAAGTTTACAAGTTCCAAAGGATTCTGAGGAGTTTTCTAAGACTCTAGCCGTGGCTCTGGAGGGGCCTCCTCTAAATGAAGGATCCTGGCAATTGGGAAATGGCATTTATTTCACAAAGAAATGGCTGCCTCTTCACAGACTCATTACGACCACAGCCACAAATGTATCAAAAAACAAATTGATATTTTTTTGGCACACGTGTCTAGATGATACTCACCAAATTTGGAGCTGTTTAGATGAAAAGCCTTTAGCACAAGGGGTGCGATTTAGGTGGTCACGCATTCCACCCAACATAGTGGATTTCCTGTTGAGTTTACGCTATGGCTGTAATAAACTTTTCAGTTTGCCCTGAGGTGTCCTATGGATGTACCAAGTTAAATTTTTCTACGTTGGAAAAAAGTTACTTTCACTTTCCATAGGCCCAATGTATTTTGACTTTTGTAGTCGCCACTGAGTCATTTTTCGTATTTTCTTTTAGCGACTTCAAATACATAAAGTTTTATGGCTTAAAGGCTGGGACCAATAAAAATTACTTTTAGTTGCACGTTTACTGGGTCAAATTGAGGATCATTTTGCAGAAAAATTATAATAAAAAAATATATACCAAATTATAATTAAAAAAATATAACTCGAGCAAAAAAGTCTAGAAACACGCCTGTCTATTTTACATATGTGTTTAGCTCATTTTGGCCAAGTTTGGTGTCTGTGGAATGAAGCAGCTATTTTCTGTGTTCTTTTAAAAAAGAGGTGTATTCTAAGTCGGTTCACATTTTCTATTCAAAATGGCCGCCTTCCTGTGTGTGATAGGGTGTGGTCCCCATTGGCTTTTTTGTTCATAAGCCCATGGTGGATGTGTGTACCAAGTTTCATTTGCCTACGACAAACTAAAATTTTCACTTCCCATTGACTTTTTCCACATATTTGGGATGTTGCTATGGCAACACATTTATAGATAGGGGGTGGTTGTCATTGGCTTTTATGCTCGTCATGACATAAGAGATGTGTGTACCAAATTTCATGTCTCTATGACAAACTAAATTCTTGGGTCCCATTATAAGTTTGTAGGGGGCGCTGGAGAGCCATTTCTAAAGATAACCCTTTTATTTACATATCTTTGTGTTCAGGTCATGAATGTGCACAAACGTCTTTTTGGGTCCAACTCGATCCGGGAAGGCGTTTGAGAGTTAAGAGACATTTTATTTTCACAAAAATGGCCACCTCGTTACAGGCTTGCCACACCCACACCGGATAAGATATAAAAAAAAAGTCACATCTTTGGTTGGCACACGTGTCTAGATGATATTCACCAAATTTGGGGCCTTTTTGATTAAAACACAATGATTTGCATCTTTCTGCGCAAGGGGTGCGATTTTAGTGGCCGCGTGTTTCACCCCACATGGCGGACTTCCTGTTGAGTTTAGGGTGTGGCTGTCTTAGACTTTTCTGTTTGCCCTGAGGTGTCCTATGGATGTACCAAGTTTCATTTTTCTACGTTGGAAAAAAGTTACTTTCACTTTCCATAGGCCCAATGTATTTTGACTTTTCTAGGGGTCGCCACTGAGTAATTTTTTGTATTTTTTTTCGGAGACTTCAAATACATAAATTTTTCGCTGGGCTTGAAATCTGGGACCAATAAAAATGACTTTTAGTTGTACGTTTACTGGGTTAAATTGAGGATCATTTTGCAGAAAAAATATGATAAAAAAAAAATATACCGAATTATAATAAAAAATTAAAGCCGCAAGCGGCGATAAAGGCCCTCGCCTCCCTTGAGACCGCGGGGACACATGCACTCGGAGGATTGCGTTTCGTACTTTAAAGCGTAAACTTCACGGTAATGTCAAATAACCGGGCCTGTGCTACTGCTGGGGCCTGCTACACCACCTTGTAATTTAGAGTTAAAGGTCTCCACAATCCCTGGTTTTCCTGGGAGCTGTCTGAACCTTTGAAAATAATAAATTATGCTTGGGCTAAGGCGAGAAAAACAAAGTACTGGCTGTAGATTTGAGATGATTCAGGAATCGCTGCACCCCCCTGTTTAAAAAGGCAAAATGTAAATATTACTTGTCTAAAAGTACAAGGTTACAAGTTCCAAAGGATTCTGAGGAGTTTTCTAAGACTCTAGTCTTGGCTCTGGAGGGGCCTCCTCCAAAGGAAGGATCCTGGCATTTGGGAAATGGCATTTATTTCCCAAAGAAATGGCTGCCTCTTCACAGACTCATTACGACCACAGCCTCAAATGTAACAAAAAACAAATTGATAACTTTTTTGGCACACGTGTCTAGATGAAACTCACCAAATTTGGAGCTGTTTAGATGAAAAGCCTTTAGACACAAGGGGTGCGATTTAGGTGGTCACGCATTCCACCCAACATAGTAGATTTTCTGTTGAAATTACGATATGGCTGTAATAAACTTTTCTGTTTGCCCTGAGGTGTTCTATAGATGTACCAAGTTTTGTTTTTCTACATTGGAATAAAGTTACTTTCACTTTCCATAGGCCCGATGTATTTTGACTTTTCTAGGGGTCGCCACTGAGTCATTTTTGTATTTTTTTCGGGACTTCAAATACATAAATTTTTCGCTGGGCTTGAAATCTGGGACCAATAAAAATGACTTTTAGTTGTACGTTTACTGGGTTAAATTGAGGATCATTTTGCAGAAAAAATATGATAAAAAATATATATACCGAATTATAATAAAAAAAAATATAACTCGAGCAAAAAAGTCTAGAAAAACGCTTGTCTATTTTACATACATGTGTTTAGCTCATTTTGCCCAAGTTTGGTGTCTGTGGAATGAAGCAGCTTTTTTCTGTGTACTTTTAAAAAAGAGGTGTATTTTAAGTCGGTTCACATTTTCAATTCAAAATGGCCGCCTTCCCGTGTATGATAGGGTGTGGTCCCCATTGGCTTTTTTGTTCATACGCCCATGGTGGATGTGTGTACCAAGTTTCATTTGCCTACAACAAACTAAAAATTTCACTTCCCATTGACTTTTTCCACATATTTGGGACGTTGCTATGGCAACACATTTATAGATGGGGGTGGTTGTCATTGGCTTTTATGCTCGTCATGACATAAGAGATGTGTGTACCAAATTTTATGTCTCTATAACAAACTAAATTCTTGGGTCCCATTATAAGTTTGTAGGGGGCGCTGGAGAGCCATTTCTAAAGATAACCCTTTTATTTACATATTTTTTTGTTCAGGTCATGAATGTGCACAAACGCCTTTTTGGGTCCAACTCGATCCGAGAAGGCGTTTGAGAGTTAAGAGACGTTTTATTTTCACAAAAATGGCCACCTCGTTACAGGCTTGCCACACCCATACCCGATAAGATATCAACAACAAAGTTACAACTTTGGTTGGCACATGTGTCTAGATGATACTCACCAAATTTGGGGCCATTTAGATTAAAACACAATGATTTGCATCTTTCTGCGCAAGTGCGATTTTAGTGGCCACGCGCTTCACCCCACATGGCGGACTTCCTGTTGAGTTTAGGGTGTGACTGTCATTGACTTTTCTGTTTGCCCTGAGGTGTCCTATGGATGTACCAAGTTTCATTTTTCTACGTTGGAAAAAAGTTACTTTCACTTTCCATAGGCCCAATGTATTTTGATTTTGTAGGGGTCGCCACTGAGTCATTTCTCGTATTTTTTTTTCGGCGACTTCAAAAACATACCATTTTCGCCGAGCTTGAAGTCTGGGACCAATAAAAATGACTTTTCGTGCATGTTCACTGGGTCAAATTTAGGATCATTTGGTCACAATAAAAAAAAAAAAAAAAAAAAAAAAAAAATCCGAGCAAAAACAATAGGCCCTCCCGGTCACCGGCTCGGGCCTAATAATAATAATGGGTTGGATTTATATTGCACTTTTCTCCCGAGGGACCAAGGGACTCAAAGCGCTTACAGTCCGTCCATTATTCATTCATACACAGTCATACTGGTGATGGTAAGCTACAACTGTAGCCACAGATGCCCTGGGGCAGACTGACAGAGACGTGGCAGCCATTTTGCGCCTACGGCCTCTCCAACCATCACCACATACATTCACTAAACATTCTTACACATTCATACGAGGCAAGATGGGTTAAGTGTCTTGTCCAAGGACACAACTACAGTATGAATTGTGGGGAGAGCGGGAATCGAACCCACTACCTTCCGGTTGAAAGACTGCTCTACCACTGAGCCACTGCCGTCCAAGCGCTTGTTTACATTACATACACAATGAACTTGTGGTTTCGTGATAATACATGTGAATAATGTTAACTTAAAAGATTCAATGATAATTATGAGCAACTCATAAAAATGATAGGGTAAGATCCAAATGCTGCAATTCACACCTGCATAAAGTTAAATAAGTACTGAGTCAATCAATGAACTGAATACATAGCCTTTAGTTGGACACGGTCTGTATTATATTAGAATTACATAAAGTTTTGTTAAAAAAGAAGCATTTTTATTACAGTTAAGACTATTGTAATTTAACGTATTGTGCTTATTAACCATAAGGACCAGCCTCTAAAAGTCAAACTGATTGACTTTGGTCTGGCAGGACACCGCTCTAAACTTGCTCAGCATGATGTTGCAGACCTGTGCTTTCCGAGCTCTAGAGGTCACGCTAGGCCTCCCACTGTCTGAGGCTTTGGACATGTGGGCTTTGGGCTGCTGCTTAGGGATGTGGAATTTAGGCTGCAACATCTTCTCTGCAAGTTCCTCCTATGATAACCTTAGGACCACTGTACACTTTCTGGGACAACCAAACAACAAACTCCTAAACAGAGGTCTGTACTGTATACCAAATAGTACTTTGTTCAGACAAATGGTACTCCACAGTGAAGATTAAAAACACCTCATGAGTACACAGCCACAACTGGAGAGCAGCCCAATATTTCAAAGAGTCCTCTTGATGTGATGTCAGATTTAGATGACGCTGTAAAAAACAATGGATCAACCATCAAGTTTCCAGAGTACAGAGACAGAATGGCTTTTCTGAGCCTCCTCAAAAACCTGCTCCATCTTGATCCAGAAAAAAGGATATCTCCAGGACGCACTTTGGCATCCTTTTATCACAATGGAGTATCTGGTTGGGAACCAAACTGAATACGCTCAGTGGGCTCGTGACGTAATGACCTTCACTCTAAGGGACTTTACACTTGGAAGTGCTCCTCAAGATGGAAGCAGAGAAGAAGATTTGTAATCAGAGAACAGCAAAAATGAGGCTAGCTCCAACAATAGAGACCAGACTGCCCCACAACCAACTGGCTCAACACCGGTGTCAGAAAAAGAGTCCAATCTCGCCGATGTCCCTTGGTTTACTGAGACTGACAACCAGATTTAAGCGAACTCCACTGAACACACCTGCATCAATCAACCATAGATAGTATAATTATGGATGATATCTGCCCATTGGTCCCCTATTCACCAATATTGTCATTACGAATGGGCAATAAAATGGCCGTTACATCCGGGCTTTTCGGGTTTTACTCCATAGTAAAACAATAGTTTTTAGATAGCATAAACCAACGTAATTTTCAAAAATTCACCCCCCCCAGAGTTGTCACGTAGTAAAAACTTAGCTCTAGAGACCGGAGCCATCTTTTGTACCAGGCTGTAAACATGATTTTTACTCTTGTAAAGTCGCCATTGGGTTTCTCCTTATATTTCCGCTTTTGGAGCCTGCCCTCTGGTGGACGGAGGTATATCGCTGTATTTTGCTGTAAAATCACCGTATGGCGGCGCCCTTACACGACGACCATTTAAGAGGTACCATGGGAGAGGCTTGCAATCAACCTAGGGACCAGCAGGAGGGATCCACCGTCCAACACGACAATGTACCTAGAGTTAGGATCTGCATAAATCAATGTAAGAACAAGCAAGAGAGATCCACCGTCCAACATAAATATGTTTCTTGTCTCATTGAGACCGACAACCAGACTGGAGTTAAGATCTGCATAAATCAACCTAGGGACAAGCAACAGGAATCCAGCATTCAACAGGAACATGTTCCTTGTCTCCCTGGGATTGACAAGACAATTGATCCTGATGCTCGTGAAGACATCGATCAAAGTAGAGAAGTGAAAGAGAAATCCACCCATCAATCCCATCAGCCCACAGCTGAACCCTGTGTTGCTTCCAATACTGCTGGCTCAAGTGAGCACAACATCCAAACCACAGTTATGCCGAGTCCAAGTTACAAACGTTACAAAAAATGCAGCCACAGTAGTGCAGGCCTTGCGGTTCGCTGGATGTTTTGGCTCTCTTGTTCGTGTTGCAGCAGTTGTATTTGCTTTGGGTCTTGTTGAAGGAATGATCATGAAACCACATTTACCTAGTTATGACCTCCACACTGCCTCCAGAACCCCTCCAGCCACCACTCGATGCCCCCCCAAGATCCTCCTCTATAGGGCGTTACAAAATTAAAGGTCAAAGCAAAGGCATTTTGGGCTTAGTTTTTCTTTAATTTTTAAGCCCTTGTCCAAGCCACATGGACAAGAGCTATTTTTTAAATAAACCTATTAACGTATTCCCAAAACATTTTGGTAAAAGGACAAGACCAGAATAAGTGCAACACTGTTTCAGGATGTAAACGGCAAAAAGTACATTTATTATCTATATCATTTTTTGATTTAATAAAAAAAAAAAAAAAAAAAAACATTCTCGCCCGACTCTGGTCTTTCTGTGAGGAGTCTGCATGTCCTCCACGTGTTACCTTGGGTTCTCTCCGGGTACTCCGGCTTCCTCCCACCGTCCAAAGACATGCATGTATAGGTTAATTGACAACTCTAAAGTGTCAGTAGTGAATGAATGTGAGAGTGAATGGTTGTCTGTCACTGTCTGTCTCTAAATGTTAGCCCTGCGACTAACTGGCCATTGTCCAGGGTGTACCCCGCCTCAGGCCCAAAGCTGCTGGGATAGGCTCCAGTCACCTGCGACCCCTAACGGGACTAAGCGGTAGAAAATGAATGAATGATTGAATAATTTAATAAAAAAACTTTTGACTGGATAGAATCTATGGATTATCAATAATCCTTCAAAAATACATGCCGTAACATTTGACTGTAAACCACTTTACTTTGGTGGAGACAACAGAGGACACAGCATTAGAGTTGCACAACTTTATCTGAATTCACAAAACGTTAGCTATTTTAGATGTTACATGTAGTGTTGTCAAAAATATCGATATTTCGATAAATATCGATACTGAAATATCTCAAACGATACGATACCCATTTCCCGAAGTTTCGATACCGAGTATCGATATCGAGTTTTTTTTTTTTTTTTACTTGCACTGTTGGTTTCTGAAAGTATGACAATCTGAGAGGCCTTTGAACAAGTGCACTACATCAGTGGTCTTCTAAAGGCGGACCGCGATCTGGACCGCAAGACAGTATTCATAATTACAAGCGCATTGTGTAAAACATATTTTTGAACCTGCACTTCTAGGACGGCTACGTCAACACGCGCGGGTCCTCAGGTTATGGTTACGGACAGAGCAGCGGGAAATTTCAACATGTTTAGCGTAGCCTGATAATGAGTTAGAAACAACTATAATTTAAAAGCCTTGGCAAAACATAATAAAGATTTAAAAGAACGTTTATTTTAATCAGAAAATAATTTGGCTTGAATTGATGATTTTGTATTTAAAATGTTCTCACACATGAAGGAGTACTAGGCATAATATGCAGGATTCCAGGCTGTTGTCATTAAACCACCAGGTCCTGAGCTTTAGCTTTAGCTTCTTTTGATTTTGTAGTATTTTCCTTTTGTCTGTGAGCTGTGTTTTGCGAAAGCTAAACACTCAAACATTCTCCTCATGTAACCAAAGAATAAAATACAGAAAAAAATACAGATTTTATATTTATCTTTAAATAAAAAAATTAAAAATAATAATGTTGTGACAGTTGTTTTCCCTTTGGTATCGGAAATGGTATCGAATATTGATATTTTGAAGGTATCGTATCGAAGTTAGAAATTCCAGTATCGTGACAACACTAGTTACATGCAGTCGATGATATATCATACAAAGTTAGCGTTAGCTCTAACTGCCGTAGTGTGTTGAACAACGCTTTATAAAACATGCCATTGTCAAACACTATTCGCCCTCATATCTCCCATGTCTCAGGAGTTCTCTTTTACTGATGTGTCAGCACCAAGCCTCTCCTATGGTACCTCTTAAATGGTCGTCGTGTAAGGGCGCCGCCATACGGTGATTTTACAGCGAAATACAGCGATATACCTCCGTCCACCAGAGGGCAGGCTCCAAAAGCGGAAATATAAGGAGAAACCCAATGGCGACTTTACAAGCCTGCACACAATTATTTATTAATACCCCACTTAAAGGCAACCCTAACATTCCAGTCCCTATAGTTGATGGTATGCTTCAAAATTGGGTTAGGAAAGGTATAAACTCAATTGGTGATCTTTATGTTAATAGCATATTTGGCAACTTTTCTCAATTGTTGAAGAAGTATGGGTTGCAGCTGTGCCACTGGTTTAAGTATCTACAAATACAAAATTGGGTCAAAAGCCAATCACCGAGAACATTCCCAAACAAACCATAGGAATCTGTACTTGAAGCTTGCTTGTTCAAGACCCTTGTTCAAGTCCAAGACACATGTCTACAAAAAGTTTAACATCTTATGTGTATACAAATGTGTTAACTCATAGTTAGTGATTGGGTGAACAAACAGGTTTGAATGGCTACTAAAGGTAACCATCCTCATCTGTGATCTGTTTGTTTGTAATCATTGTGTGTATAAAAGGTCAGTGAGTTTCTGGACTCCTGACATACCTTTGCATCTTTTATTGGGTGCTGCACTGATGTTTCTGTTTTCTGAGTCATGGGAAAAGCAAAAGAATTGTCAAAGGATCTGCGGGAAAAGTTAATTATACTGTATAAAAAAGGAAAGGGATATAAAAAGATATTCAAGGAATTGAAAATACCATTCAGCAGTATTTAAACTCCAATGAAGAAGTGGAAAAGGATGGATTCTGTTGAAACCAAACCGGGAACCAAAAACTTCAACCACAACTGCCAAGAAAATTGTTCGGGATGAAAAGAAAAACTCACAAATAACTTCAGATGAAATACAGGACTCTCTGAAAAAGCATTCCGCTTACAATACACCAAACAGCACAGAGACAAGCCTCAAAACCTCTGGAACAAAGTTGTTTGGAGTGATGAGACTAAAATTTAACTTTTTGGCCACAACCATAAACATTACATTTGGAGAGGAGTGAACGAGTCAATGATAAAATTTACACAACTCCTGCTGTGAAACATGGAGGTGGATCACAATAGTTTTGGGGATCACATGTGTGAGCTACAAAGACACAGGAAAAGATGAATGCAGCATGTTCTCAGAAAATACTGGAGGAAAATTTGCACTCTTCAGCAAATTCAAGTTCTGCGCATGGGACGTACTTGAACATTCCAAACGATCCAAAGCCCAAGCCTAAGTCAACCTGTCATTGGCTACAGCAGCATAAATTGAAGGTTCTGGACTGACCATCTCAGTCTCCTAACCTCATTATTATTGAGTCACTCTGGGGAGATCTCAAATGTGCAGTTCATGCAAGACAGCCCAAGAATTTACAGGAACTGGAGGCTTTTTGTCAAGAAGAATGGGCGATTTACCATCTGAGAAAATAAAGAGCCTTATCCACAACTACCACAAAAGACTTCAAGCTGTCATTGATGTTAAAGGTGGCAATACACGGTATTAAGTATGTAAACTTTTGATCATTGTCATTTGGGTAGTTTCCGTTGTCATTATAATTTAAAAAGAGTAAACACAATTGTTTGACAAGAAATGGCTTCACCCAACCACTAACTATGAGTCAAAGAAAGGTTTTTGTGTTATCATTCATAATCTCTGAAAAATGGCCCAAAAAATAAATCACAAATTGTGCCAGGCCTATGAGCACAACTGTAAATTAAAATTCTGAAGTTAATTTGAGATCTTGCTGTAGCTCCAGATGTAAATGTCATCAAAAATGGACGCCGCTGCAGGTGATGCTCCTGAGGAGAGAGATGTTCCATGTCATCTCTTCTCCTTCTTCTGTCCTCTCTGTGGCAAAGGGAGTGGAGGAATCGAGTGTGCATATTTAAAGAAATGGGATCCACCCTCAGACACCTGTCTACTGTTTAAATGACCTGCCCGGCCCTTGTCCGTCTCACTCAGTCAGTGCTGAAATAAATAAACATGGCTCGTAGCCTAACTGCGACTTGGTTCCAATTATTCGCCTTAAAGAGCAAGTCAATAGAATTGGTAAGAATTTACACAATTCAGGTAAATTACATATTTGGATGGAAAAATGTCAAATTTAGCTGAAAACCGACTACTTTGCCGGTATGAGTGTTTGCTATCTGATTCTCATCAGATATGAATATGTAATTAACAACACAAAAGAGGTAAACTTAAAAGGATGGGGGTTAGTCAAACAAGCACCCTAACCCAAATGGCTAGGTGTTATCACAATCTCTGATAAGTTCATTCCTTTGCCCCTTAGTTGAACCCAAATGAAGTAACCAGTCAACCAAACAGTAAATTGTAAAACATTCTACTACAGTTTAAGTTCTTAAAGTTTTAGGAATGAACGTTTGATAATACTTTGTTTGCTGTGGGCTACTACAAAATAAAATACATCATACACGGTGACCTACATGTGTATTATCATCATGATGTGTAGTAACATGGTATTAGGTTAGAAGCTTACCCCCAAAGTAAGTGTATGCTATGGATGAATCTCACCATTAAATATCATCGTAGTTGTAATCCTCCTTTAACAAAAACTGCAATTGTATCCTAGCGGTTACAGAGCTGTTAAAAACAATAGATAGTATTGTCTGTGAAGGTTCTTAGTCATCCAGGAGATCTTGAGAAAAAGGTTAAAGTAAAAGCATTCGGACTCAGTTTTCAAGGTGAAGACGTTTCGTCTCTAATACAAAGAGACTACGCCAGCGATCCAAACCTTTGTCACATGGTTCACTTGTTTTTTCCTTGAATGCGCACAAGGGCTGCGCAAATAGTCCTTCCATTTAGTCCCGTTGTAGAACGTTATCATTTGGTCCAAGTTTGAGACCGCGGTGAAGATAGTTTAACGTCGGGTATTCGGCTCCACACTTACATTGCGAAATTGCGAGCCTTGTCTGTGTCCAACTACTGTGCCATGAAGGGAACTCACTCTCGAAGCTCCGCCCATAGCACGGAGCAGGACACTTAGGGACCGTCAATAAAGGACAATCACGGGGAATGGCGTTTGTGACATAAATTCAATAGCTCCAAGATAAACAAACATAGTTACTCCAAACCACTTTAAACAAATAGAACTAGTCTAGTAGCACCGTGCACACCTTTTATCTTTTCTACTTTTAACTTTTATTGGAATTTATATGATGTATGTTATATCACAAATCAAGGATTTTCTTTATAGCTTCCAGGTCATGTGACCTAGTCCCTTTAATCCACTGTTTATTCATAGTACTAGCCTAGTAGTACCATGCACACCGTGATAGGTATTTATTGATGGTCCCTAAGTGTCATGCTCCCGTGCTAAGAGCGAATCTTCGAGAGTGAGTTCCCCGCAACCATGACACAGTAGTCGGACACAGACAAGGGAACCTCGCAGTGAGAGAGTGTGGACTGTGGAGCCGAATATTCAACGTGAAACTAACGTGACTGTTTTCACTTTCTTCCTACAGCGCCATTCAACACAGTTCGCAGTTTTGAATACAATATAGGTATGTAATTCTGGTGAGAATGCAATATAACATCATGTAGCTAATACAATGTTGGCATACTTAGGTTTATGTATAAAATAAGGTTGAAGTAAAAGCATCTGAACTCGGGTTTCAAGGTGAAGACGTTTCAGGAATAGAGACGAAACGTGTTCCTCTTGGAATAGAGACGAAACGTCTTCACCCTGAAAACCGAGTCCAGATGCTTGTACTTCAACTTTTTTTTCAAGTGGTCCTGGATGACTGAGAACCTTCACAGACATTAGGCTTATGTAATTATTCGCGTTAGTAAAAAATGCTAGAGTCAGTGGGCGTTATGCAACATTAACTCAAACAAAAATAAATAATATACTAATACCGTGTAATGCTTAGTTTTATTTCTAAATCCTTTTAAACGTAGTCTGTTTGTTGTTTTAGCGCACATTGTTTAGAGTAACACCCGAGTAACACTTAGCAGTACTCCGCCTATTAGTTGTTCAAAATAAGTGTAATTTATTGTCTGGCATTTTTGGGCTATAGCTAGTTAGTTGTTGTTAGATGTTTATTCTTTCCATTGCACCTTGTTTGTGCTGTTTTGGGCACATATACAAATTTGGGGGTTTTCTTTGACCTTAAATGCTTGCAGTCAGAGAACACTCTTTTTGCTGAGTCATCTCCACTGACGGTGTGACGGATCAACTGGCTGGCGAAGCCTGGTATCTGGCGACCATAAGCTTGTAAATAAAATGGATGTAATCTGCCTATTGGTCCCCTATTCATCGATATTGTCATTATGACAGGGCAATAAAATGGCGGATACATCCGGGCTTTTCGGCTTTTACTGCATAGTAAAACAATAGTTTTCAGCTTTCAGTTTTTTTTGAGCACTACCTGTTGAGCTGCGTTTTATTTTTATTTTTTTAAACATTTTTCTATATTAGAATTATATTTTATATTTTAAATTTGGATTTTACTAACCCTTTCTCTCTTAAAAGGTTGACTAATTAAACATTGACATTTCAGAAGAAGGTTGTTTGATTTAGTTTTATCTTTTCAAAGTCAGTAAACTTTGAACCTTGTGATTCCTACTCTTGGTATTCATTATGTGACTTTGTGTCTTTTTGGACAGCCATGGCCACCAGAGTTGCAGTGGTAACAGGTAGTAACAAGGGCATCGGCCTGGCCATCGTCCGTGCCCTGTGCAGGCAGTTTAAAGGCGATGTGTACCTTACTTCCAGAGACACGTATGTTGCTTTGCAAGCTCGCACTAATACACTTTTACATCTTTTGATGCTAGTGCGTCTTTTTTGCCCACTTCTACTTCATACAAAATGTAATATTCTCAAGAACATTTTGCACCAGGGGCCGAGGTGAAGAAGCAGTGAAGACTTTGGGTTCTGAAGGACTACAGCCCAAGTTTCACCAGCTGGATATCAACGATCTCAGCAGCATCACGAGCGCAGCTGCCTTCTTTAAGGACAAGTACGGAGGAGTGGATGTCCTCGTCAATAATGCTGGGATTGCATTCAAAGGTAAAATCATTCTCATTAGGGTTATTTATATTATACTGTCTGGTGGAGCCATTAAAGGGTGCCACAGACTTGACATATCCAAACATATTTTTCAGTGTTTTCATTTTTACCACATGGACTCAAGTTTGCACTTCTTTTTAGCCCAGAGCATGCCAATAGTGTCCTCATAATACAGACATAAACTTATATGGGATTTACAAAGTTCAGACTAAACAAAGGTTTGTGTACATTTAGTTCTACAAAATTTGTTAGTATTAACTAATAGTTAATAATAATTAATTCTACCATTTAAAGTCAATCTGCAATGAATCATGAACTTGTCAACATATGTTGAAACTGGGTGAAGCAGTGATTTAAAAATGATGGCGATACTGTATGTACAAAGTATAAAGTATGTTATGAAGCCAACAATAAAGGTCACCTCCAAGTATAAGTGATTATACGTTTAGGTCTGGTAGTAGTGAAAGCAATTGTTTGAAGAAGTCAGGGTTATGTACAGTTGTGCTCTTATGTACCCTGGCAGAATTTGAGATTTATTTTTGGCCATTTTTCAGAAATTATGAATGATAGCACAAAAAAATTTCTGTCACTCATAGTTAATGGTTGGGTAAAGCCATTTATTGTCAAATAATTGTGTTTACTCTTTTTTAAATCATAATGACAACAAAAACTACCCAAATGATCCTGATCAACAGTAATTTTGGCATGTTAACATGCACACGTTGATACAAACACGTTTGGATGGCTACTAAAGGTAACCATCCTCACCTGTGATCTGTTTACTTGTAAACAGTGTGAGTGTATAAAAGGTCTTTCACCCAGTGCTGCACTGACCTTTCTGTATTCTGAGTTAATAAAAAAAGCAAAAGATTTGTCAAAGGGTCTGCGGGAAAAGGTAATTAATCTGTATAAAACAGGAAAGGAATATAAAATAATATCCAAGGAATTGAGAATACCATTCAGCAGTGTTCAAACTCAAATAAAGAAGTGGAAAAGGTCAGGTAGTAGTGTTATTCCAATAATGGAATTACTAACTTCGATACGATACCATCAAAAATATTGATATTCAATACCATTTTTGATACCGAATATTATTATTATTATTATTATTTTTTTTTATTTAAAGATAAATATAACATGTCTAGATAGAACATGAAAATGAGGTATATTTTACATTAACAAAAATATCTTGAGGTAGTGCAGTGATCTTCAATTAAAATCAGCCAAGGTCCGCTTGGACCGTAGTTAACTTTCCTCATCGTGAGGGGTCCGGAAATATTTAATAAAAGGAAATGTGTTTGAATAGAATTCTTTAAAGTAAAGTCTCATTTATTCCACACCTACAGCCTCTTAACAATATGGAGATGAATGTTGATAATCCACTGTTTTCTGTATTTTATCCTTTGTTTACATGAGAAGGATGTTTGAGTGTTTAGCTTTCACCAAACACAGCTCACAGACAAAAGGAAAATACTACAAAATCAAAAGAGTCTAAGGCTCAAGACCTGGTTGTTTATTGACAACAGCCTGGAATCCTGCATATAATGCCTAATACTTCTTGTGTGAGAACATTTTAAATACAAAATCATCAATTCAAACCAAAACATATTTGTTATGACAAAGATGCCTGTCATAATTAATCTCTTTCTATTGGCATTCCTCTGAAAACAACAGGAACAAGGGAAAAAGCACTGAGCATTTCTTTAGCATTATCTGTTGCCAATAATTAACTGTTATTGTTTAATTAGCAGGTTCACCTTTAAACATTTTCAAAATTTAAAATAGAAATATTTATTTCCTGTATTTTCCCCGTGTGGGGTAACATTTTAATTAAAATGCTTATGATTAGTTCTGTAACAGGATTTAGGATTCACACAGAAACTGACACAACTTAAGGAAGACTTAACCTGTGTCACTCATCTCCAAACCCTCCTTTCACACCTTTTCTGTTTTTATTAACCCATAATTTTTAGATTTTAGAATTTTGTGTTGGGTTCAAATGAACGTGAATAGCATGAGGTAATTACTCACGTTGTTTGTAAATGAGGTCAAATGCGACAAACGAGTCAATACTTAACCTACGACAGAATAAAGAAGTTGACAGACAAATGTACAACTCACCACATTAGACGTCCTGACTTTCCTCCGAGCTAGAGTCTTTTTAATCCTGACATGAAAACTGTCCGGTCCTGGTTCAGTTCTGGTGATGATGAAAGGTACATCATCCTTACTGTGAAACATGAAGGTTGATTACTCGGGGATTTGTGGCACAGGAAACTTGGTCAAAATTCATGGCAAGATGAATGCAGCATGTTATAAGAAAATACTGGAGGAACATTTTCACTCATCAGCCCGGAGGCTGCGCATGGGACGTACTTGGACATTTCAACGTGACAACAATCCAAAGCACAAGGCCAGGTCGACCTGTCATTGGCTACAGCAGCATAAAGTGAAGGTTTTGGACTGGCCATCTCAGTCTCCTGACCTCAATAACATTGAACCACTCTGGGGAGATGTGCAGTTTGATAGCCCAAGAATTTTGGGCTATCAACCTTTTTTTTTTGCCAAGAAGAATGGCTTTACCATCTGAGAAATAAAAAAGAGCCTCATCCACACTACCAGTGGGGCGTCGTGGCTCAATGGTAGAGCTGTCGTCCTATAACTCGAAGGGTGGCAGATCAATTCCTCTCTCCCCACAGTTCATATTTCGTCGTGTCCTTGGGCAAGTCGCTTCTCATCCTCCTTGGCTCCAGTGTCTGGCGCGTGTGGTCTCTGTCAGTCTGCCCCTTGCAGCTGTGGTTCTTTTTCTAACTTCGCTCGGTGTTTCACTATGGGAATCGCTTTGGGCGTGACCAACTACGGAAGCTCTTATGACACCACGTCTGTCTTAGACAGACAGGTCGACCTGTGATCCAGGCTCCGCCCCCACCCATATCACTCAGGTCGACCTCCCCCAAACTCATTCGCGCTTTCTTCCCGTGAGGGACTACTAGCTCTCTTAGCACTTCAAACATCCTTGCTGGTTTTTCGCTAAACTGTTCATCAGGCGGACCGTCATTGGATTACGCCACAAGCGACATCAGTTGGATTGGATAGTGTTGAGTGACATCGTTTCGGAATAGTGTTCACGCCAAGGTGAGCTATTCTGTTCCAAATATCGCGTATTATATTGCTATAAACGCTTCAGGCTTCACGTTAAGAGCCTCTATAGGGCTTACTACCCTTCGAGATCCAGACTAACGTGTTGACGAGTCTACTCTTTCTACTCTTCAGCCTCATGTCGACGGTCATTACCCCCGCCAAAGGGAATGATTCGAAGAACAGGGAGGTTGTATCCCGCCCGTGTCCATCTTCATGTGGAGCAACCATCTCGGGCAGGGACCCTCACCCAATGTGCATCGTGTGTATGGGCCCAAAACACGCTCAGACGTTGCTTGCGGACCCACAGACGTGCGCTCACTGTGCTGCCATACCAGTGAAAATTTTGGAAAGAAGGCTGAGAGTTGCGGTGGCTAACCGACAGGACCCATGTCTGTCAGGAGCTGCCGCGAAACCTATGGCTACGGACCATCAACCGCGAGCTACCACAAGCTGGGCGGACATGATGGAAGCCGAATCCCCGGAGATGCCTCCTCTGTTTGAAAGCCTTCTTACACAGGAGGAGGAGGGACCGGGTGATGAGGACGCAGATGGCGATGCTAATTCTGACCTCCTCGACTTGGACATGGACGACGAGGAGGAGGAAGACAACTCTCCCCCCCCCCGTCCAACAGTATAGACCGCCAAGCACGACCGACTGCCTCGCAGGTAGACAGTAACCTGTACGAGGTGTGCAAACGAGCCGCGGCTAAGCTGGGCCTAGCTTGGCCCGCGGCGCAAGATGCGGAGGGATCTGAGAGGGACCTTTATGATGGAAAAAGGCTGCCGCCCGCTCAACCCACCGCTAGACAACTCCTGCCCGCTGTGCCTGCTTGCATGAAAGAGATGTCTCGCCATTGGTGCAGCCCCTTTAAGAGCAAGCTCCCGGCCAAGGGACATGCGAAGCTGGAGATTCAGGGGATGGGAGAACTGGGGTTGACCGGACCCCCAGCGGTAGAGTCTTCAGTGGCCTATCATCTCCACCCGAATCGACGCTCTATTTCCGCCTCCTCGCAGATTTCGCTGCCGAGCAAGATGGAACGTCTCAACGCGTCCGTCTATCAGCGCATGTATAAATACGCGGCACAGTCAGTGTGCTCGCTAAATGCAGTGACTTTACTGTCAGCATATCAGGCAGAGATTCTGGAGGAGATGGGGCGACAGCTAGATACAGGAGTGCCGAACCCAGCACTTTGGGACGAAATATGTTCAGGAGTTCAGGAAGGGCTCTCATTGTAAGTTCTCCTCAGGTTCAGAAACACGAGGAAATTGTTCAACAGTGTCACCAAGCACTCACAGGGTGTTTTCAAACGCCTGTCAGTTCAGGTGAATTCACAATAAAGAATGCACTATCGCATCCAAGCCACGAGCTAAGGGCGAGGTGCTCCCCAATTTCAAAACACAAATCAATAAACGTTTCAATATCGCAGCCAGGCAGACAGCCGAGGGCGATATTTCACATAAACCCCAAAAGGGTAAATCGCACCTCCCTAGCGTCACCACTAGGGAGAGCGCACGCCCTTCCAGTGGGGGCAAGCACAGAGACGGTAATGACGTCATCAGGGTGCGCTCCCGAGGAAGAAGTATACAAGGGACCTCTTGCGCCCTGCATACTCAATTGGCGCGCATGCGCAGCACACCCGTGGGTTCTAAACACGATTTCACGGGGGTACAGACTTCAATTTGCCATGAAACCACCCAGATTCAATGGTATGATAGTCTCTGTGGCCGAGGGAGAGTCAGCTCGCGTCCTGGCAGCCGAGATCAACACGCTTTTAGACAAAAGAGCGATCAGAGTGGTGCCAGGGGAAGAGTGCTGTCAGGGTTTTTACTCCCGTTACTTTGTGATCCCAAAGAAGGGGAGCACGGCCCTGCGCCCTATCTTAGATCTTCGTGTGTTAAACAAGCACCTAAGAAAGTACTCATTCAAAATGCTGTCACAGATCGCTTTGTCGGGCAATCCGCAGAAACGACTGGTTCGTGACGATAGATCTGTCAGATGCGTATTTTCACATAGACGTTTACCCGTCTCACAGAAAATATCTCAGGTTTGCATACCGAGGCACTGCTTACGAGTATCAAACTATTCCGTTCGGGCTGTCTTTAGCTCCGAGGGTTTTCAGCAAATGCGTGGAAGCGGCTCTATTCCCATTGAGAAACAACGGGATAAGGATATTGTCTTACATAGACGATTATCTGATATGCTCCTCGTCAAAAGAGCAAGCGATCAGAGACACAGATACGGTGTTAATTCATCTCAGCAACCTGGGATTCAGAATAAACATGAAAAAGAGCCGTTTAGAGCCCTCTCAATACACAGAATACTTGGGGCTCAGTATAAACTCCCTCTCTCATCGAGTCACTCTGACAGAGGGGAGAATCAAATCTTTCACTCAGTGTCTCTCCCGTTTTCAGACGGGGAGAGTAGTCCCGTTCAGACTGTGCTTGCGGATGCTGGGTCTAATGGCCTCAGTGATTTCGGTAGTACAGCTGGGACTTCTCATGATAAGAGATTTTCAGCGCTGGGTCGCGCACCTGCGTCTGTGCTCTCGGCGACATCTAAGTCGACCGGTGAGAATAACTCAGGTGTGCGTGAGGGCGCTCAGACAGTGGGAAAGCCCCGCGACGCTCAGAACGGGGATTCCCTTGGGGGCAGTGACGTCAAGAGTTACTATGACGACGGACACCTCACTGAAAGGCTGGGGAGCAACGCTGATGGGCAGAGTTGTAAATGGCGTGTGGGCTCCACATCTGATTCACAAGCACATAAATTACTTGGAGCTGCTAGCTGTGTTTCTAGCTCTGAAACATTTTTTGGGCTTCATAAGGGGCCAGCACGTGTTGGTAAAGACAGACAATTCAACAGTAGTTGCCTATATCAATCGGCAGGGGGGCACACGCTCTCTTCAACTACATCAGTTAGCAAAAGAGCTAATCATGTGGTGCAACTCAAGGCTTTTATCCATCAGAGCAACCCATGTTCCAGGAATACTGAACAGGGGAGCAGATCTACTGTCCAGAGGAAATCCTCTGTACGGAGAGTGGAAACTTCATCCACAGGTGGTGAAGCAGATATGGCAGAGGTACGGTCAGGCTGCCGTAGATCTCTTCGCCTCGCAGGAAAACGCCCAAAGTCCTCTTTATTTCTCTCTAGCGGACGGAAAAGCACCATTGGGTATGGATGCACTAGCTCACCCACGGCCAAACGTCCTGCTGTATGCATTTCCTCCTCTGAGCCTGATTTCACCTACGTTAGCCAGAGTGAGGGAGGTGGGGTTGTCACTCATTCTGATAGCTCCACATTGGACATCCAGACATTGGGTGGCAGAGATAGTTCAACTGCTCTCAGGCCAGCCGTGGCCCCTTCCTCCCCGGAGGGACCTTTTGTCTCAGGCGGGGGGGGGATAGCTCTCTGGGCCTGGCCCGTGAGAGGGGGAATTTGAGTGCAGCAGGTCTGCCTCCATCAGTCATACACACTATACAGTGTGCCAGAGCTGCTTCTACTCGCTCACTTTATACCAATAAATGGCAAGTCTTTGAAGAATGGTGTGAGAAAAGCCATATTGTCCCCTGTCTATGCTCAGTAAGGGACATATTATGTTTTCTCTAGGATTTGCTGGATAAAGGAAGGGCCTTTTCGACTTTGAAGGTATATTTAGCAGCAATTTCTGCTTGTCATGTCGGGTTTGGTGACAAGACACCAGGCCAGCACCCTCTAATAAGTCGTTTTATGAAGGGGGCACGACGTAAGAGGCCAGTGACCAGGAAGATGGTCCCTTTGTGGGATTTATCTACGGTTCTAGAGGCCCTTTGTCAACACCCTTTTGAGCCGTTAGAAGGCATAGGGTTGAAGTTTCTCTCTATCAAAACTGCACTGCACTTCACAAAGGTTTCCTTTTGCCCTAACCCTGCTTTCATACCTAAAGTGGTAGATTCATCTTATAGATGTCATACTACGGAACTTACAGCCTTCCACCCTCCTCCGTTTTCTTCTCCGGAGGATCGGAGATTGAATTCATTGTGTCCAGTACGTGCACTTCAGGCATATATGGAGAGGACAGCAGGGTTCAGAAAAGATGACCAGCTTTTTGTGTCTTGGGCTACTCCTCATAAAGGGAAGCCGTTGCCAGCGACTGTCCCACTGGATTGTAGATGCTATTTCTCTAGCATATAAATGCAGAGGATCTCAGCCTCCTGAGGGCTTAAAGGCCCACTCCACTAGGGGCATGGCTACATCATGCGGTTTTACAGACTAAATGTATCAGAGCCATCACTAGCACATGCTGTGCTAGGAGCCGACAGGTCAGGACCCTCGTAATTTGTACAACGTACAACGTACAAAATAATGGTGCAATCCGGGAGTGGTCTATATCTCCCATAGTGAAACACCGAGCGAAGTTAGAAAAAGAACGATGGGTTACTTAACGTAACCCCAGGTTCTTTGATAACAGAGTGAGGTGTTTCACCAACACTTCCCTCCTTGCACAGGAACGGGAAGAAATCTCTCTGTAATGAGTTTGGGGGAGGTCGACCTGAGTGATATGGGTGGGGGCGGAGCCTGGATCACAGGTCGACCTGTCTGTCTAAGACAGACGTGGTGTCATAAGAGCTTGCGTAGTTGGTCACGCCCAAAGCGATTCCCATAGTGAAACAGCTCACTCTGTTATCAAAGTACCTGGAGTTACGTTAAATAACCCATCGTTACAGTTACTGTGGAGTGAATGAATAATGGATATGTAAAGCGTCTTTGGTTTTTTGGATAAGAACTAGACAAGTACCATGCATTATCACCACCAAAGACTTCAAGCTGTCATTGATGTCAAAGATGGCAATACACGCTATTAAGAACTTGGGTATGTAAAGTTTTTATCAGGGTCATTTGGGGAGTTTATGTCTTGTCATTGTGATTTAAAAACATAAACACAATTGTATGACAATAAATGGCTTCACCCAACCACTAACTATGAGTGGGGAAAAAAGGTTTTTGTGTTAGCATTTATATTCTCTAAAAAATTCTGCCAACTTTTGACCACAGGGTAATAACTGACTTTTGCCATAATATTGCATCATTTTGGGGTAATCTTGTGAAGTTATGTGGTAATGACAACTCAATACATGTTCAACTTTAGTACCTTTCTTCTCTCTACAGTGGCAGACACTGCTCCCTTTGCTGTCCAGGCTGAGGTGACTCTTCAGACCAACTTCTTTGCCACCAGAGACATGTTAACTCACTTTATGCCGCTCATCAAACCAGGAGGTACGTTCTTTGCAACACACCATATAAACTATATTTAGATCAAGTATATGACTGTTTCCCTCAAATTTAAGAGACTTTTGTGACCCACCATAACCCAATTTGCCTCATCCTAGTCTCAGTATTCATCAATAAATGGGTTGTATAGTTAATGCGTGAAATTGCATTTTATGTTAGTCTTCTAACATGTTTCAAAACTGCTTGTAAATGGAGAATGTAATGGAATGTGAAGGGGTACAGTGGCTCAGTGGTAGAGTGGTCATCCTTTAACCAGAAGGTTGGCAGTTCGATTCTTGCTCTACCCACAGTTCATACAGTCATTGTGTCCACCTTGCATCCAGTGGTGTTCCAGCTGTAACACTGGTGGGTGAATGGGAGCTTAATATAAAGCGGTAAATTAATGTAATAATGTAAACCTGGTAAATTCAAAACCCAGGCTATTGTAAATCATCATAATGTTGGCTACATTTTAGCGCATCTTACTTCTGTCTGGTTTACTCTCTCTGTATGTAGCACAGGGAGAGAAGAATAATCACAAGAAAATATTTGAAAAAAATATATATTTTGTATGTTTAATGACAGCATGAATCTAAAAATATTCCTTAAAATCCAAAATATATACTTTTCGTTCAAAGGTTTTAACTGCTTTAGTAATAGCCCTAGGTATTAGCCGTAAGGTCTGTTAGCATAGATAAGCTGTTAATAAAGAGGCAAAAGCTTCTTGGCCGGTCTGTTAATGAAGGGCACATAATACTAGAGCAAAATATTCCGGTGGTTTTTGTGCTAAACGTCTCTGAGCAGCAAAAAAAAGACACAGCTAACAAGTAGCACTCAGCGCTAGCAGACGTTAGCATCCTCTGGGCTAGCGGCCGACTGGGCTCAAAATGGCACCCAATGCCAATCAAACTTGCCACTCCCTTAATTAAGCATATTTCTAAAGTTAAGCTGAGGGCAAACCAAGGAATTTTTTTAAAAATTCACTCCCCCCAGAGTTGTTACGTAACAATAACTTAGCTTTAGAGACCAGAGCCATCTTTTGTACAAGGCTGTGAACAGGTTTTTTACACTTAAAGTTATCTTGGGGTTTCACAGTGTATTTCTGCTTTTGGAGCCTGCCCTGATGGTGGACGGAGGTATATTGCTGTATGGTGGCAACCATACTGTACGTGAGGCCCATTTGTCAGGTGGTGTCTTAGGGGCTTGGTCTCTATCAACGTTTTTAATCCGGCCATCTCGTAATTCCCGCGCATGCTCTTCTAAGCTGTGTTGTGTCTGATACTGAAGCCCCAGCCTTCAGAACACTTGTATACAACAACTAATGAACCAACGAGTTCAATGCCATATAGTCTTTATTGTAATGACAACAAATGACCAGAGTAGACTATTCCCAGCTCTACTGAAGGTCTGATACTCAACCTTGGGTTTTTATACATTTTTCACAAAACAGTTCACAAATTTGTGATGTCATGTTTTAAAACCATACACTCTGACATTATGTTTTCTCTTTTTCTCTTAATATGCTTCTAAATGTTTTAATATAAAATCCCATACTTGATTATAAACCATACAAAGTATAAACCATAAAGCACATAATATAAACACATGCATAATGAATAGCTAAGTAAGTACACAGAAATAAACACATTAAGTCCACACGGAGCCGACTCGGCCTGGGACCAGTCTGTGCAGCAGCGGAAAGACCCAGACAGTGAGCAAATGAACACCATTTACTAAAGTGGATTTATTTCTATCGACCAAAGTTTAAAATTGTGCTGATATTGTGCACATCCACCTCCTGAACTGATTTTGTGACAGTGACAGTGCGGTGTATTGTGCGGTCCACCTCTTACGGTTTTATAGCATTTGTGTCTCTAATTAATTATTAAGTGAATTACTTTGCAAACCTGTGTTTTTAAAGGTGCTATAAAGTTGCTATAAAGTTGTTATTATTATTGTTATTTACAGTTCGTATTATGCTCTGTTCATTACTGTCCTGTCTAAATAAACAGGACATTTGCATTTAAATTTGGGTTATGCAGTGTTTTTAAATTATATTTTAAACTGGGGTGCCTTCACATTTTATGCATTTTTGAAAGGTGCCCTGACTGAATAAAGTTTGAGAAAGGCTGGTTTAAAAACTGGACAAACTTTTGTGTTTTAAGTTTTAAAATGTAAAAATTAAAGATTATATTAGTAAAACTCAATGTGTGGCTTTTGCACTTTTTAAAGTACACTTTTAAACATAAATACCCTGATTTAGGGTTTTATTTAGTTATAATAAACAAAAAAAATCAAACTGAATTAAAAAAAAACTGTATCCGATTAATTGATTAATCGAAAAAATAATCGTCCGATTAATCGATTATGAAAATAATCGTTAGTTGCAGCCCTAGTTTACACACAAACACCACTTTTGATATTTTGGATTAGTTTTTGACTTGCGCCATTTGCGTTCAAAACTCCTGCAGGCCCGTTTCAAAGCCCGGGTTTTGTTGTTATACCATGGTGTAGGTCGTCTGGTTAGTCTGGGCTTTGTCCTGAGGGGTGCCACTGAGTCGGTGATGGCCGAGAGGGTTACAGTGGGGATCAAAAGTTTGGGCAACCCAGGTAAAAAAATTTATTAATGTGCATATAGACGCCAAGAAAAGATGGAAAAATCTCCAAAAGGCATCAAATGACAGATTAGACATCCTTATAATAAGTCAAAAAAGTTAGATTTTATTTCCATCATTTACACTTTCAAAATAACAGAAAACAAAAAAATGGTGTCTGCAAAAGTTTGGGCACCCTGCAGAGTTAATACCTTGTACTGCCCCCTTTGGCAAGTATCACAGCTTGTAAACACATTTTATAACTAGCCAAGAGTCTTTCAATTCTTGTTTGAGGTATCTTTGCCCATTCTTCCTTACAAAAGTCTTCCAGTTTTTTGAGATTTCTGGGCTGTCTCTCACGCACTGCTCTTTTAAGGTCTGTCCATAGATTTTCAATTATGTTGAGGTCAGGGGATTGTGAAGGCCATGGCAAAACCTTTAGTTCATGCCTCTTGATGTAATCCACCGTGGATTTTGAGGTGTGTTATCCATTTGTAGAAGCCATCCTCTCTTTAACTTCAGCTTTTTCACAGATGGCATCAAGTTAGCATCCAAAATTTGCTGAAATTTTATTGAATTCATTTTACCTTCTACTCGTGAAATGTTCCCTGTGCCACTGGCTGCAATACAACCCCAAAACATGATCGATCCACCCCCGTACTTAACAGTTGGACAGAGGTTCTTTTCATTAAATTTTGTGCTCTTTCTTCTCCAAACATACCTTTGCTCATTCCGGCCAAAAAGTTCTATTTTAACCTCATCGATCCACAGAACTTGTTTCCAAAATGCATCAGGCTTGTCTATATGTTCATTTGCAAACTGTGATTTTTTTTTTTTTTTTGTGAAACGCTGATTTTTGTGTTGAGGACGTAGAAGAGGTTTTCTTCTGATGACTCTTCCATGAAGTCCATATTTGTACAAGTATCTCTTTATAGTGGAATAGTGTACCACAACTCCAGTGTCTGCCAGATCTTTCTGGAGGGATCGTGCAGTCAAACGTGGGTTTTGACTTACTTTTCTCACAATCCTGCGAGCCGTTCTGTCTGATATTTTTCTTGGTCTTCCAGATCTTGCTTTAACTTCCACTGTTCCTGATGACTGCCATTTCTTTCTAAAACCTTTGAGATTGACATCATCTGGTCTATCCAGACGATGATTGAAAACAATCCATGACACTGTCAGGTCCTAGCTTGCCAAAGGGGGCAGTACAAGGTATTAACTCTGCAGGGTGCCCAAACTTTTGCAGACACCATTTTTTTGTTTTCTGTTATTTTGAAAGTGTAAATGATGTAAATAAAATCTAACTTTTTTTGACTTATTATAAGGATGTCTAATCTGTCATTTTATGCCTTTTGGAGATTTTTCCATCTTTTCTTGGCGTCTTTATGCACATTAATAAATTGTTTTACCTGGGGTGCCCAAACTTTCGATCCCCACTGTACATGAACTTTCGCTATGTAGGCCTCTACTGTGTTTCCAGGTGTAGTTAAATTAGGAAGAACGTCTGTCAGCCGTGTGGCAAACTTTTCCATTGCAGCTGCGCTAAAATTTCGTGAAGACATTACGCATTTGTTGGAATTTGAGGGACATGTATAACTTATCTCAAATTCCACCAGTGAGTGATCTGAAACAGCAGATGAAAGAGAGGACCAAGAGATGGGAAACATCTATTCGCAGAGCCAATACAAGATCAAGGTAGTTTCCACTAATGTGTGTGGGCTCATGAACAAACTGGTTGTAAGCAGTGATTGAAATGCTCTGGCCAGAGGATCACACTCCTTATTTAGATGAATATTAAAGTCACCAACTAGAAGGATGTTATCGGCGTGGGTTATTAAGTCAGAGAGGAACGCTCCAGACTCATCCAAGAAAGAAGAGTAGGGACCCGGAGGGCGATAGATTACAGCTAAATAAAATGGCTTCCTTCTGTTTATTTGAGAAGGAATATGTTTGATGAGTAACACTTCGAATGAGTTGAATTTTGGCGGTGATGATGTACCTGTAAAGCAAAATGCATGTTTGGCTGCAACACCACCACCCTGTTTCGACGTGCGACCTACCTGTGCATACACATAATCGGGGGAGAGGCTTCATTTAGTGGCAGAAAAATATTAGGCCTAAACCAAGTTTCACAAAGACAAAGTAAATCCAAGCTATGAGAAGTAATAAGATCATTAATTAAGCTTAGTGCTTTGGAGGATAGAGACCGCACATTCAGGAGACCGATCTTCTGTCTTGACGTAGAGCCTGCATTTGAGGGCTGGTCCAGTGGAGAAATAGTGACGGGAACAAGCTGTCGAGCTCTAACAGTTCTGCTGGGTTTAAAAGATTGCCTCTGGGTTATGATAACATGAGGACAGGATGCTTTTGGGTCACTGACTGTGAGTTTTCAGATGTGTTTGAGGACTTAATAAATTCTCCATATCTAACAGATTTAAGCAGTAGACATCAGGATGACACGGCCTAACCAGACAACTAAAAGCTGCTACATTATCCTGTTCCACACCCGCACTATGATGACTAGCAGGTTCTCTTCCCTGCAACCTGCTGAGATTCCTTGTGTCAAATGCACCAAATGCACCTGTATACATTGCTAGATAAAATGGCAGCACCATGTTCAGTAGGATGCAGGCCGTCTGCCCTCAGCAGGCCTGGGCGGCCCCAGAAAGAGGGCCAGTTATCCACGAAACCATAACCTTTCTGACTACAATGTTGGGCCAGCCACCGGTTGGCATGGAAACTAATCTGCTATACTGAAAAAAAGGTTGAAGTCAAAGCATCTGGACACAGTTTTCAAGGTGAAGACGTTTCGTCTCTAATTCCAAGAGACTTTATCAATTCTGAGATCAACTGGGCTGAGCTTTATCTCTAGAGGGAGGAGTTTCCCCTGAAACCAAACCTGATGGACCAGGTCCATCCTAAAGACAAGATCCCCTCGCACAAACAGAGTAATGTAGTTTATGCAGTTCAGTGAAGAGTGCAGTGACAGTTATGTTGAAGAAACAAAACAACAGCTTCACAAGAGGATGTATCAGCACAGAAGAGCCAATCCTGGAGGACCTGAGTCTGCAGTCCACCTCAAAGAGAAAGGACATTCCTTTGAGGACAGCATGTCCAAATTTTGTCCAGAGTAGGGCTGGGTATTGTTCAAAATCTTTCGATCCGGTGCCAATTTCGATACCTCAGTTTCGATACCGGTTCCTAACGATACTTTTTTCGATACCATGTGTTTTAAAATCCATTTCAAAATCAACACAAATACATTAAACACAAAACTTTTATTTTTCATCTTAATTAAAACAAATTCTGGTAACACTTCACACTCACACTTCACACATCGTATCAATCCTAACTTGGCCAAAATTTACAAAAAAAGAGAAACCTTTTTGCCACAACATGAACATATTATAAATAAATAAATAAATTATATTGTGTACATCCTAATATTGAACCAACTAAAATTCATAGGAATGTAAAAAAAATACTTTTTAGTGCAAAATCAAACTGTATTTGTGGGTAACCGCTCAGCAGTTTTCTTCAGAAAGATCAACATGTCGGCTTTTTCTGGCAACAGACAGGCCCGCTCCTGGCTAATGGTGTCCCCAGCCGTAGAAAATGTACGCTCTGAGGGCGTCGATGAGGCTTGTACACAGAGGAACCTGGCTGCCAAGCTGGATAGCATTGGCAGTGTGTCCTTCTTACTCCACCACCAAGTTGCTGGATTCACTGTAGAGAGTGTACACGGCAAACCTCTGTAGAGCTGTATCTCCTCCTGAATCTTCTCTGAGGTGCTGGTCATGCTGTTGGCTGTTACTTCTATCGCCATGTCTTCCTCTGCAAAAAAGGAGGCAGAGGCTAATGTGAAGGGGGAAATAACAGCGCTAACGCTACAGCAACCGACTAGCAGCACAAGCTAACATACATAAAGTGGTAGTCAACGTCATGGGGATGCATTTGGTTTAAGTAGGGAAATTACACTTATCTGTCAAATATTTCTAAAATGTGAAACCTTAAAGTTACGTTGGAAAAACAAAGATGTTGCCTGGTCAAAGAATAAGGTTAAAGCTAGCGCCTGGGTAACGTTACATCGCAACGCAGAGTTGCATCCACACATTCAAACCACTCGCGTTAGTGTAAACAATTACTTTAACTTCTGTTCGCTAAAAAGGTAATATCTTCCTTTCTTACCTGCTACAATGTCAGAAATTCCAGATGATGTTGAAGGGGCAGGTTTGACTCGATAAGGTGCAAGGCTCCTCTGGTTCCTTATTTTTACAGTCGAATACCGTGCAACTTTCTGCCTTCATATTGATCCCGTGCATGGTCAAATGCTTCATTCAATTTGTGGTATTGCCGGCTTTGGTTGCAATATACTTGTCGCATATGTTACACTTTGCTGACTCGGCATCTACTTTTATAAAGTGTAGCCACACTTTAGATCTCTTTGGCATTATAAAACTGGAACGTTTGGAGAAAAAACAACTAACGTTACACTTGTGTTGTGTGACTGCGAAAAGTAGTATCTTCAGATATCCCACCATCACGTCACGTGGTGGTGGACAGCCAATCACGGCGAATGTAGTTCCTTACGTGCACGTACAAGCTCACACAGACACAGTACAAGCTTGTACAAGCTCACACAGACACAGCCGCTTGGCAAAAAAAAAAAAAAAAACCCGGCCGCTTGGCTTTTGGAACCGAAATTTGGCACCGAAAGATAAATAATTTTTCGATACTCATAGTATCGAAGTTTTTCGTTCGATACCATAAAGGCATCGAAGTTCGGTACCCAGCCCTACTCCAGAGTGGCCAGATGGTTTGAGAGAGGGGTGAAGGAAGCAATTTTTGTAAAAAAGAAAAAGCCTTCTTTGAACAGAGGGGGTTGTCTCAGATTCATGTTGCCTAGTATTTATAACAGTGTTTTGAAACCTAAAACAAAAGAGTTGCACCCTAGAACAACAAACACAGCACCTGGTCCATCAGGTTTGGTTTCAGGGGACACTCCTCCCTCTAGAGATAAAGCTCAGCTCTCCTACCAGTTGATCTCAGAATTGATAAAGTCTCTTGGAATTTGAGACGAAACGTCTTCACCTTGAAAACTGCGTCCAGATGCTTTTACTTCAACCTTTTTTTCGGTATGTCCTGGATGACTGAGAACCTTCACAGACAATCTGCTATACTGTTCATCACTACCCCTTACAGGGACGGGGCCAGAGACAATTAATCGATGCAAACTCATCTTGTTCCCTAGTTCAAAAGTCCTGGCTGGGCTATCTTTGGTTACCTCAGACTGCCTCATTCTCACATTATTGGTGCCGACATGAATAACTATCTGCTTGTATGTAGAGTATGTGTCTGGGGAAACTCTCCCTCCCTGTGTGATGTCAGCACCCTAAGATTAGCCTCTATGTCGGAAGCCCCGGCCCCCAGCGGACAATGGCTGGTGTCTCAAGTCTAACATTGCGGGTAATGTAGTCCTCTATCACCAGAGTACGACGCTCGCTCCGGTTGGCAGGCGCAGAGGAAACGGGCCGGTGATCAGAGCAAGCACCCGAAAACCGGTTCGCGGTCAGAGGGGGTGACCGCGGACAAGAGCCTACAACCGGAGGCTTGCCCCTGCCTGCACGCTTGTGCCGCCAGACCGGGACAAATGTTGCACTCTTTGCAACTACTGCCGAAGTAGCTGAGCCACAACTGGAGCTATCGCTAGCAGGAGAGCTATCAGACCTGCATCTGATACTATCAGGCAGTGTTGGTCATCTTACTTCAAAAAAGTAATTAGTTACAGTTACAAATTACTTCTCCCAAAAAGTAATTGAGTTAGTAACTCAGTTACTCAGCAAAATAACTGAAGTTATTTTTTATGTTCTATAACAGTATTACGTTCTATAACAGCTTAAATATCAAAGATGTTTAAATTAACTAAAGAATAAAAACACTATATATAGTATTTTAGAACATTCATTCATTTTCTACCGCTTTGTCCCGTTAGGGGTCGTGGGTGACTGGAGCCTATCCCAGCAGCTTTGGGCCAGAGGCGGGGTACACCCTGGACAGTGGCCAGTTAGTCGCAGGGCTGACATTTAGACATAGACATTGACAAACAACCATTCACTCTCACATTCATTCACTAGGGACACTTTAGAGTTGCCAATTGACCTATACATGCATGTCTTTGGACGGTGGGAGGAAGCCGGAGTACCCGGAGAGAACCCACGGTAACACGTGGAGGACATGCATACATGGACATGGTTGTTGCTGACACGTAAAATCAAGCGTTGCTTGTTTTAACAGTGGCTCTGTCTCCTTCACTGGAACTCACCAGCTGCCTTTACAGAAACATTCTTGCCTTTAATTTAAATTAACAAGAAGTAGTGTCGGTACTTCCAGTTCGAGAAGGCCACCTTTGAATTTCCCCGGCCCCTCGCCATTGTTGCTGACGCTGTCTTGTGTTTAATGGAAGTCGGAGTGTGCAGTTAGACTGCGTCAGCCAATCATCGCTTTTGCAGCGGTGTCATCATCCTCACCCCTGCTCTCTCCAGCAGCAGCTGATGTGTAGCCAAAGCATGACACCTCGCGCTTTAGTCAACCAAATTGTAGTAACGCAACACTTTACATTCTCAGTAACGATAAGGGTGTTACAACGATGGGAAAAGTAATTAATTAGATTACTCCGTTACTGAAAAATGAACGCCGTTAGTAACGTCGTTATACTCTAACGCCGTTACTTCCAACACTGTTATCAGGAAACCCTGACACAACCAAACCCTGTCAATGCTGATCTAGCTGCTCTAACTCACAAACACATCTCTCTAATAGAGACAATCTGTCTAGCAATATCAAACAAGAGGGTTTGCCACAAGCAACAGCAACACAGAATAGTGTACGTACAGCTAAGTCAAGCCAACTGTTGACGACTCACAATGTTTAATTCTTACACACACGCACACACACAGTAGTAACAGCAGTACAACAACAGTACTAACCACAAGTTAAATGGAAAACATTTACACACAACAAAACTAACCACCAGTAAGACAACAATGGCAACAAACACAACAATTGACCTCAATTTAAATTGCTCAGCGCTAACTCAAATGCTAAAAACCCACAAACAGAAGTGCCCTGTTCACAAAACAACATCAAATCTAGTAATAAAATCTAGCAGGAATATAACCAGTATAACAATGAATGAGGTGTGGTGCACAGTTAAAGTGTTGACAAGAAAATTGTTAAGAAATAATTAATACGTAACTTAAGGACAATGCCAGGAGAAATACACGCCTGAATGTATTTCCATGCACTGGGATGCGTCCTCCTTCCACCAGGTGAAAAATCAAAATGCTATATATCTAGATCACCCTGGTCATCTTTTGTATTTTTTCTACTAGTAAAATATTCATTTTTTTATTCAGGAAAACCATTCATCACAATACAATATTGAAGAGAGTTTTCACCCTCCATGGTTAATCCAAAATGGATGTGCAGCACCGCTTTATACAGAACTCCTGAATCAGGCCTATAACAAAGCCCTGCCAAAGAGGAACAAAATACTTGCATCTAAATCTAAACAAGAACCTGATTTGGTTGCCTGATATATAGAAATTAGCCATATAGGCTATAATCTCAAATATTTACAGGGGCGCAACTAGGGATGGGTACCGAAACCCGGTATTAAACTGGCCCGGGGCTAAATTATGAAAGACCGTAGTATCAATAAGATCTGACGCTATCGGTTCTGCTTTCGGTACTGGAGGGGAAAAAATAATGTACTATGTATTTTCGCTTAATAATATGTTATTGTGCACATTGCAAGTGCAACAAAATGTTTGCATGTAAGGGTGGAAACACAAGCAATCTGGCTAAGCACCTTTCAAAAGTGCATTATGTGCAGACAGAGAAAGGCAAAGTTTTCGACTGCCTAGCTAGCTCGTCTCTGGTTGTTGCCCCATCTACGTCTGGTATGTATGCTAAAATCATGTTGAATCAACGTTGTTCACGTCATTTAAAATAAATGTAAAATCTCCCTGGTTTGTTAACCTTGTGTAGAAATTCTGTTGATTTCTTTTGTTTTTAAAATTCCAAATAAAGAAAAATCAGTATGTAAATGTAAACATTTATTTGGCTAACTTAAATGCACAGCATTTCAAGTTAGTTTACTATATATATATATATATAGTAAAGTAACTTGAGTTTGTGCTGTGCATTTAAGTGCTGTGCATTTAAGTTAGCCAAATAAATGCCAAATATATATATATATATATATATATATATATATAATGTGTGTATATATATGTGTAGTCTGTGGGCTGGGTGAGAGGAGTCCTTAAGGATGCTGCGAGCTCGACGCAGACAGCGTTTCCTCTGGATGTTCTCGATGGCAGGAAGTGGAGTCCCTGTGATGCGTTGGGCAGTTTTCACCACTCGCTGCAAATCCTTGCGCTCCGCGACAGAGCAGCACCCATACCATACTGTGACACAGTTCGTCAGGATGCTTTCTATTGCGCAGCGGTAGAAGTTCACCAGGATGGCCGAGGAGAGCTGGTTCTTCCTCAGTGTCCTCAGGAAGAAGAGGCGCTGGTGAGCCTTCTTGACCAGGCTGGAGGTGTTGGTTGTCCAGGTCATGTCAGCCGAGATGTGGGTCCCCAGGAACTTGAAGCTGGAGACACGCTCAACGTCCATTCCATTGATGTGGATGGTGTCGTGTGTGCCTCTTGACTCTTTCCTGAAGTCCACGATGAGCTCCTTCGTTTTGGTGGTGTTGAGGAGCAGGTTATTTTCGTTGCACCATGTGGACAGGTGCTGGATCTCTTCCTGTAGGCAGTCTCATCGTTGTTGCTGATGAGACCAATCACTGTAGTGCGTCTGCAAACTTGACGATGGCATTAGATCCAAACACAGGCTTGCAGTCGAATGTGAAGAGGGAGTAGAGAAATGGGCTTAGTACACAGCCCTGTGGTACACCAGTGTTAAGTGTGATGGATGTGGAGCAGGTGGATCCAGATCGGACATTCTGGGGTCTGTTGGTCAGGAAGTCCAGAATCCAGTTGCAGAGTGAGGTATTGATGCCCAAGTCTTCAAGTTTGGCTATTAACTTGGTCGGGATGATAGTGTTGAATGCTGAGCTGAAGTCAACAAACAGCATACGTGCATAAGAGTTCTTATTGTCCAGGTGGGTGAGCACAGAGTGCAGTGCCATAGCAACTGCATCCTCTATGCTCCTGTTGCTGCGGTAAGCAAACTGATGCGAGTCCAATGTGGGTGGTATGGAGTCTTTTAGGTGTTCCAGGACCAGCCGCTCAAAGCACTTCATGATGATGGGTGTGAGTGCTACAGGGCGGTAGTCGTTAGGGCACCTTGGACTAGAGTGTTTTGGCACTGGCACAATGGAAGTGCATTTGAAGCATGTTGGTACAGCTGCTTGGGCAAGAGACAGGTTGAAAATGTCTGTAAAAACCCCAGCGAGCTGCTCCGCACATGCCCTGAGAACACGACCAGGGATGTTGTCTGGTCCAGCAGCCTTGTGTGTGCTGATCCGGCTCAGTGCCTTGCAGACATCAGTGGATGAGAGTGTGATTGGAGGGTGGTCAACTGAGGGTTTGAGCTTGGTTGCAGTTTCTCTGTTGTCTCTTTCAAAGCGAGCATAAAAGTCATTTAGCTCATTCAGGAAGTTGACATCGGTGGCTGCAGGGGTGGAGTGGGTGGGTTTGTAGTCACTGATGGCCTGGATGCCCTGCCACATGCGTCGAGGGTCAGAGTTGGAAAAGTGTCCTCTATCTTCAGCTTGTAGCAGTGCTTGGCCTTTTTGATGCCCCTCTTCAGGTTTGCTCTGGATGTGCTGTAGGCTTGTGCATCTCCTGATCTGAAGGCAGTATTGCGTGGCTTCAACAGGAGTCGCACTTCCTTGTTCATCCATGGCTTCTGATTTGGGTATGTGGTGATCTGTTTCTGGGTTGTAACACTGTCAATGGTGGTATTAATATAATCCAATACAAAGGAGGTGTAGCAGTCAATGTCTGTGTGAGCACCACTGGTGGCTTGGGAAGCAAACATACTCCAGTCTGTGTGTAGAAACTTTTCCTGGAGTGTGAAATCTACCCCCGCAGGCCACACCTTGATGGTCTTCACTGATGGCTTCACACGGTTGATGAGGGGTTAATATTTGGAAGTGAGGAACAAAGAGATGTGGTCTGATTGTCCCAGGTGGGGGAGTGGTGTCGCCACGTAAGCTCCAGCCATGTTTGTGTAGACATGGTCTAGGGTTTTGTTTCCTCTGGTGGGACAGGAAACATTCTGATGAAATTTGGGTAGCACAGTCTTTAGGTTAGAGTGATTAAAATCACCCGCAACAATAAACGCCGCTTCTGGGTGAAGAGTCTGTTGTTTACTGATGGCTGCATAAAGTTCTTTCATAGCAAGCTTGGCATCAGCATCCGGGGGAATATAAACTGCAGTTATAATGGTGGAAGTGAACTCCCGCGGCAGATAGAACGGTCTACATTTAACCATGAGAAACTCTAGGTTAGCTGAACAATGGCTCCCAACAACAGCAGAGTTTGTGCACCAAGCTTTGTTAATGTAAATACACAATCCGCCTCCCCTTGTCTTACCGGATCCATCTATTGTTCTGTCCGCGCGGAGCATATGATGTCCCGTGAGCTCAATAGCGGAGTCTGGTATTCCACTATTTAACCACGTCTCCATGAAGATAAGGACGTTACAGTTCAGAAGTCTTTTGCTGTGTGTCATGTTGAGTCGAATCTCATCCATTTTGTTCACTAGCAATTGGACATTGGCGAGGAAGATACTGGGTAAAGAGAGCCGGTGAGGTGTTAGCTTTAGCCTAGCTCTAAGTCCTCCGCGTCTGCCTCGTCTTTGTTTACGTTCTCGACGCCGCCTGCGAGCACCGGGAAGAATGCGCTGCTTCGGGCGTCCCTGCGATTTCAGGAGGGAGTCAAAGGTTGTCCATAAAACCGTCGGAAATTTGCGAAACAATATCCAAAAGCTCACCCCGGCTGTACGATGTAAAGGCACAACTGTTCTGCACAAACAGACCCGAGATAAGCAAGAGTAATACTGCAAAATTGCAGAAACTGGAGAGACCCTGAGCCTCGCGATGTACTCGCGCCGCCATCTTGGCGCCTAATTGTTTTATTAATTTAAAAAAAATAAAGAAATGTTAATTCTGTTCTCAACTTGTTCTTAAAAAACACACACACAACACAAAGTACCGATAAGAATACCGTTAAAGTACCGGACCGTTAAGCAGTATCGGTAATTGTAGTAATACCGTTAAAACCTTAACGATACCCATCCCTAGGCGCAACTACCCAGTGCTAGAGGGGTATGCAGCATCAATTTTTGTACCAAACAATCAAGAGCACTCTTTAGTTCATATTAACCTGTATCATGAGCCATGTGTATATTAAATACCAATGTATGAAGCTGGTAAAGACTTGGCTTAAGAATTTAGGGTACCCAGGTTCGAATCTCCCTCTGGATGCTATGAACTAGCCAGTGTGGATTAGTTGTTTTCCAAGTTATTGTAATTTATTGATCATGGCATGCTGTCTTATATTTTCAAGTTTTCAGCTCAGTAACCTCAGTTTTGCAAATAAAGCTAGCCTTAATTTAAACCCCATTATGCTGCTAAATTCCCAGTGTTAGCAACGCTAACGCTAAGTCTGTTAACATGAATATTGCAAGCCTCCAAGCACAGAGGTCTCACTTTAAGTCCAACCTGTTGCCTTTTACTATCCACTTGTTTATCAGCTGTCCCATACCTTGACAGGCCATCTCCTTTTCCCTCTTTCTTTATTTTTTTGTTTTATCCATCTTTTAAATACAACTGTGTGCGTACTGTGACAACTAACACATAACACACATTACCTGCTCACTCAGCACGCTCATGGCGCCCCCGCCAGCCACACCCACTTGCAATATTCCATTTATTCTATTTATGGAATCTAATGAGGGCGCCTACTGTAGCCTGTTAATCCTATAAAATGTTACATAGTATAAAAACATTATACCATCGCTTTGGCGCCCCCCAAGGTGCTGCGCCCCTATGCTGCATACCCCCTTTTTGCGCCACTGCATATTTATATGTATTAACTCTATAAATAAATAAATGTAATACTGGCCTTGTAGTCCGCTGTGTTACAATGTTGTGTATCGCCTTGAATGTACCTGTGGTTGCCTTTATGAGGGCCTCACTAAAAGGAGACTTAGAGCTAAAATGGCTGAACACAGCTATGCCATTCATTCAAGAATCTAAATTACCCAATGGGTAAGACATTCTACAGAAGCACTAAGTGCAAACATTCAAAGTGTCAGGAACTCTTTGTTTCAGGAACGCTTGAATCAAAGAGAAGCTTAAAACATAAAAACTAGATGATGGTGAGTGCCTTGATGGTGTCTAAGCGGTAAAACTTGACAGGTGCTCTTCGAGGACTGTACATAATTGTATCATACAAGGTAGACCAGCGACTGCAGTCAAAAAATGTCTAAGGCACTCTCTTGTAGTGAAAAATAAAAAGTCCTATTTTTATAACATGGACAGGCCTTCGAATTTCAACACACATACTGTTAAAACGCGTAAGCCTGTCCATGTTAAAGGACTTTTTATTCTTCATTACAACAAAGAATAAATGAAATATTATTTTTAGGCCCGAGCCGGTGATGACCGGGAGGGCCTATTGTTTTTGCTCGGATTTTTTTTTTTATTTTTTTTTATTTATTTATTTTTTTTTTATTGTGACCCAATGATCCTAAATTTGACCTAGTGAACATGCAAGAAAAGTCATTTTTATTGGTCCCAGACTTAAGGCTCGGCGAAAAATTTATGTATTTGAAGTCGCCGAAAAAAAATTACGAAAAATGACTCAGTGGCGACCCCTACAAAATCAAAATACATTGGGCCTATGGAAAGTGAAAGTAACTTTTTTTTTTTATCTATAAATGGGTTGCCATAGCAACGTCCCAAATATTTGGAAAAAGTCAATGGGAAGTGAAAATTTTAGTTTGTCGTAGGCAAATGAAACTTGGTACACACATCCAGCATGGGCTTATGAACAAAAAAGCCAATGGGGACCACACCCTATCACACACGGGAAGGCGGCCATTTTGAATTGAAAATTTGGTCCGACTTAGAATACACCTCTTTTTTAAAAAACAACAAAAATAGCTGCTTCATTCCACAGACACCAAACTTGGGCAAAATGAGCTAAACACATGTATGTAAAATAGACAAGTGTTTTTCTAGACTTTTTTGCTCGAGTTATATTTTTAGGCCCGAGCCGGTGATGACCGGGAGGGCCTATTGTTTTTGCTCGGATTTTTTTTATTTTTATTTTCCACCTATGATCCTAAATTTGACCCAGTGAACATGAACGAAAAGTCATTTTTATTGGTCCCAGCCTTCAAGCGAAAAATTTATGTATTTGAAGTCAAAAAAATACAAAAATGACTCAGTGGCGACCCCTACAAAATCAAAATACATTGGGCCTATCGAAAGTGAAAGTAACTTTTTTCCAACGTAGAAAAATGAAACTTGGTACATCCATTGGTACACCTCAGGGCAAACAGAAAAGTCAATGACAGTCACACCCTAAACTTAACAGGAAGTCCGCCATGTGGGGTGAAACGCGCGGCCACTAAAATCACACCCCTTGCGCAGAAAGATGCAAATCATTGTGTTTTAATCTAAATGGCCCCACATTTGGTGAGTATCATCTAGACACATGTGCCAACCAAAGTTGTGACTTTGTTGTTGATATCTTATCGGGTATGGGTGTGGCAAGCCTGTAACGAGGTGGACATTTTTGTGAAAATAAAACGTCTCTTAACTCTCAAACGCCTTCTCGGATCGAGATGGAACCAAAAAGGCGTTTGTGCACATTCATGACCTGAACACAAAAATATGTAAATAAAAGGGTTATCTTTAGAAATGGCTCTCCAGCGCCCCTACAAACTTATGAGCCATGAAATTTGGTACACACATCTCTTTTGTCATGACGAGCATAAAAGCCAATGACAAGCACCCCCTATCTATAAATGTGTTGCCATAGCAACGTCCCAAAAATGTGGAAAAAGTCAATGGGAAGTGAAATTTTTAGTTTGTTGTAGGCAAATGAAACTTGGTACACACATCCACCATGGGCTTATGAACAAAAAAGCCAATGGGGACCACACCCTATCACACACGGGAAGGCGACCATTTTGAATTGAAAATGTGAACCGACTTAAAATACACCTCTTTTTTAAAAGTACACAGACAATAGATGCTTCATTCCACAGACACCAAACTTGGGCAAAATGAGCTAAACACATGTATGTAAAATAGACAAGCGTTTTTCTAGACTTTTTTGCTCGAGTTATATATTTTTTTATTATAATTCGGTATATATTTTTTTATCATATTTTTTCTACAAAATGATCCTCAATTTAACCCAGTAAACGTACAACTAAAAGTCATTTTTATTGGTCCCAGATTTCAAGCCCAGCGAAAAATTTATGTATTTGAAGTCCACGAAAAAAAAATACGAAAAATGACTCAGTGGCGACCCCTAGAAAAGTCAAAATACATCGGGCCTATGGAAAGTGAAAGTAACTTTATTCCAATGTAGAAAAATGAAACTTGGTACATCTATAGGACACCTCAGGGCAAACAGAAAAGTCAATGACAGCCACACCCTAAACTCAACAGGAAGTCCGCCATGTGGGGTGAAAGGCATGGCCACTAAAATCGCACCCCTTGCGCAAAAATTTGCAAATCATTGTGTTTTAATCTAAATCGCCCCAAATTTGGTGAGTATCATCTAGACACGTGTGCCAACCAAAGTTGTGACTTTGTTTATGATATCTTATCGGGTATGGGTGTGGCAAGCCTGTAACAAGGTGGCCATTTTTATGAAAATAAAACGTCTCTTAACTCTCAAACGCCTTCTCGGATCGAGTTGGACCCAAAAAGGCGTTTGTGCACATTCATGACCTGAACACAAAGATATGTAAATAAAAGGGTTATCTTTAGAAATGGCTCTCCAGCGCCCCCTACAAACTTATAATGGGACCCAAGAATTTAGTTTGTCATAGAGACATAAAATTTGGTACACACATCTCTTATGTCATGACGAGCATAAAAGCCAATGACAACCACCCTCTATCTATAAATGTGTTGCCATAGCAACGTCCCAAAAATGTGGAAAAAGTCAATGGGAAGTGAAATTTTTAGTTTGTTGTAGGCAAATGAAACTTGGTACACACATCCAGTATGGGCTTATGAACAAAAAGCCAATGGGGACCACACCCTATCACACACGGGAAGGCGGCCATTTTGAATTGAAAATGTGAACCGACTTAAAATACACCTCTTTTTTAAAAGAACACAGAAAATAGCTGCTTCATTCCACAGACACCAAACTTGGGCAAAATGAGCTAAACATATGTATGTAAAATAGACAAGCGTTTTTCTAGACTTTTTTGCTCGAGTTATATTTTTTTATTATAATTTGGTATATATTTTTTATTAAATTTTTTTTGCAAAATGATCCTAAATTTGACCCAGTAAACGTGCAACTAAAAGTCATTTTTATTGGTCCCAGACTTCAAGCCCAGCGAAAAATTTATGTATTTGAAGTCCCGAAAAAAATACAAAAATGACTCAGTGGCGACCCTAGAAAAGTCAAAATACATTGGTTCTATGGAAAATGAAAGTAAATTTTTCCAATGTAGAAATACAAAACTTGGTACATCCATAGGACACCTCAGGGCAAACAGAAAAGTTTATTACAGCCATACCGTAAACTCAACAGAAAATCTACTTTGTTGGGTGGAATGCGTGACCACCTAAATTGCACCCCTTGTGTCTAAAGGCTTTTCATCTAAACAGCTCCAAATTTGGTGAGTATCATCTAGACACGTGTGCAAAAAAAAGTTATCAATTTGTTTTTGATACATTTGTGGCTGTGGTCGTAATGAGTCTGTGAAGAGGCAACCTTTGGGAATTAAATGCCATTTCCCAATTGCCAGGATCCTTCCTTTAGAGGAGGCCCCTCCAGAGCCACGGCTAGAGTCTTAGAAAACTCCTCAGAATTCTTTGGAACTTGTAAACTTGTACTTTTAGACAAGTTACATTTACATTTTGCCTTTTTAAACAGGGGGGTGCAGCAATTCCTGAGTCATCTCAAATCTCCAGCCAGTACTTTGTTTTTCTCATAGCCCAAGCATAATCTATTATTTTCAAAGGTTCAGACAGCTCCCAGGAAAACCAGGGATTGTGGAGACCTTTAACTCTAAATTACAAGGTGGTGTAGCAGGCCCCAGCAGTAGCACAGGCCCGGTTATTTGACATTACCGTGAAGGTTACGCTTTAAAGCACGAAATGCAATCCTCCGAGTGCATGTGTCCCATGAGTCTCAAGGGAGGCGAGGGCCTTTATCGCCGCTTGCGGCTTTAATTAGGCCCGAGCCGGTGATGACCGGGAGGGCCTATTGTTTTTGCTCGGATTTTTTTTTTTTTTTTTGTTCTCTTTCTTTTTCTGCACAATGATCCTAAATTTGACCCAGTGAACATGCACGAAAAGTCATTTTTATTTGTCCAATTTTTCAAGCTCGGCGAAAAATTTAAGTATTTGAAGTCGCCGAAAAAAAAAATACAAAAAATGACTCAGTGGCGGCCCCTAGAAAAGTCAAAATACATTGGGCCTATGGAAAGTGAAAGTAACTTTTTTCCAACGTAGAAAAATGAAAGTTGGTACATCCATAGGACACCTCAGGGCAAACAGAAAAGTCAATGACAGTCACACCCTAAACTCAACAGGAAGTCCGCCGTGTGGAGTGAAACGCCACGCCACTAAAATCGCACTTTGCGCAGAAAGATGCAAATTATTGTGTTTTAATCTAAATGGCCCCAAATTTGGTGAGTATCATCTAGACACGTGTGCCAACCAAAGTTGTGACTTTGTTGTTGATATCTTATCGGGTATGGGTGTGGCAAGGCTGTAACTAGGTGGCCATTTTTGTGAAAATAAAATGTCTCTTAACTCTCAAACGCCTTCTCGGATCGAGTTGGACCCAAAAAGGCGTTTGTGCACATTCATGACCTGAACACAAAGATATGTAAATAAAAGGGTTATCTTTAGAAATGGCTCTCCAGCGCCCCCTACAAACTTATAATGGGACTCAAGAATTTAGTTTGTCATAGAGACATAAAATTTGGTACACACATCTCTTATGTCATGACGAGCATAAAAGCCAATGACAACCACCCCCTATCTATAAATGTGTTGCCATAGCAACGTCCTAAATATGTCGAAAAAGTCAATGGGAAGTGAAAATGTTAGTTTGTCGTAGGCAAATGAAACTTGGTACACACATCCACCATGGGCTTATGAACAAAAAAGCCAATGGGGACCACACCCTATCACACACGGGAAGGCGGCCATTTTGAATTGAAAATGTGAACCGACTTAAAATACACCTCTTTTTTAAAAGAACACAGACAATAGCTGCTTCATTCCACAGACACCAAACTTGGGCAAAATGAGCTAAACACATGTATGTAAAATAGACAGGTGTTTTTCTTGACGTTTTTGCTCGAGTTTTTTTTTTTATTATTATAATTTGGTTTTTGTTTTTTAGCATAATTTTACTGCAAAATTATCCTCAATTTGACCCATTAAACGTGCAACTAAAAGTCATTTTTATGGGTCCCAGACTTGAAGCTCGGCAAAAAATTATGTATTTGAAGTCCCCGAAAAAAAAATACGAAAAATGACTCAGTGGCGACCCCTAGAAAAGTCAAAATAGATTGGGCCTATAAAAAAAAAAGTAAAATTTTCCAATGTAGAAATACAAAACTTGGTACATCCATAGGACACCTCAGGGCAAACAGAAAAGTTTATTACAGCCATATCGTAATTTCAACAGGAAATCTACTATGTTGGGTGGAATGCGTGACCACCTAAATCGCACCCCTTGTGTCTAAAGGCTTTTCATCTAAACAGCTCCAAATTTGGTGAGTTTCATCTAGACACGTGTGCCAAAAAAGTTATCAATTTGTTTTTTGTTACATTTGTGGCTGTGGTCGTAATGAGTCTGTGAAGAGGCAGCCATTTCTTTGGGAAATAAATGCCATTTCCCAATTGCCAGGATCCTTCCTTTAGAGGAGGCCCCTCCAGAGCCACGGCTAGAGTCTTAGAAAACTCCTCAGAATCCTTTTACCGTGAAGTTTACGCTTTAAAGCACGAATGCATGTGTCCCCGCGGTCTCAAGGGAGGCGAGGGCCTTTATCGCCGCTTGCGGCTTTAATTCTTTATTATAATTCGGTATAAATTTTTTTATTATAATTTTTCTGCAAAATGATCCTCAATTTGACCCAGTAAACCAACAACTAAAAGTCATTTTTATTGGTCCCAGACTTCAAGCCCGGCGAAAAATTTATGTATTTGAAGTCCCAAAAAAAACGAAAAATGACTCAGTGGCGACCCCTAGAAAAGTCAAAATACATTGGGCCTATGGAAAGTGAAAGTAACTTTTTTCCAACGTAGAAAAATGAAACTTGGTACATCCATAGGACACCTCAGGGCAAACAGAAAAGTCAATGACAGTCACACCCTAAACTTAACAGGAAGTCCGCCATGTGGGGTGAAACGTATGCCACTAAAATCGCACTTTGCGCAGAAAGATGCAAATCATTGTGTTTTAATCTAAATGGCCCCAAATTTGGTGAGTATCATCTAGACACGTGTGCCAACCAAAGTTGTGACTTTGTTGTTGATATCTTATCGGGTATGGGTGTGGCAAGCCTGTAACGAGGTGGCCATTTTTGTGAAAATAAAACGCCTCTTATCTCTCAAACGCCTTCTCGGATCGAGTTGGACCCAAAAAGGCGTTTGTGCACATTCATGACCTGAACACAAAAATATGTAAATAAAAGGGTTATCTTTAGAAATGGCTCTCCAGCGCCCCCTACAAACTTATAATGGGACCCAAGAATTTAGTTTGTCATAGAGACATGAAATTTGGTACACACATCTCTTATGTCATGAGCATAAAAGCCAATGACAACCACTATCTATAAATGTGTTGCCATAGCAACGCTCCAAATATTTGGAAAAAGTCAATGGGAAGTGAAAATTTTAGTTTTGTCGTAGGCAAATGAAACTTGGTACACACATCCAGCATGGGATTATGAACAAAAAAGCCAATGGGGACCACACCCTATCACACACGGGAAGGCGGCCATTTTGAATTAAAAATGTTAACCGACTTAAAATACACCTTTTTTAAAAGTACGCAGACAATAGCTGCTTCATTCCACAGACACCAAACTTGGGCAAAATGAGCTAAACACATGTATGTAAAATAGACAAGCGTTTTTCTAAACTTTTTTGCTCGAGTTATATTTTTTTTTATTATAATTCGGTATATATTTAGGCCCGAGCCGGTGATGACCGGGAGGGCCTATTGTTTTTGCTCGGATTTTTTTTATTTTTCTTTTCCACCTATGATCCTAAATTTGACCCAGTGAACATAAACGAAAAGTCATTTTTATTGGTCCCAGCCTTCAAGCCCGGCGAAAAATTTATGTATTTGAAGTCGCCGAAAAAAAAATACGAGAAATGACTCAGTGGCGACCCCTACAAAATCAAAATACATTGGGCCATGGAAAGTGAAAGTAACTTTTTTCCAACGTACAAAAATGAAACTTGGTATATCCATAGGACACCTCAGGGCAAACAGAAAAGTCAATGACAGTCACACCCTAAACTTAACAGGAAGTCCGCCATGTGGGGTGAAACGCTGGCTACTAAAATCGCACTTGCGCAGAAAGATGCAAATCATTGTGTTTTAATCTAAATGGCCCCAAATTTGGTGAGTATCATCTAGACACGTGTGCCAACCAAAGTTGTGACTTTGTTGTTGATATCTTATCGGGTATGGGTGTGGCAAGCCTGTAACGAGGTGGCCATTTTTGTGAAAATAAAATGTCTTTAACTCTCAAACGCCTTCTCGGATCGAGTTGGACCCAAAAAGGCGTTTGTGCACATTCATGACCTGAACACAAAAATATGTAAATAAAAGGGTTATCTTTAGAAATGGCTCTCCAGCGCCCCTACAAACTTATAATGGGACCCAAGAATTTAGTTTGTCATAGAGACATGAAATTTGGTACACACATCTCTTATGTCATGACGAGCATAAAAGCCAATGACAACCACCCCTATCTATAAATGTGTTGCCATAGCAACGCCCCAAAAATGTGAAAAAGTCAATGGGAAGTGAAATTTTTAGTTTGTTGTAGGCAAATGAAACTTGGTACACACATCCAGCATGGGCTTATGAACAAAAAAGCCAATGGGGACCACACCCTATCACACACGGGAAGGCGGCCATTTTGAATTGAAAATGTGAACCGACTTAAAATACACCTCTTTTTTAAAAGAACTCAGAAAATAGCTGCTTCATTCCACAGACACCAAACTTGGGCAAAATGAGCTAAACACATGTATGTAAAATAGACAAGTGTTTTTCTAGACTTTTTTGCTCGAGTTATATTTTTTTTTTATATAATTCGGTATATATTTTTTTATTATAATTTTTCTGCAAAATTATCCTCAATTTGACCCTGTAAACGAACAACTAAAAGTCATTTTTATTGGTCCCAGACTTCAAGCTCGGCAAAAAATTTATGTATTTGAAGTCCCGGAAAAAAAAAATACAAAAAATGACTCAGTGGCGACCCCTAGAAAAGTCAAAATACATTGGGCCTATGGAAAGTGAAAGTAACTTTTTTCAAACGTAGAAAAATTAAACTTGGTACATCCACAGGACACCTCAGGGCAAACAGGAAAGTCAATGACAGCCACACCCTAAACTCAACAGGAAGTCCGCCATGTGGGGGGAAACACGCGGCCACTAAAATCGCACCCCTTGCGCAAAAAGATGCAAATCATTGTGTTTTAATCTAAATGGCCCCAAATCTGGCGAGTATCATCTAGACAAGTGTGCCAACCAAAGTTGTGACTTTTTTTTTTATATCTTATCGGGTATGGGTGTGGCAAGCCTGTAACGAGGTGGCCATTTTTGTGAAAATAAAACGTCTCTTAACTCTCAAACGCCTTCTCGGATCGAGTGGGACCCAAAAAGGCGTTTGTGCACATTCATGACCTGAACACAAAGATATGTAAATAAAAGGGTTATCTTTAGAAATGGCTCTCCAGTGCCCCCTACAAACTTATAATGGGACCCAAGAATTTAGTTTGTCATAGAGAAATAAAATTTGGTACACACATCTCTTATGTCATGACGAGCATAAAAGCCAATGACAACCACCCCCTATCTATAAATGTGTTGCCATAGCAACATCCCAAATATAGGGAAAAAGTCAATGGGAAGTGAAAATTTTAGTTTGTCGTAGGCAAATGAAACTTGGTACACACATCCAGTATGGGCTTATGAACAAAAAAGCCAATGGGGACCACACCCTATCACACACGGGAAGGCGGCCATTTTGAATTGAAAATGTGAACCGACTTAAAATACACCTCTTTTTTAAAAGAACTCAGAAAATAGCTGCTTCATTCCACAGACACCAAACTTGGGCAAAATGAGCTAAACACATGTATGTAAAATAGACAGGTGTTTTTCTTGACGTTTTTGCTCGAGTTATATTTTTTTTAATTATAATTTGGTATATTTTTTTTTAGTATAATTTTTCTGTAAAATGATCCTCAATTTGACCCAGTAAACGTGCAACTAAAAGTCATTTGTATTGGTCCCAGACTTCAAGCCCGGCAAAAAATTTATGTATTTTAGTCCCCGAAAAGAATATACGAAAAATGACTCAGTGGCGACCCCTAGAAAAGTCAAAATACATTGGGCCTATGGAAAATGAAAGTAAATTTTTCCAATGTAGAAATACAAAACTTGGTACATCCATAGGACACCTCAGGGCAAACAGAAAAGTTTATTACAGCCATACCGTAAACTCAACAGGAAATCTACTATGTTGGGTGGAATGCGTGACCACCTAAATTGCACCCCTTGTGTCTAAAGGCTTTTCATCTAAACAGCTCCAAATTTGGTGAGTATCATCTAGACACGTGTGCATAAAAGTTATCAATTTGTTTTTTGATACATTTGTGGCTGTGGTCGTAATGAGTCTGTGAAGAGGCAGCCATTTCTTTGGGAAATAAATGCCATTTCCCAATTGCCAGGATCCTTCCTTTAGAGGAGGCCCCTCCAGAGCCACGGCTAGCGTCTTAGAAAACTCCTCAGAATCCTTTGGAACTTGTAACCTTGTACTTTTAGACAAGTTATATTTACATTTTGCCTTTTAAACAGGGGTGCAGCGATTCCTGAGTCATCTCAAATCTCCAGCCAGTACTTTGTTTTTCTCCTTAGCCCAAGCATAATCTATTATTTTCAAAGGTTCAGACAGCTCCCAGGAAAACCAGGGATTGTGGAGACCTTTAACTCTAAATTACAAGGTGGTGTAGCAGGCCCCAGCAGTAGCACAGGCCCGGTTATTTGACATTACCGTGAAGTTTACGCTTTAAAGCACGAAATGCAATCCTCCGAGTGCATGTGTCCCCGCGGTCTCAAGGGAGGCGAGGGCCTTTATCGCCGCTTGCGGCTTTAATTTTTTATTATAATTTTTCTGCAAAATGATCCTCAATTTGACCCAGTAAACCAACAAGTAAAAGTCATTTTTATTGGTCCCAGACTTCAAGCTCGGCGAAAATGGTATGTTTTTGAAGTCGCCGAAAAAAAAATACAAGAAATGACTCAGTGGCGACCCCTACAAAATCAAAATACATTGGGCCTATGGAAAGTGAAAGTAACTTTTTTCCAACGTAGAAAAATGAAACTTGGTACATCCATAGGACACCTCAGGGCAAACAGAAAAGTCAATGACAGTCACACCCTAAACTCAACAGGAAGTCCGCCATGTGGGGTGAAACGCACGGCCACTAAAATCGCACCCCTTGCGCAAAAAGATGCAAATCCTTGTGTTTTAATCTAAATGGCCCCAAATTTGGTGAGTATCATCTAGACACGTGTGCCAACCAAAGTTGTAACTTTGTTGTTGATATCTTATCGGGTATGGGTGTGGCAAGCCTGTAACAAGGTGGCCATTTTTGTGAAAATAAAACGTCTTAACTCCTCAAACGCCTTCTCGGATCGAGTTGGACCTAAAAAGGCGTTTGTGCACATTCATGACCTGAACACAAAGATATGTAAATAAAAGGGTTATCTTAGAAATGGCTTCAGCAGCGCCCCTACAAACTTATAATGGGACCCAAGAATTTAGTTTGTCATAGAGACATAAAATTTTGTACACACATCTCTTATGTCATGACGAGCATAAAAGCCAATGACAACCACCCCCTATCTATAAATGTGTTGCCATAGCAACGTCCCAAAAATGTGGAAAAAGTCAATGGGAAGTGAAATTTTTAGTTTGTTGTAGGCAAATGAAACTTGGTACACACATCCACCATGGGCTTATGAACAAAAAAGCCAATTGGGACCACACCCTATCACACACGGGAAGGCGGCCATTTTGAATTGAAAATGTGAACCGACTAAAAATACACCTCTTTTTTAAAAGTACACATACAATTGCTGCTTCATTCCACAGACACCAAACTTGGGCAAAATGAGCTTAACACATGTATGTAAAATAGACAAGCGTTTTTCTAGACTTTTTTGCTCGAGTTATATTTTTTTTTATTATAATTCGGTATATATTTTTTTATCATATTTTTTCTGCAAAATGATCCTCAATTTAACCCAGTAAACGTACAACTAAAAGTCATTTTTATTGGTCCCAGATTTGAAGCCCAGCGAAAAATTTATGTATTTGAAGTCCCCGAAAAAAAAATACGAAAAATGACTCAGTGGCGACCCCTAGAAAAGTAAAAATACATCGGGCCTATGGAAAGTGAAAGTAACTTTATTCCAATGTAGAAAAATGAAACTTGGTACATCCATAGGAAACCTCAGGGCAAACTGAAAAGTTTATTACAGCCATATCGTAAACTCAACAGAAAATCTACTATGTTGGGTGTAATGCGTGACCACCTAAATCGCACCCCTTCTGTCTAAAGGCTTTTTATCTAAACAGCTCCAAATTTGGTGAGTATCATCTAGACACGTGTGCAAAAAAAAGTTATCAATTTGTTTTTTGATACATTTGTGGCTGTGGTCGTAATGAGTCTGTGAAGAGGCAACCTTTGGGAAATAAATGCCATTTCCCAATTGCCAGGATCCTTCCTTTAGAGGAGGCCCCTCCAGAGCCACGGCTAGAGTCTTAGAAAACTCCTCAGAATCCTTTTACCATGAAGTTTACGCTTTAAAGCACGAAATGCACTCCTCCGAGTGCATGTGTCCCCGCGGTCTCAATGGAGGCGAGGGCCTTTATCGCCGCTATGCTTTAATTAGGCCCGAGCCGGTGATGGCCGGGAGGGCCTATTGTTTTTGCTCGGATTTTTTTTTTTTTATCTTTATTGTGACCAAATGATCCTAAATTTGACCCAGTGAACATGCACAAAAAGTCATTATATTGGTCCCAGACTTCAAGCTCGGCAAAAATGGTATGTATTTGAAGACGCCTAAAAAAATACGAAAAATGACTCAGTGGCGACCCTACAAAATCAAAATACATTGGGCCTATGGAAAGTGAAAGTAACTTTTTCCAACGTAGAAAAATGAAACTTGGTATATCCATAGGACACCTCAGGGCAAACAGAAAAGTCAATGACAGTCACACCCTAAACTTAACAGGAAGTCCGCCATGTGGGGTGAAACGCTGCCACTAAAATCGCACTTTGCGCAGAAAGATGCAAATCATTGTGTTTTAATCTAAATGGCCCCAAATTTGGTGAGTATCATCTAGACACGTGTGCCAACCAAAGTTGTGACTTTGTTGTTGATATCTTATCGGGTATGGGTGTGGCAAGCCTGTAACGAGGTGGCCATTTTTGTGAAAATAAAACGTCTCTTAACTCTCAAACGCCTTCTCGGATCGAGTTGGACCCAAAAAGGCGTTTGTGCACATTCATGACCTGAACACAAAAATATGTAAATAAAAGGGTTATCTTTAGAAATGGCTCTCCAGCGCCCCTACAAACTTATAATGGACCCAAGAATTTAGTTTGTCATAGAGACATAAAATTTTGTACACACATCTCTTATGTCATGACGAGCATAAAAGCCAATGACAACCACCCCTATCTATAAATGTGTTGCCATAGCAACGTCCCAAAAATGTGAAAAAAGTCAATGGGAAGTGAAATTTTTAGTTTGTTGTAGGCAAATAAAACTTGGTACACACATCCACCATGGGCTTATGAACAAAAAAGCCAATGGGGACCACACCCTATCACACACAGGAAGGCGGCCATTTTGAATTGAAAATGTGAACCGACTTAAAATACACCTCTTTTTAAAAGTACACAGAAAAAGCTGCTTCATTCCACAGACACCAAACTTGGGCAAAATGAGCTAAACACATGTATGTAAATGAGACAAGTGTTTTTCTAGACTTTTTGCTCGAGTTATATTTTTTTATTATAATTCGGTATATATTTTTTATTATAATTTTTCTGTAAAATGATCCTCAATTTAACCCAGTAAACGAACAACTAAAAGTCATTTTTATTGGTCCCAGACTTCAAGCCTGGCAAAAATTTATGTATTTGAAGTCGCTGAAAAAAATACTAAAAATGACTCAGTGGCGACCCTACAAAAGTCAAAATACATTGGGCCTATGGAAAGTGAAAGTAACTTTTTCCAACGTAGAAAAATGAAACTTGGTATATCCATAGGACACCTCAGGGCAAACAGAAAAGTCAATGACAGTCACACCCTAAACTTAACAGGAAGTCCGCCATGTGGGGTGAAAGGCGCTGCCACTAAATTCGCACTTTTGCGCAGAAAGATGCAAATCATTGTGTTTTAATCTAAATGGCCCCAAATTTGGTGAGTATCATCTACACACGTGCCAACCAAAGTTGTGACTTTGTTGTTGATATCTTATCGGGTATGGGTGTGGCAAGCCTGTAACGAGGTGGCCATTTTTGTGAAAATAAAACGCTCTTAACTCTCAAACGGCTTCTCGGATCGAGTTGGACCCAAAAGGCGTTTGTGCACATTCATGACCTGAACACAAAAATATGTAAATAAAAGGGTTATCTTTAGAAATGGCTCTCCAGCGCCCCTACAAACTTATAATGGGACCCAAGAATTTAGTTTGTCATAGAGACATAAAATTTGGTACACACATCTCTTATGTCATGACGAGCATAAAAGCCAATGACAACCACCCCTATCTATAAATGTGTTGCCATAGCAACGCCCCAAATATTTGGAAAAAGTCAATGGGAAGTGAAAATTCTAGTTTGTCGAGAGGCAAATGAAACTTGGTACACACATCCAGCATGGGCTTATGAACAAAAAGCCAACGGGGACCACATCCTATCACACACGGGAAGGCGGCCATTTTGAATTGAAAATGTGAACCGACTTAAAATACACCTCTTTTAAAAGAACTCAGAAAATAGCTGCTTCATTCCACAGACACCAAACTTGGGCAAAATGAGCTAAACACATGTATGTAAAATAGACAAGCGTTTTTCTAGACTTTTTGCTCGAGTTATATTTTATTTTATTATAATTTGGTATATTTTTTTATTATAATTTTTCTGCAAAATGATCCTCAATTTGACCCAGTAAACGTGCAACTAAAAGTCATTTTTATTGGTCCCAGACTTCAAGCTCGCGAAAAATTTATGTATTTGAAGTCTAAAAAAATATGAAAAATGACTCAGTGGCGACCCCTACAAAAGTCAAAATACATTGGGCCTATGGAAAGTGAAAGTAACTTTTTCCAACGTAGAAAATGAAACTTGGTACATCCATAGGACACCTCAGGCGAACAGAAAAATGTATTACAGCCATATCGTAAACTCAACAGGAAATCTAATATGTTGGGTGTATGCGTGACCACCTAAATTGCACCCCTTGTGTCTAAAGGCTTTTCATCTAAACAGCTCCAAATTTGGTGAGTATCATCTAGACACGTGTGCCAAAAAAATTATCAATTTGTTTTTGATAGATTTGTGGCTGTGGTCGTAATGAGTCTGTGAAGAGGCAGCCATTTCTTTGGGAAATAAATGCCATTTCCCAATTGCCAGGATCCTTCCTTTAGAGGAGGCCCCTCCAGAGCCAAGGCTAGAGTCTTAGAAAACTCCTCAGAATCATTTGGAACTTGTAACCTTGTACTTTTAGACAAGTTATATTTACATTTTGTCTTTTTAAACAGGGGGGTGCAGCGATTCCTGAGTCATCTCAAATCTCCAGCCAGTACTTTGTTTTTCTCGCCTTAGCCCAAGCATAATCTATTATTTCCAAAGGTTCAGACAGCTCCCAGGAAAACCAGGGATTGTGGAGACCTTTAACTCTAAAGTTAGGTTACAAGGTGGTGTAGCAGGCCCAAGCAGTAGCACAGGCCCGGTTATTTGACATTACCGTGAAGTTTACGCTTTAAAGCACGAAATGAAATCCTCCGAGTGCATGTGTCCCCGCTGGTCTCAAGGGAGGCGAGGGCCTTTATCGCCGCTATGCTTTAATTTTATTATAATTTTTCTGCAAAATGATCCTCAATTTGACCCAGTAAACGAACAACTAAAAGTCATTTTTATTGGTCCCAGACTTCAAGCCCGCGAAAAATTTATGTATTTGAAGTCCCGAAAAAAAAATACAAAAATGACTCAGTGGCGGCCCCTAGAAAAGTCAAAATACATTGGGCCTATGGAAAGTGAAAGTAACTTTTTTCCAACGTAGAAAAATTAAACTTGGTACATCCATAGGACACCTCAGGGCAAACAGAAAAGTCAATGACAGCCACACCCTAAACTCAACAGGAAATCCGCCATGTGGGGTGAAACGCATGGCCACTAAAATCGCACCCCTTGCGCAAAAAGATGCAAATCATTGTGTTTTAATCTAAATGGCCCCAAATTTGGTGAGTATAATCTAGACACGTGTGCCAACCAAAGTTGTGACTTTGTTTATGATATCTTATCGGGTATGGGTGTGGCAAGCCTGCAACGAGGTGGCCATTTTTATGAAAATAAAACGTCTCTTAACTCTCAAACGCCTTCTCGGATCGAGTTGGACCCAAAAAGGCGTTTGTGCACATTCATGACCTGAACACAAAGATATGTAAATAAAAGGGTTATCTTTAGAAATGGCTCTCCAGCGCCCCTACAAACTTATAATGGGACCCAAGAATTTAGTTTGTCATAGAGACATAAAATTTGGTACACACATCTCTTATGTCATGATGAGCATAAAAGCCAATGACAACCACCCCCTATCTATAAAAGTGTTGCCATAGCAACGTCCCAAATATGTGAAAAAAGTCAATGGGAAGTGAAATTTTTAGTTTGTTGTAGGCAAATGAAACTTGGTACACACATCCACCATGGGATTATGAACAAAAAGCCAATGGGGACCACACCCTATCACACACGGGAAGGGCCATTTTGAATTGAAAATGTGAACCGACTTAAAATACACCTCTTTTTAAAAGTACACAGACAATAGCTGCTTCATTCCACAGACACCAAACTTGGGCAAAATGAGCTAAACACATGTATGTAAAATAGACAAGCGTTTTTCTAGACTTTTTGCTCGAGTTATATTTTTTTATTATAATTCGGTATATATTTTTTATCATATTTTTCTGCAAAATGATCCTAAATTTGACCCAGTAAACGTGCAACTAAAAGTCATTTTTATTGGTCCCAGACTTCAAGCCCAGCGAAAAATTTATGTATTTGAAGTCCCCGAAAAAAAAATACGAAAAATGACTCAGTGGCGACCCCTAGAAAAGTCAAAATACATTGGTTCTATGGAAAATGAAAGTAAAATTTTCCAATGTAGAAATACAAAACTTGGTACATCCATAGGATACCTCAGGGCAAACAGAAAAGTTTATTACAGCCATACCGTAAACTCAACAGAAAATCTACTATGTTGGGTGGAATGCGTGACCACCTAAATTGCACCCCCTGTGTCGAAAGGCTTTTCATCTAAACAGCTCCAAATTTGGTGAGTATCATCTAGACACGTGTGCCAAAAAAGTTATCAATTAGTTTTTTGATACATTTGTGGCTGTGGTCGTAATGAGTCTGTGAAGAGGCAGCCATTTCTTTGGGAAATAAATGCCATTTCCCAATTGCCAGGATCCTTCCTTTAGAGGAGGCCCCTCCAGAGCCACAAACTCCTCAGAATCCTTTGGAACTTGTAACCTTGTACTTTTAGACAAGTTATATTTACATTTTGCCTTTTTAAACAGGGGGGTGCAGCGATTCCCGAGTCATCTCAAATCTCCAGCCAGTACTTTGTTTTTCGCCTTTAGCCCAAGCATAATCTATTATTTTCAAAGGTTCAGACAGCTCCCAGGAAAACCAGGGATTGTGGAGACCTTTAACTCTAAATTACAAGGTGGTGTAGCAGGCCCCAGCAGTAGCACAGGCCCGGTTATTTGACATTACCGTGAAGTTTACGCTTTAAAGCACGAAATGCAATCCTCCGAGTGCATGTGTCCCCGCGGTCTCAAGGGAGGCGAGGGCCTTTATCGCCGCTTGCGGCTTTAATTATTTTTATTTTTTATTTTAATTTTTTTTATTATAAATAATATTTATTTATTATTTACGTTATTATTAGTTATTATATAATTATTATTCGTTATCTTACTTTATTACTTTATTTCCCAACTAATGACTCAATAGGTTGCAAGTAAGGGGAAAAAGTAGCTTCCTTCCACTTAAGAAGAGCTGTGCACTTTTAAGCACTTTTATTTTAAAATCTATTTACATAAATATTTTTTTCTTAAAAACTATAATTTCCTCATCCGGGCTTACCAGGTTGCACGTGAGCGGAAAAAAGTAGCGTACTTTCACTTAAAGATTGATACAATGGCGTTGGTATTGGTTGCTAAAAAGGGTACTACTTCGCCTATATGGCAATTTTTTGGATTTAGACCTGATGAGAGTGGGCAGCCAAGGGACCTGGCTGAAGTTGTGTGCAAGATCTGTTCATGTGTGATCCGCGCAAAAGATGGACAGACGACCAATCTTCATGACCACCTGCGTGTTTACCATCCAGCAGAATATGCCACCTTGCCTGCACGTGCTGGGCCTAGCAAGAACGCTAGCCAGGGTCAGCAGACGATAACTGGGGCTTTTGCAAAAAGCACTAAATATAAAACCGACAGTGAACGATGGAGGCAGTTGACAAATGCGGTAACTTGGTTCCTTGCCAAAGAGATGGTTTCGTTCAATACAGTGGAGAAGCCGTCATTCAAGGCCATGCTGCATACCTTTGATAAACAGTACGAGCTGCCAGGTCGTAAATATTTCTCAAAGACGGCTATCCCAAACCTTTTTAACGAGGTTAGAAGTAACATCACGAAAGAGCTGGGTGATGTAGAATATTTGGCCCTGACAACGGACATGTGGTCCAGCTGCAATATGATGCCCTATATGTCTGTGACAGTGCATTATATAAATAGTATATATAGAGCGGACACTGCAGTCCAAATGCTTACAAAATTGCTTCATGCCCGAAAGCCATACAGCAGATAATTTGGAAGAAGCACTGCGCGAGGCAATTAATGACTGGAAACTACAGGAGAAACAAATTGCCTGTATAACTACCGACAATGGGGCAAATATTGTTGCAGCCATCCGGCAGTTGAAATGGCCTTGGTTAAGTTGCTTTGGGCACAACTTGAACCTGGCCATAAACAACCGCTGCAACAGAGGGCAAGCACAGACCGAGCTGGGTTTGCCGGGCAGTCAATGCTGCGTTTTCGCACAGCTGGCTAAGGCGACGTGAGCTGCAGAAAGCGCAAGTGGAAATGAAACTGCCTGAGCACTCACTAATCACGGTAATTTTTAAAACTAACAACTTATTTAAAAATATTTAAAAAATAATGTGTGTATATATATATATATATATATATATATATATATATATATATATATATATATATATATATATATATATATTGTTTAAGTTAGCTATTTAATATGTAGGCCTATTTTATTATTTACTGCGTCTTTACTGACAGGACTGTGCAACACGATGGGGCTCAAAACAGCAAATGGTGGAGAGAATGCTGGAGCAGGAGCAAGCCATCAAACGTGTGTTTGCCCAAGACAAAAGCCACCGCCCACTACCCCAGCTGACATGGCAAGACATAAACGTTCTGGAATCTGTGAACAACGCGCTGAAGCCAGTAGCGGACTTCACAGACATTCTCTCTGGAGAAAAGTACGTAACTGTGTCCTCACTGCTGCCCATGGTGGCCCATTTTGAAGGTGTGCTGGAGCCGTCAGAAGATGATTCCAAACTTACAGCCGACCTGAAACGTGTTATCCTGGAGCAGATGGAAGGCAGATATGATGATGACACTATCCAGAGAACGATGCGTAAAGCAACACTGCTTGACCCAAGGTACCGTGGGGACCATATGAAACCTCCCGAACTTCAATCTACAAAATCAGAAATGATGGAGGAGATTATGAGAGAGATTGCGCTGTCGCTGCCAAGGCCAACACCAGGTCCCTCGCATGATGGAAAAGATGGAGAGGAACCAGACGCCGGCGTTGCCACCGTGCCCAAGAAAAAAAAGTGGTCTTTGGGCAGCCTTCTTGCGAAGAGAGCAGCCACAGCAGCTGCAGCCACGCTCACTGATGAGCAAAAGGTCGAGTCAGAAATGACCATGTACCTGCAGGAAATGGCCATCGACGGGGAAGAGGACCCACTGACTTGGTGGAAAACGAACGAAAAAAGGTTTCCGTTCAAGGCCAGATTAGCACGTAAATATTTGTGCATATGTGCTACCAGTACTCCATCAGAGCGGGTCTTCAGCACAGCGGGGAATGTCGTTACTCCAATCCGCAGCTTATTAAAACCAGACAAAGTGAACATGTTGGTATTTCTAGCCAGAAACATAGAAATTTAAACATCGTAGGTCTATGTAAATCTAGCGTTCTGAGGTTCTGAGGTCTATGTATGTAAATCCCGCGGTCTGAGTGTTGTTCCCGTTTTCTTGTTCTTAATTCGTTGTTCTTCTGTGTTTTAATAAATTTGTGTTATCAGAATCACCTTCATTCTTTCATTTGATTTGACATTTGACAAAGGTAGGCCTATTTATTAACCAGACAAAAGTTATGTAACTTTCGCAGAATTCTGGGTTTATTTTAGGCTGAACTGTCTCTTCAGTGCATAATAGCCACAGCCACACCACATATGAGCACGATCTCCCAAGACACTACAATAGGCCGAATTAATTAATAAGGGCTGTTTTCTTGTACAAAATTAAATATTTTCATTTAAATGTAGTGTTAGACATGTAAAAAAGACAAGATTCGTTCAAATCCAGCTCAGACATGACATAAAACTGTAGCTTACTATAATTGTTGTAGCCATTAAACAATGTTTTTTTTCTTTCATATTTATGTTTAAATATTATATAATTATTTTTAAATTTCATCTGATTATGATAGACTATAAGTGCAAAGATGCGAGTGGGTCAGAAATGATTTTGGTGGTTATATTTAGTTTAATATTAAGTTTTGTTTTGTAAAAAGCCTTTCTTTCGTTTTGTACAAATTGTCTCTTAATTTTAATATAGATTTCTTCGGCCAATTGCATGTATTTAATAAATAAGAAGCAAATAAGTAGACTATGAGGTCGCGAAGCGATAATTGCTCATGAACTGGAGCACGTCTCAAATAAACTGAAACTCAGCAGGTTTGCCTTACAGACATGAGAAATATGTAGCCTAATATGTGTAGAGACGAAAAGATTTAAATAAGCATAGTGCAGTGTTCAGAGCTCACAGTAAACAACCAGCTTGATACAGATGGATCACTACTTTAGCAGTTCGCCGCACTGATATCAGTGAGCGAGGAGTGGAGCGGGGAGCGGGAGATGGTAAACACGGAGCTGGAGCGGAGTGATTCTTGAATGCATAGGGAGTGGAGCGGGGAACGGGAGATGGTAAACCCGGAGCTGGAGCTGGAGCGGAGTGATTCTTGAATGCATAGAGCGGAGGGGAAATTGCCGCCGCTCTACTCCGCTCACATACTCGACTCGCAAGACTCGCAGCGGGGCGGGAGCAACACGATGGTGTTTCTCCATCGTGATGTTGGTCAACCATCGCCGATGGACGATGATATCGTCCATCGGCACAACCCTAGAACAAATGCTTTTCTAAAAATCTATTTATGCACAAGTTAAATGGAAAACTCTTTACACACAACAAAACTAACCACCAGTAAGACAAAAATGGCAACCAACACAACAATTCTAAAAATCTATTTATGCACATAACACTAACAGAAGAAGTCACAGTCTCCTGCGATGTAGACACTAGACCACCCACACTACCACTTTCTGTACCTGTCCCATGTGTGCTGCAGGCCGAGTGGTGAATGTGTCCAGCTTTGTGGGCTCTCGGACCCTGAACCAGTGCAGTAAAGAACTGCAGGAGCGCTTCCGCAGTGAGGACATCACAGAGGAAGAGCTGGTGGGGCTGATGAAGATGTTTGTGGAGAAAACCAAGACAGGCAAGCACAAACAGGATGGCTGGCCCGAAATGGCTTATGGAGTGTCCAAGACTGGGCTGACGGTAGGATGCATCGGTCTGTAGGCCTCCGAGTAGAATGATTGTAGAGTTAACACAACTATTTGTCTGTCTGCAGACACTGTCCATGATTCTGGCTCGCCGTCTGTCCAAGGAGAGACCAGGTGACAGTGTAAGTGGTGGAGTTTATGACAGACGTTTATCGTTTGAACCACTGTAGTGTGTGGTTTTATTTTGACAGTTTCCCCCACCCCCACAGATCTTGCTGAATGCATGCTGTCCAGGCTGGGTGCGCACAGACATGGCTGGTCCCAAAGCTCCCAAGTCTCCAGACGAGGGCGCCATCACTCCGGTCTACCTGGCCCTTCTACCGCCTGGAGCCACAGAGCCCCACGGAAGGTTTGTCTCTGAAAAGGAAGTCCAGCCGTGGTGATGAGAGGACTACAAGGACCCTCGGTGTCTTTAACAAGGCATTAAGCAATACTAAATAATACACCACTTATTGAAAATATAATAGTTTGCAATCAGGTCTGTATTAATAAATGGTACGGACGGTTGAAAATTTGAAGTAGTGCTTATTTCTTACAACTTCTATGTTTCTGATAAATACTTGTGATTGTATAAGACCAAAGTCTGGTTTTCCCAATAGGTTTTGGCACCTCTTTATTTTCTGACTGAACTGTATATTTGCATATTTGTGTCCGTCTCACTAGGCCTTTTTATATTACAGAAATGTCTGTATTTTTCTACACAAACTCCAATACCCTTCCATCAAATATTTTGTCAATTAAAAATTCTGTTCTGCTGTGCTTATTCCATTAAGAAAACATGTGTGTGTCAGTATTATAGGTGTGTGTGTGTGTCAGTGTTACAGTGTGTCTGTCAGTTACAGGTCAGTGTTACAGGTCAGTGTTACAGGTGTCTGTCAGTGTCAGTGTTACAGGTGTGTGTGTGTCAGTGCTACAGGTGTCTGTCTGTTACAGGTGTGTGTGTGTGTGTGTCAGTGTTACAGTGTGTCTGTCAGTTACAGGTCAGTGTTACAGGTGTCTGTCAGTTACAGTTATGTGTGTCAGTGTTACAGGTGTGTGTGTGTCAGTGCTACAGGTGTCTGTCCGTTACAGGTGTGTGTGTGTGTGTGTGTCAGTGTTACAGTGTGTCTGTCAGTTACAGGTCAGTGTTACAGGTGTCTGTCAGTTACAATTATGTGTGTCAGTGTTACAAGTGTGTGTGTGTGTGTGTGTGTCAGTGCTACAGGTGTCTGTCTGTTACAGGTGTGTGTGTGTGTGTCAGTGTTACAGGGTGTCTGTCCGTTACAGGTGTGTGTGTGTGTGTGTGTCAGTGTTACAGGTGTGTGTGTGTGTGTCAGTGTTACAGGTATGTGTGTGTGTGTGTGTGTGTGTGTGTGTGTCAGTGTTACAGGTGTGTGTGTGTGTGTGTGTCAGTGTTACAGCTGTGTCTGTCAGTTACAGGTGTATGTCAGTGTTACAGGTGTGTGTGTCAGTGTTAGTGTGTCTGTCAGTTACAGGTGTGTGTGTGTGTCAGTGTTACAGGTGTCTGTCAGTTACAGGTGTGTGTGTCAGTGTTACAGTGTGTCTGTCAGTGTTACAGGTGTGTGTGTGTGTCAGTGTTACAAGTTTGTGTGTGTCAGTGTTACAAGTGTGTCTGTCAGTGTTACAGGTGTGTCTGTCAGTGTTACAGGTGTGTCTGTCCGTGCACTGTGAAAACTCCTAACCCAACGTTTGCTCAAACACAACATTAAAAGTAGACAGTGGTCTGTATCCAAGTCATCTCGATCTTTCTCACTAAATCCTTCTCAGACTCCGGGTTTTGTCGAGACTGGCCTTGTGAGCTCAAAGGCGAGCAGCTGGCTCTGTGGAGCTTGTCCCGGCTCCCGTTACGGCTAAATACTTAGCCCGCTGTGGAGACAGAGAGCTTGCATATAGGCTAGAGGTTCACAAAACCACTGAGATTGTAGCAACCAGCAACTCTGGGTTTGGGGCTCAGTCTTGGGACAATTGAGGGTTCTGGTCCGACTTTCTTTTTCCAGTGCTTTTTATATAATTATTGTTTAACGTACTAATGGTACTATCATTATTATTTTCTTCAAAATAAGAGTAATGTCCTTAATGCTAACTCACACCAAGCGCACCGCGTGCGGCAAAAAATACGCCACCATTATTTTCCATAGGACCACTCACAGTGGGCACTGGGCAACGGCGCTCGACGCGGCTATTCTATTTTGAATTGTCGCCGCGCCTGAATAAACAACTTGTTCCTTGTTTCTGCTGTGAATGAGAGAACATTCTCTGCTTTGAACGATAGAGAGAATCACATATAAACACAGCATTGAAGCATGATACACACCAGGAAACACGGAGCAGTTCACAGCAGCAGCTCAGCTCCAGCTCCACTGTATCTCAGGGAACCAGTGTTAATTTTGTTGACAAAAACTATGACAAAAAATTTTGTCAACAAATGTTTTTTGCGGACAAAAACAAAACAAAAACTAAATAAAAACACATTATAATGACTAAAACGATAACTAAATAGACTGACATTTTTGCCAACAAATAAAAGACGAGACGAAAACAACTTGTGACAAAAAACAGTCAGGAGAAGGAATAGATTAAGTGGTGGGCGGGATGAGTCAAATAAGCCAATCAGAGCGCGACTTGTTGCAGTGCTGAGAAGCTAACCGGAGACGCATGAAGACGACGGAGCAACAAATGGTTAGCATTAGATCTTTTGGCAATGTCAGCCCAGTTTGAGTTTTCGTTTTTTAAGGGTCAGCAGCCCTTGTTGTCAAAGGTTTTGGGACCACTTATTGTCCATGAGGCCACCCCACCCCCACATCTGGTGGCCCTGGTAGTCAGCCCTGGGGCCCCCTCCCAGGCCTTGTTAGTAAGTCAGTTTCTCGTTTCTCTTTTGAGTGCGCTGGAAGCCTGTCTCTTCCCTGTGTTCACAGGATTCATTTTCAACTTTGCCGCTAGCATTGCTTAGTTTACTTACAGCGGCAAATCAGAAAGTGAGAACCAGGTCAATTGTCAGGTGCATTATGTCAGGTCTGCGGAAACAGAGGGAGTTTTGATCCTGAAACTTTCTCATTTAATTGACTGTACAGGCTCGTTCTGCACATCAGGCTGTTGCTGATGCATGTTTTTTTTTTATTTGAACCATCAAAACCTTTGTAAAGTACCTTTTAAAAAGTTACTCATCAAATATCTACTTTCTTCAAATATCTTGGCCTCAGATGTGGTTTGGTTGTTAACAAAAAGTTTATTTGTCAAATTTTATACAAAAAAATATATAATATTTTATCTCAGAGTATTTATTTGTCATTTTCTGCTCAAGGAATGGTCTCTTTTTACCATGTTTCGTGCCTCCATGCCGTGGTTGTCAAGTCAAGTTGAACAGTGCATATTTAGGGGCGTTTCAGTCCTCTGGATTTATCAACAGGCGGTCGTGCATACACCAGGTTTGGCCCGGTACGCATAGTTTCAAAAATCCCATGCGCTCTGTCGTATAGCCACTTTTACACACAGATCTGCACCCGTTTTTAAGCAACTTTGATAAATGAGGACCACTAAGAGCATGGTATTCAAGAGCACTGATATGTTAAAGGCTTATGAAACTTAATTAGGAAAACTGTTTGACCTTCTGTAAAGTCTGTTGCTACGAATATAGTCCACATTTGGGTTTTATTGAATTTATGGAAAACAAAATGTTTTGTAATACGAGGAAATTAATGGGATTAAATATTGTTGGGAAAAATATTGTTTCAAGTAAACAGGAAAACTGAAATGAAGACAGATGAAAATAAACAACAACCAAGGGTTTATTAAAATTGTATTTTATAATCAAGGTACAATATCTGACCACTATAATAGATGCTGACGGGTGTCATCTATACAATACAGATTTTCATTTACCTAAGTGCGTTACTTCTAGAGCCCAATTCTGTCTGAGATATAGATGATATAAACTGTAAAGTCAATTTAATTAGTTAAAAGAGTTTAAACAGTTAAAACAATCTTGGATGATTGTAGAGATGTTTATTTGAGAAACCTGGAGTTAATAAGAAATAAGTAAATAAAAGGTTATTATTTGACATTTAAAATCTTTGTGTTTCACTCACAATTTCATTTTTTCACCATTTCACTATTTTATTTTATTTTTGGGGATTTATTATTGTAATGTTTTGGATTAATAATTATTGTGAGTACTAGGAGGACTAACACACTAGTCTGTCTTTTTAAACAGAACATTGCTTTTATTACGAAGTGGCTCAGTGGTAGAGCAGTCGTCCTATAACCGGAAAGTTGGCGGTTCGATTCCTGCTCTGCCCTGTTCATACTTTCGTTGTATCCTTGGGCAAGACACTTAACCCACCTTGCCTCCAGTGTCCGTAGCTCTGGTGTATAAATGTGTGTGACTGTAGAGGTGTGTTTGGTGGTGGTCGGAGAAGGTTGAGCGCCGTTTGTATGGCAGCCCCCATCTCTGTCTGCCCCAGGGGTGAATGTGTGTGAATGGGGTGAGTGGAAGCACGATGTAAAGCGCTTTGGGTGCCCCGAGAAGGGTGCAAAAAAGCGCTATATAAATGCATGCCATTTACCATTTATTATGCTAAAATGCCAAATTAGTAAAATGTGGACCACTTGAACAGCAGAGCCTTGACATTTTGCAAGTGACCAATGGTTGTTTTCCATTCTATTTAGAGGTCATTTCATAGATTATAGTTATTTTTCAGATAGATGGATGAATATATTTTTTTTCTCCAAACACCTGCAGTGTAATTGCATCAAATCTTTAGAACATAAAGATAAAAAGTTGAAGAATTCCTTTAGCATTTTATTAAATTAACAATAATGACTATTAATGGTTGCCATTTTGGATAACAAAATAATAATAATAATAATAGAGTGTTTTTTGTTGACAAAAACTATGACGAAAATATTTTGTCAACGAAGGTCAACAAATAAAAGACATGACAAAAACAACTTGTGACAAGAAACAGTCAGGAGAAGGGAAAGATTAAGTGGCGGGCGGGATGAGTAAGCCAATCAGAGCGCGTCTTGTTGCGGTCCCAAGAAGCTAAACGGAGACGGAAAATATATTTATGTGTTTATTACAAAAATAGAACCAAAAAATACCAAGTAAAATAATTCAAATATGAAGTTTTATCCAGAGACTCAAAGCGCTCACATTCGATATTAACTCCAGTCACACTCTTGTGGTGGTAAACTACGTCTGTAGCCACAGCTGCCCTGGGGCAGACTGGTAGAGACAAGGCAGCCATTTTGCACCTACGGCCTCTCCGACCACTATTAAAATGAGCCTAACTCTAAAATACTAGAAAAATACCAAAGCTATCCAAGTTTATCAAAAGGTATGTAGCTGGGGCCAATGGTGATAAGCAATCTACTCTGAGGAGGTGCCACCTTATATTCACTAAACTTGTGAGCCAGTGCACTCTCACATGCATAGGGGGAATTCCTCATCCATGTACCTGGCTCATCCCCCAGAAGAGCCCAGCTTAAAAAAATATGGAAACCAAAATGAACCCTTTACGCACCAAAGTTGCAGAAGTGCTACACGTTGTGACAGGTGGATAGAATTTAATTGGTGAGGGCTCTACGTTGGTGAGAGTAGAAATTGTGAGACAAGAACGTGTGTGCCAAAGGAGTGGTTCCATTTACTGCAGACTCGGACTCCGGGGGACAACATTTACGTTCTGACATGTAAGTCTTGTTAGTATGATTGAGTCTATGCTTGTCAAATGAAATGTGCTACATAAATTAACTGTATTATTGTTATTATTGTTATAAACTAAGGGAAAGTGAGGATAGCAGCCAGAGTGAAGGTGCCAGTGGACTTGAGGGGTTTTCCAGCCATGCTGCTGTTCCAATTTCTAACAGTCTGCACAGGAGGGGAGGGAGAGGAGTCAGGTTTGGGAGAAGAGAAGATTCACTGGCTAAAAAGGGGAGAGAGATCTGACTGAGGCGCAACCCATCGATTTTCTGTTCCGCTTTTGGATTGACAATTTTTGGAACCTTGTTACAAATGAGACTAACCGTTCTGCTTATCAGGTTTTATCCTCAAAACAGCTGAAGCCACAGTCCAGGTTTCATAAGTGATGTGTGTCTGAAATGAAGGCGTTTCTGGCTTTGCATCTGTCTATGGGTCTTGTCAAGAAGCCAAAGATTGAAGATTATTGGGCATCATTTTGACCAACATATAACCCTGGTTTTGCCAAGGTAATGTCTAGGAACAGATTTGAAAGCATCCTGTCTTTCTTGCATTTTGCCAATAATGAGTATGTGAAAAAAAAAATCAGCCAGGACATGACAGACTCTTCAAAGTGCGTGAAATAATTGGAACAATAATCCCTCGCTTTTCAGCAGTGAACAGCCCTCTCAGGGAACTTTCCTTAGATGAGATCACAAAAGCATTCAAGGGAAGATCAACTCTAAAACAGTATAATCCCAGAAAACTGGATAAATATGTCTACCGAGCATACGTATTGAGTGAAAGGCTCCTAGGGTATGTTTTGCAATGGTTATTACTAGGGCTGCCCCCAAATAGTCGACTAAACGTTAGTCGATATGAAGAGGGCTTGGTCGAATACATTTTCATTAGGTGGTTAGTCGCAAAAAAAAAAAAAAAAAAATCACGTGAAAAAATTATGCTTCGCAGTCAGTGTATGAAATGACATCAAAGCAACGAGAGATCAACAAGATCTCGTGCCTCGCGGTATACCAAAGCACACTTGTGGGAGAGGTGTCTGGCTGATGCTAATAATTATGTCAGGAAAAAAGTCCAAAGTGTGGGATCATTTTGAAAAGTTGAAGGACGACCCTAAAAAGGCTGTTTGCAAACTCTGCAGGCAAACATTTGCCTATCACTCGTCAACATCGAATATGTCTTATCATTTAAAACATGTAAGTAGTAACGTTAACCACCACATGGCCCCTCGTTTTAACAATAAGGATATGTTCTGCCCGTTCTTGGGATGTGGTATTTGGGTGGTGCGGGTTTGTACTTTGGCTTGCAGCGCCCTCGTGTGGTTGCGCAGTGCTATTGTTATAAATTGGTGAACTAAGTAAAAACCCAAGATGGCCGAACGTAACATCTTGACGGTTACGACTTGCTCTTGTTGAAAGTTCAAGTTCCCTTAAAATATGTTGTTGCCTTGGACTATATTTGTCCGTGAGTATTGTGATGTAAGAAATGTTTGTTTTTTATGAGATTTACGTTAGTTGAAATGCTTAAATGATATGTTAGCACAAAATTAGCAATCATTAGCATATGTTACGTGAGCTATGTATTAATGTCCAGGTAATATGACATTTTGTATTATTTCAGTTTTACGGTTGGTCGAAGAGGACAATGGTTGAATGCCATTCTCTAACAAATCAGCAAAAAGTAACAAAGTCTGTTCATTGGAGCGCCGTTATCTCGCAGTCTAGCCCTGCAAAGACAGTAGCTTGGGGCGAGGACAGCACAGGATATAAACACATTTGCGCTGTTAACTTAATGCTTTACTATTTTGTTTTAAGCGCTTAATTTTCATTGTGAACGCGCTAATATCATGCTTTAGCATTTTCTGTCATATGGAAGTGTTAAACTTCAACTTGGACTATATCTTTCCATGTATATACGCAAGTTTTTATATTAATATCATAAATGAACGATTATTCGACTAATCGCTAAAATGCAGGAGTGTTAGTCGACTAGGAATATCTTTAGTCGGGGGCAGCCCTAGTTATTACACACGGGACAGTTTACTCATGCAGCCGGTGACATAAGTGCCACCCACTCCCAGTATACAGTGCCTTGCGTAAGTATTCGGCCCCCTTGAACTTTGCAACCTTTTGCCACATTTCAGGCTTCAAAGGTGGCGCTACAAAGTATTAAGTTAAGGGGGCTGAATAATTTTGCACGCCCAATTTTTCAGTTTTTTATTTTTTAAAAAAGTTTGAAATATCCAATAAATTTCGTTCCACTTTACGATTGTGTCGCACTTGTTGTTGATTCTTCACAAAAAATTACAGTTTCATATCTTTATGTTTGAAGCCTGAAATGTGGCAAAAGGTTGCAAAGTTCAAGGGGGCCGAAGACTTTCGCAAGGCACTGTAACTACAAAGGCCATCAATTATTCATGGACAGTTATTATGTCACCAGCCATTGCCAGTAAATTAGCTGAAAGGGAGACTGGTTTATATGGGACAGTAATGAGCACAAGAAAATGAATGCCAAAATGCCTAAGAGAAGATGCTTTATGGTTGAAACAAAGTGATGGGCCAGTGTTTATGAGGAAGGGCAAACTGTTGGGTTGTGCATGGCAGGACACTACAACATTACAATGTTATCAATTCTTCACAGAAATGACGTAACAGCATCAGGACAAAAAAAAAACAAAACAGACTGGTTCTTGCAAAATAAATAGACCTGTGTGTGGGATAAGTAGATAGATCTAATTAAAGGATTAAAATGTACCTAGTTCCACATCGGTCAAGAAAATGGTACAACTGCATTTTCAATGCTATTCTAAGCATCAGTGTTGTCAACATCACACATCACTAAGTTTACCCCAAACCCACACAAGTCACTAACATCCAGGACATTATCACTGCACTACTGGCAGGTCACGCCAAGATGGAAAGTAGCAATGGGGGGCGGCTTTCTGCAGAGGGGGAGAGATGAGAGAACAGGGCTATATGCAAATCAAAAGCAAAACTGCAAAAAGCAAAAAACAAACCTACTGGCTATTGCAGTCTGCACAGGCGCGCACACATCCATTGTGATAGAAAACGATCTGACGGTGGTAACCGGCCAAATAGCTTTAATTCAGCAGTGGCCAGGGCGAGGTGGTTGAAATGGTCACTTTGTGTGGGGGTTTTGTTAAGAATATCAAATAAAAACAGAAGTTAAAGGCAAATTTGCAAACCGGTGGCGGAGCTGATAAGCGGTGACATGACAAACAATTATATCCCTAATTCAAATTCTAATTCAGTTTTTGTGAAATATCAGTAATTTTAATAACTGAAGTTTTGCAAGCACCAGTATCTTGTTGTTGCTGTAAGAAAAAATCAGCTTCCTCCATGTTTGTTTGGACTCGACTCACAAATGCTCACTTTATTGGCAACAGCCAGAAATTGCAGGTCTGTTGCTAGAAGGCCCGGTTTAGATCCAGGTAAGTTTAGTTTGAGTTTTGAGTTTTCCATCTCCAGAAACTGGTTTGTTGTTGAGTGGATTTCATCGCCAGGGTAACTTACAGCCAGTGGTGCAAAAAGTGGGTATGCGTTATATGCGGCGCATATTTTTTATTTTTTTTTTTATAAATATATTGTACACGCACACAGTTGATGTCAAAAGATCGATAAAGCAAGAAAGCTGTCGGGAGCTAAAAAATAGAAAGAAAAAAAAAAGAGTGAAAAGGAGATGGCATGTCAAGGTATGGGACAGCAGATAAACAAGTGGATGGTAAAAGACAACAGGTAACTAGGATTTAAAGTGTGACCTCTGTGCTTGGAGGCTTGCAATCTTTATGTTAACAGAGTAGCTAGCGTTTGCTAACACTGGGAATATAGCAGCCAAATGGGGTTTAAATTAAGACTAGCTTAATGTGCAAAACCGAGGTTGCTGAGCTGAAAAGTGGAAAATATAAGATAGCATGCCATGTACAATAAATGACAATAATTTTGTAAACAACTAATGCAATATCTCTGGTTTACCATGGAATCATGCATAGATTTGCTAATCTTGGAGGCTTTCAAATATTAATGTTAACAGACTGCTAAGTGTTTGCTAACTTTATTAATTACTGTTGCTGATAGCTACATTTAGATTTTGGTACCAATCCCATGCATGACATACCACGATTTTATTAAGATAAAAAAAAAACAACTGTCAATAAGTCTGGTTTACCATGGAACCATCAATAGATTTTGTTTTACCATTAGCTATTGATGTTGTATGCTGTGCTGTCAGACATACAGGCTATAGTTATCTGTTGGGTGACATGGAAGCTGTAATTACAGGCTCACATCTCTGTAGCGTACTGTGTAATGTAATAGAAATATTAATTTATCAATTTGGAAAATTATCAATTAATATTTTTATTATCAAAATTATTGTCTCGTTGAGGGCACCACCCAGATAAGTTCTGGGAAACTGATTATATTGACTAAGTCTCAATTAATCTGAAGGAATAGAATTCGAACTGTTTTCGGAATACGTCTTATTATAAACATTAAAACACCAAATCAAGATCTTTAACGTTTTATGGGGTTTTATTAAAGATTATACAAAATTAACATATTAATGGGAAATGATGGGGATAGGACACAAAGGGAAAATTATTGACAGATAATGAGAATGATTAAACAGAATAACATTTACTGACTAGAAATTTGTGGAGTGAAAGGGGAGTTTGAACCATTAAATCTGCCTTTTTCCTAAAGGGTGTTTACGGGATTTTAAAGGGGAGTAGATGAAGGTGTAGTGACTTGAGCTTATAAAATACAGTTTAAACGCCAAAACTCCTGCTGTGTCACGTGCGGCTTACTTGGTTCGCTGGTACTGGCCCAGTTCGATTTCCGTCACAGGTCCAAAGTTTTGCTTCGGGCCTCTGAAGCGGCACGTCTGGGTTAGAAGGGACCGCTCTCACAAGGTGTCCGTCACGTGACGATGCCGCGGGCTGGTCAGCGGGGCGGCCGGGAAACGGAGTTGAGGAAAGGCGTCAACTGTATAAAGCCGTATAAGTCTATTTCTGCCTTTGGCATTAGGCAGGAACAGATTGGAGTCTTTGAAAAATGTCGCTAGACCACTGGAAAAGGGGTCGTTCCTCTGGCTTAAAACGGCTTTGCGGGATTTGGTTCAGTCCGGTATCTCGTACAGAACTACAAATTCCCTTCCGTCTCCTGGAGATGACGTCAAAAAGAGAGTCTTACAAAAATATGCAACGTGTGGCGTTAAAAAGAAAAATCGCGTTGTATGGTGGGTACAACGGGTCTAGAAAAATTTAAAGACAAGAGGAGTTTATAGAGAAGAGTCCGCACGCATACAAGATTGCTCGGGACAAAGAGAAACGTAAGAGCGTAAGAGAAGAGCTGGAGAAGAGCTAAGACAGAGATTTCCGGTGTGCGCACACGTTTTTGTCTGCGGCTTGAAGGGGCGTGTTTTGGAGCACGGCCTGGGGCGTGTTTGGGGAAAGTTTATCCCAACTAAATTTTAATTCAAATAACCCTTTTACCTTCCACAAAGTAACATTGAATATTTAAACACATATAAATCCACATCGCTTTGTACCGTAGGATTCATACATAGAAAATATATTTTAGGGATGCACCGAAATGAAATTCTTGGCCGAAGCCGAATAATAATGAAAAGTCCGTATACAGAATACGAGCGTGTTTCACATTTTTCCATTTATTTTGCCAATTTTTTCACCATTACAATAATTAAATAGTAAAAATTTGCTTTTTACTATTTTGTGTTGCTTTTCAGATAAAAAAATCAAATAACAAAAATACAATTTCAAAATATTTATTTAACTAACAATGAGCAATACATTTGTTATGGTATTTATTAATCTTCCTTAATGTAAGATAATAAAAAAATATTTAGTTCATGTTAGTATGAGTGCATTCACAATTTTAACAAATAGGCCTACCACTTTTGATACTTTTTAATTCAAAAATTACAAATGTGATACTTAATTTTAATACTGTATTAGTAAATGTTAACATTAAGATTAATAAATGCTGTTAATAAGGGGTTTTCATTGTTAGTTAATGTTAAAAATAGAAACTACTTATAAAGTGTTACCATAATCCAAAATATAAATAAAATCTTAAATTAATTTCCCATACAAGTAGCATACCTGCGTGCCATCTGCGCCAGGTCAGGAAAGCGGCCTTGATTGGTCCTCCAAAATTCGAGAGGGTTATTGCTCGTGGGAGGGGCTTCTGAGAGATACCCATCCAACTGTTGAGCAGTCGAGCTTGTCCTCTGTCTTGCAAATGGATTATTCTCTTGGAGGATCTCATCGTCAGACAGCGAGACTGTGCGCGGCTCATCTGTAGTACGAGCCCGTTTACTCTCTGCGCTGTTTTCATCTCCTGCGCTGTGCATCACCTGACCGTCTCCATTACCTAGCGGCTTTCCCAAATCCAACTCGGCCTGGATTATTTCTCGTGTGTGCATCTTTTTCCCCACATCCAAGTAATGATCTTTAGGCTATATCGTGGATCAAGCACAGTCGCGATGCTGTACAGGGGTTCTGAGTCCGCCTGACTAAATCGTGTGCTGACAGCTTCTAAGAGCGCACTTTTAGTTGTTTTCACTCCGTGGTCTGTTTCACTTGAAGTAGGTACGTTTTTGCAGATGCACCCCATCTGGACAATTCAGCAGAACAATGTCTGCAAACGGCCGTTTTTGCCTCTTTCTCTGACACTTTAAAGTGCTTCCACACTGCTGACATGTTTGCTGCATAAAGCCCGCGCCTCTCACTCTACGCGGGTTATTTCATTGCGTCATTAAAAACGTCATTGTTCGGCAAAATTTATTCGGCCTATTTACTTATTCGGCCGAACACCGAAAGTGCTTTTTTTGGCTATTTTCGGCCGAATAATTTCGGTGGCCGAACATTCGGTGCATCCCTAATATATTTTTAAGCATATCATGGAAACATGTATTCATTTCAATTTATTAACAATGCGAAAGAGGAGAGGGATTCTTCTTGTTCTCTGTCGGGGAGCAACCCTGTAAGGGACACGTTAATCCAATCATTTAAACATTTTCCTTTTAATTAAAACAAGAATGTTCGTTTATGTGAAGTCCAAGTCCTTTGGAAACCTTTCCGTCTAAAAGGGAAAAGTCATTTGGTTTGATGAAAGACTTAGCGGCGTTCATCCATACTGTCGCTAGAGGTCAGTATGGTATCATCCAGAAAGCTCAGATTCCTTGACCTCAAAGGTCTTTCGTTAGTGTTTGGCTGGTACTAATACACAAAAATCGAATTTCAAAGAGCCGTAACTGTCACGTCCTGGGCCCAGCCAGTCTAAAGGTTTGGAGATAACACCTTTTGTCTGCTCTGGAATGTAGAAAACAAAGTCGTTAATTAGGGTTACCCCGGAGTTCCTGTTCTTTATGAAAACAACCGGCCAGCTGTTTCGCATTAACGGGGGTTGTTAAAATCCTTTTCTGTTGGTAAAGCAAACACTTTCTGAGTCTGAAAAAGGGGTTTTACAGCATAAATTGTCAGTCCGTGACATTTATTGCTGGTCAACCTTTGTGCGATACATATAAAAAACTTTGTCCTTCACCCTCCGCGGGTGGTCTCATCCTTCGAGCTCGGGTCCTCTACCAGAGGCCTGGGAGCTTGAGGGTTCTGCGCAGTATCTTTGCTGTTCCTAGTACTGCACTTTTCTGGACCGAGATGTCTGGTGTTCTTCCAGGGATCTGCTGTAGCCACTCTTCCAGTTTGGGGGTTACTGCCCCGAGTGCTCCGATGACCACAGGCACCACTGTCGCCTTCACCCTCCAAGCCTTTTCCAGCTCTTCTCTGAGCCCTTGGTATTTCTCTAGTTTCTCATGTTCCCTTTTTCTGATGTTGCAATCACTTGGTATTGCCACGTCAACCACAATGGCTTTCCTCTGCTGTTTGTCCACCACCACAATGTCTGGTTGGTTCGCCATTACCATTCTGTCAGTCTGAATCTGAAAGATCTTGGCTCTGTCATTCTCTACTACCTTTGCAGGTGTTTCCCACTTTGACCTTGTGGTTTCCAGTCCGTACTCTGTACAGATGTTCCTGTACACTATTCCAGCCACTTGGTTATGGCACTCCATGTATGCTTTCCCTGCCAGCATCTTACACCCTGCAGTTAAGTGTTGGATTGTCTCAGGGGCCTGTTTGCACAGCCTACACCTTGGGTCTTGTCTGGTGTGGTAGATCTGGGCCTCTATTGCTCTGGTGCTCAAGGCCTGCTCCTGTGCAGCCATGATGAGTGCCTCTGTGCTGTCCTCCAGTCCGGCCTGTTGGTAGGATTTCTTGATATCAGCCACTTCAGTTATGTTCCGGTGGTACATTGCATGTAGGGGTTTGTCCTCCCATGATGGTCCCTCCTCCAGCACCTCTTCCTTTGTTCCCCATTGCCTGAGACATTCACTGAGCATGTCATCTGTTGGGGCCTTATCTTGATGTCATCCATGTAGAGGAGGTGACTAATGGTGGCCCCATTCCTGAGTCGATATCCATAGCCAGTCTTGTTGATTATTTGGCTGAGGGGGTTCAGACCTATTATGCAGAACAGCAGTGGGGACAGAGCATCCCCTTGGTATATGCCACATTTGATGGACACAATATATATATACATATATATTTATATATATATACAGTATATTATATAAACTGTGTATATATAATATAAACATGGCCAATGGACAATGTTAGTAGGAACTAGAGAGCGCTCTAGAATGTTTGGTAGTAACATTTTTACTAGTATTGGCCATTGAGAGCTGGTTCCTACTTGGAATTGTTATAAAAATTTAGATTCTTTTATTTCTTTTTGTTTCTTTATTGGAATCTGATCATAACGTTAGTGCTTGTCAATTTGTGACTGTTTTTTTATTTGTTAACATTGTTAATAATATATATGTACATACCGTAAAGTTATGGTAGGCCTACAGTGGCTGATATACTTTAAAATAAACCTTTATTATTTACAGCCCGTACATAATGATGTCCGGCTCACTTATTTATTTATTTATTTATTTTCTGGTTGTCTGGTGGTCCAGTAAATATAGGTCACTTGAATTTGGCTTACACCTACGTTTTATTACAAAATGTGCAAATTGTTTTTGATTCATTTTCATATTTTTGCGTAATTGTTTTCAACAGTTTTACATGTTTTAATGTCGAAACAATTTACACTTAGTGTAAAACATCATGAAATATGTCGAGTTTGCCATGAGTTTTTAAGTTGGTCCATCATCAGAGTCAATTACAATTACTGTCTTAAAATTTATACCATCAATCTTTTTCTCCTCCTGTTTTTGGCTTTGACCTTGTTGCTTCTTGTTTCTCAGCAAAAAAATAGCACTATAGTATTACCCCTATTAATACTATTGGCTGTTCACTGCACAGACACGCCCACTAAGAGAGAAAGTTGAAAACCAGCATTATGCAACAGATAAACCCAAAGTTACCCAGTTTGGATTTGTTTGGTTTTATCAACTCAGAACTTACTCTGCAACTCTGACTTTGTTCAACAGGCTTCTAGCAACTGCCCTCAGGATATTGCGTATGAATGCCACGATAGGCCTATTGACCGGTTTCTTTCAGCTTTCTCCAGGTAGCGTGTAAACACTGTCAATAGTTTGAAAAAAAAGATAGTAAAAAAGATATTTGGGCTAAATATATGATATATTAATTTTAATGGTATTATGGAAGGGTCAGTTCACTTAATCAATATAAAACCGTATTGTGATGAAAGCAGTGATTTACTAGCCTGGCTCCGCCCTCCTACGTACTTCCGCTCAATTTCATTTCGCTTCAGTACTACGTCTGGGATTGCTGTATATTCTTAGGTTTCCAGAAATCAATTTTTTGTAGGACCAATCAGCGAACAGAGGGAGTGGCTGAGAACGATGACGTTGATGTAGTGCGTCAGTTTGCGTTGGATCGACGTTAGCGATTGGCTATGGCAGATCCTGAGTGACTCTGGGCAGATCCAATAGTTTTAAACTTCAACAGAGTTCCCGCATACAAGGAAGTAAACGCTTGTCAATGGAGCGAGGCCAGACTCTCTGTACAAATGAAATGTACGAGAGTCTGGTAGAACCAGGCTAGTGATTTACACCCCTACTTTAGAAATACAATATGTACACAGCATAAATCTATTATGATAGATAATAATTGTAATAAAATGCATTTTGCGTATGATCATATTGGTAGTAGTCTAAAGGCTTAGTAACTCCCCAAAGTGTATGCTGGGAATGAATCTCTCCATTAAATATATACACACACACACACACTTTTATAATATTAATATTATAATAAAATAATTTGAATTATTACGTTTATTTTAACTTCTTGAGGGTTGGGCCATTTACTAGGCTTTTCCCCTCGACATTGCACTGCGCCTACTTCAGAGATCACTGTTCCCAGCTATTTTTGCCTACCAGCAAATGCCTGACCTCTTTAGAAAGCTGAGACCCTGTAGTTTCTTAGGAAACAATCAGAATAATTGTGTGAAGTACTGGCACAGAGTTATAGAGGCTAGAATATTGTTTTTTCTTTCTGCTGGATAACAAGCATCACAACTGACCACATTTCAGCTTCTAGGTCTCTTGATATGACTTTAGAAACACAACTGAGCCCAAGCACCAGGTCTTGTAAAGCTGTGTGCAAAAGCAGATAAATATAGAATGAAATATGAGTACTTTAGACCATTTATTTACCAAGGTATGCTCATGCATTTTGTAAAATGCCCTATCGAAACTCCCCATAGGACTTTTGGTTACCCAAAATACATACTGACAAATTTTTAACAAGCCAAACCGATTGGAAATCATGTGCAACTTAAGTTATATTGAAAAGAAAGAGCAATTCTGCCTCTCCCACTGATGTAAAATTGCTGGGTAGCAGCTAAACTGTAACTACTAACGTTAGGTCTCACTCAAAGCCAGCTAATAACTACAACCACATTCACAAAGACTGTAATTTAGACAAAAAAATTGGTTGTCATAAAATCGTTGTCAGTAAAACTATAACTGAACAGCTCGGTTGTGGTCTCAGCCTTGATAACTTGCACAAGTAACGTTAGCCGTGATACACAACTATGCTGCACGATTAAGTCGTCTTTCGAAAAGAAAAGCTGTAATTTCAACATGTTCACGCATCCAGAATTATAGCCACGTTATTAACGTTTGTAAGAAATCAAACATTTTGTAAATCCGTCAAGAGTTCAGCGAGATAAGAGTATTTGTGTTCGTGCAGATCACTCACCTTACATCAGGTACCACAGAGCCCGGCAGAAAGCTTGCCTGTGACAAGATGGCCGCCGGTGATGACGTTAGAGACTCCGAGGTAAGACATCTAGCCTTTATTATGTATATCTATGGTTACAGAGCTGTTCCATGCAAGAGCTCTTGTCATAGGCTCTTGTCACGTGGTTCACTTTTTTTTCCTTGAATGCGCACAAGGGCTGCGCACGGCTCCTCCCATTTAGTCTCTCGTTGTCATACAGCAACGTTTTCATTTGGTCCATGCTTGACTGCTTTCACTTTCCTCCTGCAGCTCCATTCAACTCAGACCGCAGTTAGGAATACAAAATAGGTATGTAACTTAGTTCTGGTAAATGCAATATAACAATATATAATATAATGTTGGCATATGTAGACTTACTTAATGATTCGCGTTAGTAAAAGAATGCTAAAGTAAGTGGGCGTTATGCAACATTAAGAAAAAATAAGAATATATGAAAAATAATTAAAGAAAAATTCTGATACCGTTTAATGTTCAGTTTTATTTCTAAATACTTTAAAAGTAACGCTCTCAGTTTGTTTTAGCGCGCATTGTTTAGACTAACGTTAACCCTTAGCAGCACTCCGCCCACATTAGTTATTCGGTATAAGGGTCATTTATTGTCTAGCATGACTCTGCATTTTCGGGCTATAGGTAGTTGTCGGTGTTAAATGTTTCTTTGTTTTTGTTTTTTCTTCATATCACATCTCAGGATGGTCTTATAGAATGTGAAAGTGTTGCACCTTCTCTTCACTTAAGCCTATTGCTATCACTAGATAAGATATGACTTTATTGACCCCACAGATGGGAAAATAACTTGTACAGCAGCTCTAAGACAGGTAAAGTGCAAACGGTAAAAGAAAGGTGCCCATACAATAGAATAAAAAAAAAAATATTTATTGTGGTATAGATCAACTAACCCTTCTTTCGATGTTCAAGAAGTTCACTGACTTATCTTTGACATTTCATTGTGTAAAGAAGGTCGTTGGAACTCAAATTTAAATACCCTTCACTGTACAGTCAGTAGAAACTACAATACGATTCTATGCACTTTGTCCAATGTAGTTTTACTTTGTATGCCAAAGTCTATAAATTCTTTTATTTTTTCAAGATATTTTCTGGGCCTTTTAGCCTTTTATTGGTAGTTTTGTGTGTTGTGTAGTTTGCATTTTTGCGACTGCTCTACTAACTGAGGGGTGCCCCCGTCTGTAAAACTTAACTTAACTTTGTGATTCCTACTCGCAGTATTAATTATGTGACTATGTGTCTTTTTGGACAGCCATGGCCACCAGAGTTGCAGTGGTAACAGGTAGTAACAAGGGCATTGGCCTGGCCATCGTCCGTGCCTTGTGCAAGCAGTTTGAAGGCGATGTGTACCTTACTTCCAGAGACGCGTATGTTGCTTGGCACACATACTAATACACTTTTACAGCTTGTGGTTTCCAAACATTTTAAGCAGGGTGCTTCAGAAACTGAAATGTGTATGATGCTTGGGAAATGTATCCTGTTTTTTGTCTGTGAAGGTTCTCAGTCATCTAGGACATCTGGACTCATTTTTTAAATGTTGAAGATGTTTCGTCTCTAATTCCAAATGACTTTATTAATTCCAAGAGACTTCTCTTGTTATCTCTTGTTGAAAAAATAATTTACAGAAAAGATAAAGAATTGATAAAGTCTCTTGGAATTAGAGACAAAACGTCTTCCCCTTATATATATACATGCATATATATTAGGCCTGGGACGGTTACCGCATTACCGCAATACCGCGGTCACGTGGCGCCTACCGCGGGTCTAAACCTGTAACCGTCATCACCGCATAAAAAATAAATAAAAAATTTTGGCCTGCACATCTGAATGCCTTCGGCAGAAGTAAAATGAGCCATTTTAATCTAGATTAATTCCAAGATTACAGTGAGATTAATCTAGATTAAAAAATGTATCTATGCACCTCTAATAGGCTAATAGCATTCCATTTGTATTGACTATTAGGCCTAGAGTACCTGTGTAATGTCTTGTAGCCTATATATTGAATTTCATTTCATTTTACTAAAGCATAAAATACAGGCGGATGACTCATGAGAAAGTCAAGAAAGCAGGACCTCAGTTTTTAATTGCACGTGCTTATTCTGCTTAACACAATTCTCTCACGTGGTTGCGCAGCCGACAATTCCGCATTGAAGTTACTATTCCATCGAAACATGGCAGAGAGGGATAACTTGGTGGCAAAGCCAAATGTCACGTCGCCAATATGGACACATTTTGCAGGTTGCAGTTTACCGCAATACCGCGGGAATTTATTGCTTTTCAACCGCGGTAAGAAAAATTCAATACCGTCCCAGGCCTAATATATATATATATATATATATATATATATATATATATATATATATATATATATATATATATATATATATATATATATATATATATATATATATATATATATAGCGGCTGGTTAGCTCAGCTGGTAAGGACATGGCCTTTCACACGGGGGACCCAGGTTCGAATCCCCCTCGGGGTGCTATCCAGTGTGGGTCCTTAGGCAAGACCCTTCGCGCTACTGCCTACCTCATAATGATGAGAGACAATGAATGCTATGAGATGCCGGATCAGACGTCGCCCGGCCAAACAAGGTCTGCGTCAGGTGTTGGGGAACGTTGGAATGCTACTACTCCAGTAACCCTAGTCAGAGGGGTTACATGAAGAGAATGTGGTATGAATGGTTACTACGAAACCCACAATCCAGGCTTACATCGAAGCAACTAGTAGCTCAGTGTTCTTCTCTGAGCTCATGTCAGGCATCATTGCGGCTAAGATAAGTGGGCACATGGATCAATACATGAGCAAAGCACAGAAGGGCATCGGCAAAGAAACCAGAGGAGCTAAACACCAACTCCTGGTTGACAGAACAGTCACCCAAGACTGCAGAACCCGACACACCAACCTGTGCACTGCCTGGATTGATTACAAGAAAGCATATGACTCAATGCCACACACATGGATCACTGAATGCTTGGAGATGTACAACATCAACAGGACTCTAAGAGACTTCATTGCAAACTCAATGAGGCTGTGGAAAACCACCCTTGAGGCCAATGGCAAGCCACTTGCACAAGTATCCATCAAATGTGGCATATACCAAGGAGATGCTCTATCCCCACTGCTGTTCTGCATAGGCCTAAACCCCCTCAGCCAAATAATCGACAAGACTGACTATGGATACCGACTCAGGAATGGGGCCACCATCAGTCACCTCCTCTACATGGATGACATCAAGCTATACGCTAAGAGTGAGCGGGACATCGACTCACTGATCCACACCACCAGGATCTACAGCTCTGACATTGGGATGTCATTCGGGCTTGAGAAGTGTAGTCGAATGGTGACGAAGAGAGGGAAGGTAGTCCACACAGAAGGGGTCTCACTCCCAGAAGGAACAATAGCAGACATTGAGGATGGTTACAAGTACCTTGGAATACCACAGGCAAATGGCAACCTCGAAGAGGTAACAAGGAAAACAGCAACTGCCAAATACCTCCAACGAGTAAGGCAAGTCCTAAGAAGTCAGCTCAATGGCAAGAACAAGGCACGGGCAATAAACAGCTACGCCCTGCCAGTGATCAGATACCCTGCGGGAATAATAAGGTGGCCAAAGGAAGAGATACAGATCACAGACGTTAAGACACGAAAGCTCCTCACCATGCATGGAGGGTTCCACCCCAAATCCAGCACCCTGAGACTGTACGCTAGCCGTAAAGAAGGACTAGTGAGTGTGAGAGCCACTATCCAGGATGAAACATCCAAGATCCACAAGTACATCAAAGATAAGGCCCCAACAGATGACGTGCTCAGTGAATGTCTCAGGCAATGGGGAACAGAGGAAGAGGAGCTGGAGGAGGGACCATCATGGGAGGACAAACCCTACATGGGATGTACCACGAACATAACTGAAGTGGCTGATATCAAGAAATCCTACCAATGGCTAGAACGGGCCGGACTGAAGGACAGCACAGAGGCACTTATCATGGCTGCCAGTGGTGGACAGTAACGAAGTAAATGTAATTCGTTACTGTACTTAAGTAGTTTTTTCCAGTATCTGTACTTTACTAAGTATTTCCATTAAGGGATACTTTTTACTTTACTTCACTACATTTCAACGTCAAATATCTTACTTTTTACTCAAGTACATTTTGCAAAATTAGTCGTTCCTTGTGTTTCCGTTAAATATTTTTGTAGAAGAAGACCTCAAAGACGCGTCTCAGTGGGAGTGTCAGGACCGGCTCAATAGAAGCCTCATTCTCTACACGCGAGCTGATAAACATGAAAATAACAAATAAAAAATACACCTGTGATGAAGTTTTGGTATTAGTAATGGCTGACTCTGATTCTGAGGGAGAACATCTACCTTTAGAGTCTTTTCAGCCGAGTGAAAGTGAGAATGAGCGAGAGTGAGTGCGTCTGTGACTTGGACAGCGGCGCAGCTGCTCGTGCCTTTTTCAGCGTCTCTCATAAAGCACACGCTGTTTTTCCCACATTTTACCAAACATCAGTGAAAGAAACGGGAGGAAACTAGTCGTGAAGGATGTTGGAAAGGAAGCCGTGAGCGTAGCACCTGCAGCTTTACCTTTAGCACCTGCAGCTTTACCTTTAGCACCTGCAGCTTTACCTTTAGCACAGGTGTTAGAAGCCGGGGCGGGTGTACTGCCGTGGCGCGATAGTGACAGGGAGTTTGGGAATAATGCTTCTATTGACAGCTGTTTGGGACAAATACGTGTTGGACATCCTGACACTTTACCCAGTCGAGGAGGGAGAGCGATAGTCAGCGAGAATGCGCTAATCAAAGCAGCGATCGTAATAAAAGTGATGGCTGTGTGCTGTGCTTTATGAGAGGTCCCACACTCTAAAAACTACTAACTATGCCACATGGATGGATAAGAAAAGATAAAGCAACTGCAACCACACACATACAGTACATGTGTATATTTCTCATAACTATTTGCATACGTTTTACTAGTTATGGTTTATTAGAAGTTGTAGTTATTCTTTATTTCAGAAAAAGAAAAAAAACTATTCTAATATGTTCATTAGTGTGTAAGTACTGAAAAAAACATAACCACCAATATATAATGTCATAGTATGCAAATTATATGCAAATTAGATGCTTAAAATTTATTTACTTAAATACTTTGGGTCATACCTGACATTTTTCTAGTTTAGAGTAGGACTCTATCTCTTATCATTTTCAAACCACAGCCTTTTGAAATTTGGATCTCAAAAATCTGTATTTTTTAAATAATTCCTGGCGCCTAAAGGGGGCAAGAGACTGACAAAAATTATAAGGGCATTATAGCCTAGTACTTGGATACTTAAATACATTTGAAGGCAAATACTTTTGTACTTTTACTCAAGTGAAAGTTAAAAGGGAGTACTTTTACTTTTACTGAAGTAATATTTTACCTAGTGTATCTGTACTTTAACTCAAGTACTTGGTTTGTGTACTTCGTCCACCACTGATGGCTGCACAGGAGCAGGCCTTGAGAACCAGAGCAATAGAGGCCCAAATCTACCACACCAGACAAGACCCAAGGTGTAGGCTGTGCAAACAGGCCCCTGAGACAATCCAACACTTAACTGCAGGGTGTAAGATGCTGGCAGGGAAAGCATACATGGAGCGCCATAACCAAGTGGCTGGCATAGTGTACAGGAACATCTGTACGGAGTATGGACTGGAAACCCCGAGGTCAAAGTGGGAAACACCTCCAAAGGTGATAGAGAATAACCGAGCCAAGATCCTGTGGGACTTCCAGATTCAGACTGACAGAATGGTAATGGCAAACCAACCAGACATTGTGGTGGTGGACAAACAGCAGAGGAAGGCCGTCGTGGTTGACATTGCAATACCAACTGAACATCAGGAAAAAGGAACATGAGAAACTAGAGAAATACCAAGGCCTCAGAGAAGAGCTGGAAAAGGCTTGGAAGGTGAAGGCGACAGTGGTGCCTGTGTTCATCGGAGCACTCGGGGCAGTAACCCCCAAACTGGAAGAGTGGCTACAGCAGATCCCTGGAAGAACACCAGACATCTCGGTCCAGAAAAGTGCAGTACTAGGAACAGCAAAGATACTGCGCAGAACCCTCAAGCTCCCAGGCCTCTGGTAGAGGACCCGAGCTCGAAGGATGAGACCACCCGCAGAGGGTGAAGGACAAAAAGTATATATACATGCATGCTACTGTGTCCTCTTTGCCCACCCACTTCTTCTTTAAACATAACTTAATATTCTCGTGAACATTTTGCACCAGTGTTTCTGTGTTAGGAAGACTGAACTTGTTGACATTCTAGGGGCAGAGGTGAAGAAGCAGTGAAGTTTTTGGGTTTTGAAGGACTACAGCCCAAGTTTCACCAGCTGGATATCAACGATCTCAGCAGCATCACGAGCGCAGCTGCCTTCTTTAAGGACAAGTACGGAGGAGTGGATGTCCTCGTCAATAATGCTGGGGTTGCATTCAAAGGTAAAATCATTCTCATTAGGGTTGATTTTATTTATTCAGTATAAAAATTAATAAGCATTACATCTTTCTAACAAACAGAGCAAGGCATGTCATTACACCACTTACTTTAATCACTGCAGCCTTTGGCATAGTATTGCATCTTTTCTGGGTAAATTTATCCTTATTGGGAATCCTAAATGTGCTCAGATTTAGTACCAGTCTTCTCTCTACAGGGGCAGACACCACTCCCTTTGCAGTCCAGGCTGAGGTGACTCTTCAGACCAACTTCTTTGCCACAAGAGACATGTTAACTTACTTTATGCCACTTATCAAACCAGGAGGTATGTTCTCTGCAACACACCATATAAACTATATTTACATCAATGAGACAGATAAATACTTTTATTTATCCCAGATACGAGAAATTTTATGCATTAAAGCATTCGCCAAGCCCATGCCCTGTCACCACCTCAGATGCTAAATAAGCCCTTCCAACGCTCTCCCTCTTTCTCTCAGGCCGGTAGCGTTAGCTAGCAACAAGGCTTTTTTGGCGGGTTCCCTAGACAGGCTCATGCATGAGCGGTCTGCACTGGTCATGTGCGGTCATGTGTGGCCTTGGGATGGCGGATGGGCCAGTGCCTTTTTTACACACTTCTGCAAGGTATGGACACGTCTCCTCGGCCCTCAAGCTGCAGGAGGTGCCCTGCAGTTTGCTCGCCTTCAGTGGGGTCCTTTGCACACAGCTCACAAGCTCTGCTGTGGTTGCGGCCCTCCAAGGAGAGGTGTCCTCGCTCCTGCACTGCGGTGAAATTTCGGAGTACCAGAGGGGCTAAACCTCAAGCCACTCAGTTGTCATGGTCAGGGTGCTGACCTACACGACTGCTTGACCTTGCTCTCTCCCGCTGGGAGGCTGTGGAGCACACAGACTAGTACTTTGCCACATCTTGAGGTGACTTACCGGGGTCTAGAGTTGGATGCACGGTCCTTGTGGAGAGGCAGGAAGCGCTCATGAGGCTGGCCCAGAAGCTAGTGGCAGCTCCTTCAGCTCCGTCTCGCCTGGTCCTTTATCTATTGGGCATGATGGCGTCAGCCCACCTGGTGGTGACTTGGAGTTCTGGCTCACCCCGGATTGTCTCCGGCAGATGGGGCGCAACTCGGGGTCAGTTCGCAGTTGGCGGGGCTGGGAGTTACCAATTGCCCACATCGACATTCTGTGGAGATAGTGGCAGTGCAGAGAGTGCTCCGGCACTTTGCCCTAGGCAAAAGCTGGAACACATGTTGATCAGGTCGTACAACACAACAGTTGTGGGTACCTGACCAGACATTGGTCCTTTTTCCTTCACTGGAAGGCAGGGGAGATCTTGCTGTGGGCAAACGCACATCTGGCTTTCCTCAGGGCATGTCAGGTGCATGTCAGTAGGGCTTGGCGCCCAAGATTGTGCATCAGATAGGCTTGGGCGGTATCCAAATTTTGATACCGTCAAACCTCCTTCCTATTTTACCTCGGTATACGGTATTACCGTGAATAATAAAAAAAAAATATGACGTAAGGCTCAGACAGCGTCACCAAACTGTTGGCTTGTGCCTAAACTGTTCAGAAACTGAATACCAAACACTAATACTGAAACAATAACAAAATAACATGCACAACAATATAAACAACTTTTATTAGCAACAAATAGCAGTTTATAAAAAGTGCAAATACAAGAGTCAAACAGAATTAAATGAACATAAACATCCAGAACAGTTTAGTAGTTTTTTAGAGTGTGGGACCTCTCATAAAGCACAGCACACAGCCATCACTTTTATTACGATCGCTGCTTTGATTAGCGCATTTGCGCTGACTATGTTTACCCCTGCCTCTCCCTCCTCTACTGGGTAAAGTGTCAGGATGACCAACACGTATTTGTCCCAAACAGCTGTCAATAGAAGCCGCATTATTCCCAAACTCCATGTCACTACCGCGGCCACGGCAGTACACTCGCCCCGGCTTCTATCACCTGTGCTAAAGGTAAAGCTGCAGGTGCTACGTGCTCACGGCTTCCCTTCCCAACCTCCCCTTCACTACCGCGGCCAGAGCGACTAGTTTCCTCCCGTTTCTTTCACTGATGTTTGGCAAAATGTGGGAAAAACAGCGTGTGCTTTATGAGAGCCACTGAGAAAGGCACAAGCAGCGGCGCCGCTGTCCAAGTTACACACGCACTCACTCTCGCTCATTCTCACTTTCACTCGGCTGAAAAGACTCTAAAGGTAGATGTTCTCCCTAAGAATCATAGTCAGCCATTACTAATACCAAAACTTCATCACAGGTGTATTTTTTATTTGTCATTTTCATGTTTATCAGCTCGCGTGTAGAGAATGAGGCTTCTATTGAGCCGGTCCTGACACTCCCACTGAGACGCGTCTTTGAGGTCTTCTTCTACAAATTTTTTTAATGGCAACACAAATATGGTAATAGTGGACTAGAAACAAAGTACAGGGTGTCTGACATCTGGTGGAAGGGAGTGGAAGCATAATTTAGCACATAAACCGGAAGTAGTGGCTGTTTTTTTTTTTATGACGGTATTGAAACTGATACCGTTGCTATCTTTAGATCCCGCGGTATATCATATTACCGTATTACCGCCCAAGCCTAGCATCAGATATGGCATTAATTCATCAATTTTTGCAAGTGCTGAGAATGCGCATCCCCGATCTGCCCGACATGCTGTTGCAGGCAGGGGACTCCCTACAGTCCTGCCCCTTTCTAGTACACAGGTTCCTGGTTTGGAGGTTGAAGGGGGGAGATTGACGAGTTTAAGCCTTCCCTCCTGCTGTGTTGTCCACCATCAAGTGTGCTAGGGCGCCTTCCACTGCCAGGGCGTACGGCACCTGTTGGCGGGTCTTTACTGCTTGGTGTGAGGACAGGGCAGTGGTTGTTCTGTCAGTGCGGTCCCTGAATTCTTATAGAGGCTTCTGGATATCAGTCACACTGCATCTACTTTGGCAGTGTTTGCTGTGGCCATAATGATGGGCCATGAGGGCTTTGGACGCTTTTCAGCTTTTTGGTGTTGAGTGGGAGCCAGAGTCTCATCGCTTAGGTCAGCGTACGTGGCATGTCTGTGTTGTTGCCGCAGCAATTGACACTATTGAGGGCTGCCGTGGTTTGGTGGTTCTCATTTGGGCTTATCTTATTTGTGCAGCCATGTTGGGGCCCATGTGCTCTTGGTAAAGGCGGTCATGGGAGAGGCGGGTGTGACGGACGCTCTTGGGAGAGGTAGCCCGTCCGCATGCAGATCAGGCTACCACTACACACACACACTACCACTTTCTGTACTTGCTGCAGGCCGAGTGGTGAATGTGTCCAGCTTTGTGGGCTCTCAGACCCTGAACCAGTGCAGTAAAGAACTGCAGGAGCGTTTCCGCAGTGAGGACATCACAGAGGAAGAGCTGGTGGGGCTGATGAAGAGATTTGTGGAGAAAACCAAGACAGGCGAGCACAAACAGGACGGCTGGCCTGATGCGGCTTATGGATTGTCCAAGACTGGGCTAACGGTAGGATGCATCGGTCTGTAGGCCTCCGAGTAGAATGATTGTAGAGTTCACACAACTATTTGTCTGTCTGCAGACACTGTCCATGATTCTGGCTCGCCGTCTGTCCAAGGAGAGACCAGGTGACAGTGTAAGTGGTGGAGTTTTTGACAGACGTTTATTGTTTGAACCACTGTAGTGTGTGGTTTTTAATTCTGACGGTAAAGTTTTTTACCCCTTCCAGATCTTGCTGAATGCATGCTGTCCAGGCTGGGTGCACACAGACATGGCTGGTTCCCAAGCTCCCAAGTCTCCAGACGAGGGCGCCATCACTCCGGTCTACCTGGCCCTTCTACCGCCTGGAGCCACAGAGCCCTACGGAAGGTTTGTCTCTGACAAGGAAGTCCAGCCGTGGTGAAGAGAGGACTACAAGGACCCTCGGTGTCTTTAACAAGGCATTAAGCAATACTAAATAATACACCACTTATTGAAAATATAATAGTTTGCAATCGGATCTGTATTAATAAATGATACAGATGGGTAAAAATTTGAACTAGTGCTTATTTCTTACGGCTTTTATGTTTTGATGAATACTTGTGATTGTACCAAAGTCTGGTTTTCCCAGTAAGTCTTTTTGAACTGTTTTTCTGCACACTTGTATATATCTCTGGGTTCTCATATGTTCTTCATATCACAGAAATGTCTATATTTTTATATTGATATCTTTCTCCCATCAAATATTATGTCAAATAAAGTAAATGCCTTTCTATTCTGCAGTGCTTAATTCCTTTAAAAAAAGAAAACATAAAAAGCTAATTGTAATTAATAATGCCTACAAATAAAGAAAGCACTGTTCTCCAGACTGAGTGAGTCATAAAGAAAAACCTTTAATTAGACTAAAGTTTATGTGTATGGATACTGAGGTTTGCAAGAGACACGTTAATATTTTTTCTTTCTCAACTGTCAATAGTCCATTCTTTATTTAGACCAATTGAAATTCACAAAGAATCAGACATCAGGACCGGGCTGATCAAATAATAAAACCTCAATGGTCCATTGACAAAAGCCATAAACTACCATTAGGCTTAATCCCCATCTTGTGGTTTAACAGTGTTATTGCATGTCACTTCACTGGAGGGAAGATAACGCCCCCTAACTAATGCTTGTTAGGGCTCTGGGAGATCATGCACATTTAATTAAATTACTAAAATGGATTCGTTCTTTGCAAGCTGTAATGTCAATTGGTTGTTTCGGAAGAAAGTAGTCGTCAGATTTATAAATTAGGGCTGTCAAATGATTAAAATTTTAAATCAAATTAATCAGAATTTTCAGTGGATTAATCAGGATTAATCACTATTTACAATTACACCTGAATCCTAACCATTTTTTTGATAAATAACAGGACACAGATACATAATTTTCATATTATGTCCGTTTATTAACACAGCCAAATAATGGTGGTTTAAATCAAGCTGAAACATACTACACACCATAATATTTGTCTCTTGCTTCTTTCCCAGGCTGACTTGTGCTTGAAGCTCCGTAGCTTTTGCTGGGCTGTGCTTAAAATGACCGACAACTTTGCGAACCTTGGCCAAAGCATTTACAAAGCCGCTGTCAGCAAGACTCACTGTGACACTTCTCTGCACCATGTGAGCGACACAGTTCATGTGTTCATAGCGTGTAAGTCGAATTGCGGCAACCATGTTGCGTGCACTGTCAGTCCCAATGGTTGTCGTCTTGCCCTCGATGTCCCACTTACGTGCAACAGACAGGAACTGTTCTTTACAAGCCTCCGCAAAATGACGCTCCTCAGTTTTTAATATAGCTAGTCAGCGCAAAAGACTTCAGTTCCCACATGTCACTGATGAAATGTGCAGTTACTCCGAGGTAATTGTTGTTACTCACTGATGTCCAATGGTCTCCTATCAGGGCGATATGATTTACTTGAGTCAAGACCTCTTTCCTTTTTTCTTTTTCGTTTTCATAGAGCTCGTGGATTTTCGTCATAACTGTGGCTCCTGACGGTGGCTTATAGGAGTGTTGAGACGCCACTTGCAAAACATCAAGGAAACCTGGGTCTTCTACAATGCTAATGGGTCTACAATCCTTTGCAATCCATTTTGCTATTGTGTTGGTCAAATTATCTGAGGTTGATTTTGTTAATTGCCTGCGAACATTCAGCGTGGTCTGGCGCAAACCACTTGCTGAACCTGACGGCCAGGCAAACGCATGTTTGGCGTTGACATGGTAGGCTACCTCAAGCTTGAACAGCTCCGGTGAAATTGAAACTCCTTGTTACAAATCTTGCAAATAACCTTGTACTTGTTAACTGTACCATCATCATTCTTTCTATATTTGAATCTGTCAATAGGCCCACTTTTCTCACCTTGCTCCATCTCGCCTCTAGCTCCCAACCACTTCCCTGACTTTCCTGACCTGAATAATTTGTCACACTGCGCATGCGTGAAATGCGTTAATTAACAACAAACAACTAATTAACGTCGTTAACGCGCTATTTTTGACAGCCCTATTACAAATAGAAGGGAAAATGATGTGGACTAATTGGTCTATGGCAGGTGCAATAGACAGTTTACTAATTTATTACAATTACTTGGAAGAAAATAGAAATATGGGTTAAAATAATGAATCTAGCTTGTAAAGTAAAAGTATGCTTCAACTCGAGCAGGTACAATAATTTTAAACACATATTTTTCTTCTTGGCATATGGTTATTTGAGAAAATATTAACACTTCATGCACCCTAAGGATTTTCAAGCGCCACCTTTAGAACCTGTTCACTTTTTTCCCAAAGGACTGCCAGAAGTATTCAAAACTTTGTTTCCCCTTTGACAGTGGAAACACTATTGATCCACACCAACATTACAAACACTTAATCTTAATAATTTAAATTGTGTACTTATTATGTATTAGTCTTGCTAATGTCTTTTTTCAAAATGGTTGCCCCAGTTTAGTGTCATTCTGTGGTATAATTCTTGACTGTAACATTTGTTTAGAATAGTTAGGTGCCTTTTCCATCCATCCATCCATCTTCTACCGCTTATCTGGGGCCGGGTTGCGGGGGCAGCAGTCTAAGCAGAGGTGCCCAGACTTCCTGCTCCCCAGACACTACCTCCAGCTCTTCCGGGAGGATACCAAGGCGTTCCCAGTCCAGCCGAGAGACATAGTCCCTCCAGCGTGTCCTAGGCCTTCCTCGAGTTCTTCTTCCGGTGGGACATGCCCGGAACACCTCCCTAGGGAGGCGTCCAAGAGGCATCCTTAACAGATGCCCGAGCCACCTCAGCTGACTCTTCTCGATGTGGAGGAGCAGTGGCTCTACTTTGGGCTCCTCCCGAGTGACCGAGCTCCTCACCCTATCTCTATGGGAGCGCCCCGCCACCCTGCGGAGAAAGCTCATTTTGGCCGCTTGTATCCGGGATCTTGTTCTTTCGGTCATGACCCAAAGCTCATGACCAAAGGTGAGAGTAGGAACTTAGATTGACCGGTAAATCAAGAGCTTTGCCTTGCAGCTCAGCTCCTTCTTTACCATAACAGACTGCTACATTGACCACATTACTGCAGCAGCTGCACCAATCGTCTGTCACTCTTGCGCTCCTTCCTTCCCTCACTCGTATACAAGACCTCGAGATGCTTAAACTCCTCCACTTGAGGCAGGAGCTCTCCACAAACCTGAAGGGGGCAAGCCACCCTTTTCCGACTGAGAACCGTGGTCTCAGACTTGGAGGTGCTGATCCTCATTCCAGCCGCTTCATACTCGGCTGCAAATCGTCCCAGTGCACACTGGAGGTCCTGGCTTGATGGAGCCAACGGGACAACATCTGCAAAAAGCAGAGACGAGATCTTGTAGTCCCCAAACCAGACTCCCTCCAGCCCCTGGCTGCGCATAGAAATCCTGTCCATAAAGATAATGAACAGGACCAGTGACAAAGGACAGCCCTGCCGAAATCCAACATGCACCGGGAACAGGTCTGACTTACTGCCGGCAATGCGAACCAAGATCCAGTCGTACAAAACAGCTCTTAGCAAAGGGCCCCTGACCCCATACTCCCAGAGCACCCCCCAAAGGGCGCCACGAGGGACACAGTTGAATTCCTTTTCCAGATCCACAAAGCACATGTGGACTGGTTGGGCAAACTCCCATAGACCCTCTAGGCATCCTGGAGAGGGTACAGAGTTGGTCCAGTGTTCCACAACCGGGACAAGAAAACGCATTGTTCCTCCTGAATCCGAGGTTCGACTCTCGGCCACTCATTTCACAGAAGCACAGTTTAATTTCAGCAGACAGCGGCTGGGTAGCTTTAAAGACAGCTGTCATACAAATTTTTCGATAGTTTAAGGCAGTCTCCAGACCAATGACCCCACTATCATGAATCTAAAGAGAAATACATCCTCAACGTCCTCAACAGACAGAACTTTTAAAATCAGAACTTGACATTTCTTTCAGGCGTCCTGTGAGTAGCCTGCAGCAAAGGTCCTGCCAGGGCAAATGGATTCTCCCGGTGCACCCTTCTTGTGGGAAAAAATTGTGTCAATTGAGCTCAGAGACCAGGTAATCAGATCCATTTCCAGTTCTTAGGAGTCCAGCAAGCAGTAAAGAGAAATAAGAGAAATTTAGTATGACGAGACGAGACAAAAGAAGCATACACCAGAGGCAGGAGGGCAGGAGGGCAGGAGGAGCAGTAGGAGACGTCCGCCTTGTACGAGAGCAGGAAGTGAAGACTTCCTGCCTTGCCACCATGGCCTCGCCGAACTACTCCCAGACCTGAGTTTTTGCCTACACAACCACCCGGGCTGCAGCCCGCTTTGCCTGCAGGTACCCATCAGCTGCCTCAGGAGTTCCACAAGCCAACCAGGCTCGATAGGTCTCCTTCTTCATCTTAACGGCATCCCTTACTTCCGCTGTCCACCACCGTGTTAGGGGATTACCGCCACGACAGGCACCGGAGACTTTGCCGGGATGGTGTGTTCAGGGTGATGAGCTGTGTTGCTTTTACGCCAAACATAACATTTTGCATTGTTGCCAAAAAGTTAGATTTTGGTTTCATCTGACCAGAGCACCTTCTTCAACATGTTTGGTGTGTCTCCCAGGTGGCTTGTGGCAAACTTTAAACGACACTTTTTATGGATATCTTTAAGAAAGATATATTTATATATATATATATATATATATATATATATATATATATATAAGATATGAAACTGTAATTTTTTGTGAAGAATTAACAAGTGGGACACAATCATGAAGTGGAACAAAATTTATTGGATATTTCAAACTTTTTTAACAAATAAAAAACTGAAAAATTGAGCGTGCAAAATTATTCAGCCCCCTTTACTTAATACTTTGTAGCGCCACCTTTTGCTGCGATTACAGCTGTAAGTCGCTTGGGGTATGTCTCTATCAGTTTTGGACATCGAGAGACTGAAATTTTTGCCCATTCCTCCTTGCAAAACAAATCGAGCTCAGTGAGGTTGGATGGAGATCATTTGTGAACAGCAGTTTTCAGTTCTTTCCACACATTCTCGATTGGATTCAGGTCTGGACTTTGACTTGGCCATTCTAACACCTGGATATGTTTATATTATATATGTGAACCATTCCATTGTAGATTTTGCTTTTGGACCATTGTCTTGTTGGAAGACAGGCAGGCCAAAACCATGATGCTGCCACCACCATGTTTGACACTTGGGATGGTGTGTTCAGGGTGATGAGCTGTGTTGCTTTTACGCCAAACATAACATTTTGCATTGTTGCCAAAAAGTTCGATTTTGGTTTCATCTGACCAGAGCACCTTCTTCCACATGTTTGGTGTGTCTCCCAGGTGGCTTGTGGCAAACTTTAAACAACACTTTTTATGGATATCTTTAAGAAATGGCTTTCTTCTTGCCACTCTTCCATAAAGGCCAGATTTGTGCAGTATACGACTGATTGTTATCCTATGGACAGAGTCTCCCACCTCAGCTGTAGATCTCTGCAGTTCATCCAGAGTGATCATGGTCCTCTTGGCTGCATCTCTGATCAGTCTTCTCCTTGTATGAGCTGAAAGTTTAGAGGGACGGCCAGCTCTTGGTAGATTTGCAGTGGTCTGATACTCCTTCCATTTCAATATTTTCGCTTGCACAGTGTTCCTTGGGATGTTTAAAGCTTGGGAAATCTTTTTGTATCCAAATCCGGCTTTAAACTTCTCCACAACAGTATCTCGGACCTGCCTGGTGTGTTCCTTGTTCTTCATGATGCTCTCTCATGATGCTCTTTAAATGGACCTCTGAGACTATCACAGTGCAGATGCATTTATACGGAGACTTGATTACACACAGGTGGATTCTATTTATCATCATTAGTCATTTAGGTCAACACTGGATCATTCAGAGATCCTCACTGAACTTCTGGAGAGAGTTTGCTGCACCGAAAGTAAAGGGGCTGAATAATTTTGCACGCCCAATTTTTCAGTTTTTTATTTGTTAAAAAAGTTTGAAATATCCAATAAATTTCGTTCCACTTCATGATTGTGTCCCACTTGTTGTTGATTCTTCACAAAAAATTATAGTTTCATATCTTTATGTTTGAAGCCTGAAATGTGGCAAAAGGTCGCAAAGTTCCTGGAGGCCGAATACTTTTGCAAGTCACTGTATATATATATATATATATTTTTTTTAAATATATATATATTTTTTATTATATATATATATATATATATATATATATATATATATATATGGGAAGTGTTGACTGAGCCAGTGTAAATTATAAGCTATAGCCTACTTAGCTTTATAAACTGGGGACTAAATTACAACAGCGTTGTGGTTTATGTTTACACATGCTACTGTGTCCTCTTTGCCCACCCACTTCTTCTTTAAACATAACTTAATATTCTCGTGAACATTTTGCACCAGTGTTTCTGTGTTAGGAAGACTGAAGAACTTGTTGACATTCCAGGGGCAGAGGTGAAGAAGCAGTGAAGTTTTTGGGTTTTGAAGGACTACAGCCCAAGTTTCACCAGCTGGATATCAATGATCTCAGCAGCATCACTAGCGCAGCTGCCTTCTTTAAGGACAAGTACGGAGGAGTGGATGTCCTCGTCAATAATGCTGGGGTTGCATTCAAAGGTAAAATCATTCTCATTAGGGTTGATTTTATTTATTCAGTATAAAAATTAATAAGCATTACATCTTTCTAACAAACAGAGCAAGGCATGTCATTACACTACTTACTTTAATCACTGCAGCCTTTGGCATATATAAAGGTATAAAAGCATTCAAAGGTAAAATCATTCTCATTAGGGTTGTTTATATCATACATTACATTTTTACCCACTTGCACTCAAGTTGGCACCCCTTTTAGCCCAGAGCATGCATTCAAGCATTCCTAAATCCAATGTATGCTACTACTGTTCTTTCGACATGACAGTGGTCTGGTAGTTGCTGAAGTGAACAAAGGGGATAAGCTGACAATTGAATAAAAAAAAAAGAAAGTGTGGTGTAGCAGTGAAAAACAAAAAAATCAAAAAAAATCTTTATTTGGCTTTAAAAAGCTTATGCCAAAACCTTAAAGACAGTCATAGATAAAACAGGCAGACCTGCTCACTGTTTTTGGATTACTAGGATTGGTCTAAAACTGGATCCAGTCAACATTTGAGGTCAGCTCCAAGTATAAAGAAGTCTAGGTCTAGTAGTTGTGAAAGTAATCATTTAAAGAAGTATATATAAATCCTTATTTAAATGAGAGATATATCGTGTATAAAAGCACTTACTTCTTTCTAACAAACAGAGCAAGGCATGTCATTACATCACTTACTTTAATCACTGCAGCCTTTGCCATAGTATTGCATCTTTTCTGGGTAAATTTATCCTGATGGGAATGCTTAATGTGCTCAGATTTAGTACCGTTCTTCTCTCTACAGGGGCAGACACCACTCCCTTTGCAGTCCAGGCTGAGGTGACTCTTCAGACCAACTTCTTTGCCACAAGAGACATGATGACTTACTTTATGCCGCTTATCAAACCAGGAGGTATGTTCTCTGCAACACACCATATAAACTATATTTACATCAATGAGACAGATATATACTTTTATTTATCCCAGAAACGAGAAATTCTATGCATTAAAGCATTCACCAAGCCAATTGTGCCCGTGACCTGTCACCACCTCAGACGCTAAATAAGCCCTCTCCCTCTTTCTCTCAGCTCCTCTGAGATAGACTTAAAAGAGCGTCTACTCACAGACAAAACTCAAGACTGAAGAATGGATTCTGCTCGAGCTTCGCCACCCACCGGTGTCGGGCATCTTTGATTTGACTGGCCTTCCGAAGCCACTGCAGAGTCTCCTCCTGCTGCTCAAGCGAGGACGAAGGAAGACACCTTTCCTGGGCGGGCTTCTCACGCTAATTTCCCCGCTGCTTCCGCTCTGCTAATGCGGCCCAGACAGTAGCGTTAGCTAGCAACAAGGCTTTTTTGGCAGGCTCCCTAGAGCGGCCTGCACTCACACCCAAAAGAAACAGACAAGGTCCAGACCACGGCGGCTACCCCATCAATCATGTGGCCTTGGGATGGCGGATGGGCCGGTGCCTTTTTTCTGCTCCGGGTGCCATGCTCCCCCTATCACACTTCTGCAAGGTATGGACGTGTCTCCTCGGCCCTCAAGCTGCAGGAGGTGCCCTGCAGTTTGCTCGCCTTCAGTGGGGTCCTTTGCACACAGCTCACAAGCTCTGCTGTGGTTGCGGCCCTCCAAGGAGAGGTGTCCTCGCTCCTGCACTGCGGTGAAATTTCGGAGTACCAGAGGGGCTTTTACTGGACCTATCTCCGGGTTCCCAAGATCCTGGACCTGCGCGTCCTCAACGGCTATGATGCCACCAGAGGTTCTGTGGGCTAATGGTCAGGCACATCCTGAAGAGTGTCCGCCCGGGAGATTGGATGACCTCAATGTATTTTTATGTCTCAGTTCTGCCGAGACACAGGAGGTTTCTAAGGTTTGCCATCAGAACCTATGGTTTCAATTCAACCGATTTGGCTACTCCCTCTCCCCACACACCACCTCCAAGTGGTTGAAGGCGGCGCAGGAGCCGCTGAGTTGACATGGTCTCAGGGAGCTGAACCAACATGCACGACTGGCTCAACCTTGCTCCCTTCCGCTGGGAGGCCGTGGAGCATACAGACTAGTACTTTGCCACATCTTGAGGTGACTTACCGGGGTCTAGAGTTGGATGCATGGTCCTTGTGGAGAGGCAGGAAGCGCTCATGAGGCTGGCCCAGAAGCTAGTGGCAGCTCCTTCAGCTCCATCTCGCCTGGTCTTGTATCTATCGGGCATGATGGCGTCAGCCCACCTGGTGGTGACTTGGAGTTCTGGCTCACCCCAGATTGTCTCCGGGCAGATGGAGCGCATCTTGGGGCCAGTTCGCAGTGGGCGGGGCTGGGAGTTACCAATTGCCCACATCGACATTCTGTGGAGATGGTGACAGTGCAGAGAGTGCTCCGGCACTTTGCCCTAGGCGAGAGCTGGAACACATGTTGATCAGGTCGGACAACACAACAGTTGTGGGTCCCTGACCAGACATGGGGGGACCAGGTCTTTTTTCCTTCACTGGCGGTAGAGATCTTACTGTGGTCAAACGCATATCTCGCTTTCCTCAGGGCACGTCAGGTGCCCAGAACACTTGGCTCTGGAGCAGACAGGATGTCCCAAGGATGTCCTCTTTGCAAGGAGTAGGGCTTGGCGCCCGAGATTGTGCACCGGATATGGCATCAATTCATCAATTTTCACACTGCTCCTGAGCCACACCCGCACGGCTCCTGAGTCACGTAACGCTCCTGAGCCACGCTCGCACTGCTCCTGAGCCACGCTCGCACTGCTCCTGAGTCACGCACGGCTCCTGAGTCACGTAACGCTCCTGAGCCATGCTCGCACTGCTCCTGAGTCACGCACGGCTCCTGAGTCACAAAACGCTCCTGAGCCACACTCGCACTGCTCCTGAGCCACGCTTGCACTGCTCCTGAGTCACGTAACGCTCCTGAGCCATGCTTGCACCGCTCCTGAGCCACGCTCGCACTGCTCCTGAGTCACGTAACGCTCCTGAGCCATGCTTGCACCGCTCCTGAGCCACGCTCGCACTGCTCCTGAGCCACGCCGCACTGCTCCTGAGTCACGTAACGCTCCTGAGCCATGCTTGCACCGCTCCTGAGCCACGCTCGCACTGCTCCTGAGCCACGCTTGCACTGCTCCTGAGTCACGCACGGCTCCTGAGTCACGTAACGCTCCTGAGCCATGCTCGCACTGCTCCTGAGTCACGCACGGCTCCTGAGTCACGTAACGCTCCTGAGCCATGCTCGCACTGCTCCTGAGTCACGCACGGCTCCTGAGTCACGTAACGCTCCTGAGCCACGCTCGCACTGCTCCTGAGCCACGCTTGCACTGCTCCTGAGTCACGCACGGCTCCTGAGTCACGTAACGCTCCTGAGCCATGCTCGCACTGCTCCTGAGTCACGCACGGCTCCTGAGTCACAAAACGCTCCTGAGCCACACTCGCACTGCTCCTGAGCCACGCTTGCACTGCTCCTGAGCCACGCTTGCACTGCTCCTGAGTCACGTAACGCTCCTGAGCCATGCTTGCACTGCTCCTGAGCCATGCTTGCACTGCTCCTGAGTCACGTAATGCTCCTGAGCCATGCTTGCACTGCTCCTGAGCCACGCTCGCACTGCTCCTGAGACACGGAACGCTCCTGAGCCATGCTTGCACTGCTCCTGAGCCATGCTTGCACTGCTCCTGAGTCACGTAATGCTCCTGAGCCATGCTTGCACTGCTCCTGAGTCATGCACGGCTCCTGAGCCACGCTTGCACCGCTCCTGAGTCACGCTCGCACGGCTCCTGAGTCACATAACGCTCCTGAGCCATGCTCGCACTGCTCCTGAGTCACACACGGCTCCTGAGTCATGTAACGCTCCTGAGCCACGCTCACACCGCTCCTGAGCCACGCTCGCACTGCTCCTGAGTCGCATAACGCTCCTGAGTCACATAACGCTCCTGAGTCACATAACGCTCCTGAGCCACGCTCGCACTGCTCCTGATTCACGCACGGCTCCTGAGTCACGTAACGCTCCTGAGCCACGCTCGCACCGCTCCTGAGTCACGCACGGCTCCTGAGTCACGTAACGCTCCTGAGCCACGCTCGCACTGCTCCTGAGCCACGCTTGCACTGCTCCTGAGTCACGCACGGCTCCTGAGTCACGTAACGCTCCTGAGCCATGCTTGCACTGCTCCTGAGTCACGCACGGCTCCTTAGTCACGTAACGCTCCTGAGCCACACTCGCACTGCTCCTGAGCCACGCTTGCACTGCTCCTGAGCCACGCTTGCACTGCTCCTGAGTCACGTAACGCTCCTGAGCCATGCTTGCACCGCTCCTGAGCCACGCTCGCACTGCTCCTGAGTCACGTAACGCTCCTGAGCCATGCTTGCACTGCTCCTGAGCCACGCTCGCACTGCTCCTGAGACACGTAACGCTCCTGAGCCATGCTTGCACTGCTCCTGAGCCATGCTCGCACTGCTCCTGAGTCACGTAATGCTCCTGAGCCATGCTTGCACTGCTCCTGAGTCATGCACGGCTCCTGAGCCACGCTTGCACCGCTCCTGAGTCACGCTCGCACGGCTCCTGAGTCACATAACGCTCCTGAGCCATGCTCGCACTGCTCCTGAGTCACGCACGGCTCCTGAGTCATGTAACGCTCCTGAGCCACGCTCACACTGCTCCTGAGCCACGCTCGCACTGCTCCCGAGTCACATAACGCTCCTGAGTCACATAACGCTCCTGAGCCACGCTCGCACTGCTCCTGATTCACGCACGGCTCCTGAGTCACGTAACGCTCCTGAGCCACGCTCGCACCGCTCCTGAGTCACGCACGGCTCCTGAGTCACATAACGCTCCTGAGCCACGCTCGCACCGCTCCTGAGCCACACTCGCACTGCTCCTGAGCCACGCTCGCACTGCTCCTGAGTCAAGCACGGCTCCTGAGTCACGTAACGCTCCTGAGCCACACTCGCACTGCTCCTGAGTCACACTCGCACCGCTCCTGAGTCACGCTCGCACCGCCACTGAGTCTCGCACATATCCTGAGACTTCACATTTAGGTTTAGGAGGGAGATCTGTTCTATTTGAAGCAAATTTTCTGCTATTTCACACTAAACTCAGACAAGACCCTTTTCTTGCTTTTCTTTTCATGTTATAATTCAATTAGAAATGCAAACACAGTCCATGCTGCAATCCATTCTTTGCTTGACTGTCTGTCTGACATAAAGGCATGGATGGGTTCAAACTTCCTCAACCTCAATCCGGGTAAGACTGAAATAATTATTTTTGGCAAAACTTCCCCGGCCTTTTCCATCGACGCCCTGGGCCCTCTCGCCTCTAACGTCAGGCCCTCTGTCAGAAATCTGGGGGTGATCTTTGATAGTGCCTTCAAGTTTGAGCAGCAGGTCAGTGCAGTAGTCAGGAAAAGCTTTTTTCACTTGAGAAATATATCTAAGGCCAAAGCCTACCTGCCCCAGAGTGATCTAGAGAGCGTTATCCATGCTTTCATTTCCTCTCAACTGGACTACTGCAACGCTCTTTACACTGGCATTGACCTCTCCCAGCTCCGCCGCCTGCAGTTGATTCAGAACTCAGCCGCTTGAACACCCAGAACACTTGGCTCTGGAGCAGACAGGATGTCCCAAGGATGTCCTCTTTGCAAGGAGTAGGGCTTGGCGCCCGAGATTGTGCACCGGATATGGCATCAATTCATCAATTTTCACACTGCTCCTGAGCCACACCCGCACGGCTCCTGAGTCACGTAACGCTCCTGAGCCACGCTCGCACTGCTCCTGAGCCACGCTCGCACTGCTCCTGAGTCACGCACGGCTCCTGAGTCACGTAACGCTCCTGAGCCATGCTCGCACTGCTCCTGAGTCACGCACGGCTCCTGAGTCACAAAACGCTCCTGAGCCACACTCGCACTGCTCCTGAGCCACGCTTGCACTGCTCCTGAGTCACGTAACGCTCCTGAGCCATGCTTGCACCGCTCCTGAGCCACGCTCGCACTGCTCCTGAGTCACGTAACGCTCCTGAGCCATGCTTGCACCGCTCCTGAGCCACGCTCGCACTGCTCCTGAGCCACGCTCGCACTGCTCCTGAGTCACGTAACGCTCCTGAGCCATGCTTGCACCGCTCCTGAGCCACGCTCGCACTGCTCCTGAGCCACGCTTGCACTGCTCCTGAGTCACGCACGGCTCCTGAGTCACGTAACGCCTCCTGAGCCATGCTCGCACTGCTCCTGAGTCACGCACGGCTCCTGAGTCACGTAACGCTCCTGAGCCATGCTCGCACTGCTCCTGAGTCACGCACGGCTCCTGAGTCACGTAACGCTCCTGAGCCACGCTCGCACTGCTCCTGAGCCACGCTTGCACTGCTCCTGAGTCACGCACGGCTCCTGAGTCACGTAACGCTCCTGAGCCATGCTCGCACTGCTCCTGAGTCACGCACGGCTCCTGAGTCACAAAACGCTCCTGAGCCACACTCGCACTGCTCCTGAGTCACGCACGCACTGCTCCTGAGACACGGAACGCTCCTGAGCCATGCTTGCACTGCTCCTGAGCCATGCTTGCACTGCTCCTGAGTCACGTAATGCTCCTGAGCCATGCTTGCACTGCTCCTGAGTCATGCACGGCTCCTGAGCCACGCTTGCACCGCTCCTGAGTCACGCTCGCACGGCTCCTGAGTCACATAACACTCCTGAGCCATGCTCGCACTGCTCCTGAGTCACACACGGCTCCTGAGTCATGTAACGCTCCTGAGCCACGCTCACACCGCTCCTGAGCCACGCTCGCACTGCTCCTGAGTCGCATAACGCTCCTGAGTCACATAACGCTCCTGAGTCACATAACGCTCCTGAGCCACGCTCGCACTGCTCCTGATTCACGCACGGCTCCTGAGTCACGTAACGCTCCTGAGCCACGCTCGCACCGCTCCTGAGTCACGCACGGCTCCTGAGTCACGTAACGCTCCTGAGCCACGCTCGCACTGCTCCTGAGCCACGCTTGCACTGCTCCTGAGTCACGCACGGCTCCTGAGTCACGTAACGCTCCTGAGCCATGCTTGCACTGCTCCTGAGTCACGCACGGCTCCTTAGTCACGCAACGCTCCTGAGCCACACTCGCACTGCTCCTGAGCCACGCTTGCACTGCTCCTGAGCCACGCTTGCACTGCTCCTGAGTCACGCGCTCCTGAGCCATGCTTGCACCGCTCCTGAGCCACGCTCGCACTGCTCCTGAGTCACGTAACGCTCCTGAGCCATGCTTGCACTGCTCCTGAGCCACGCTCGCACTGCTCCTGAGACACGTAACGCTCCTGAGCCATGCTTGCACTGCTCCTGAGCCATGCTCGCACTGCTCCTGAGTCACGTAATGCTCCTGAGCCATGCTTGCACTGCTCCTGAGTCATGCACGGCTCCTGAGCCACGCTTGCACCGCTCCTGAGTCACGCTCGCACGGCTCCTGAGTCACATAACGCTCCTGAGCCATGCTCGCACTGCTCCTGAGTCACGCACGGCTCCTGAGTCATGTAACGCTCCTGAGCCACGCTCACACTGCTCCTGAGCCACGCTCGCACTGCTCCCGAGTCACATAACGCTCCTGAGTCACATAACGCTCCTGAGCCACGCTCGCACTGCTCCTGATTCACGCACGGCTCCTGAGTCACGTAACGCTCCTGAGCCACGCTCGCACCGCTCCTGAGTCACGCACGGCTCCTGAGTCACATAACGCTCCTGAGCCACGCTCGCACCGCTCCTGAGCCACACTCGCACTGCTCCTGAGCCACGCTCGCACTGCTCCTGAGTCAAGCACGGCTCCTGAGTCACGTAACGCTCCTGAGCCACACTCGCACTGCTCCTGAGTCACACTCGCACCGCTCCTGAGTCACGCTCGCACCGCCACTGAGTCTCGCACAGCTCCTGAGACTTCACATTTAGGTTTAGGAGGGAGATCTGTTCTATTTGAAGCAAATTTTCTGCTATTTCACACTAAACTCAGACAAGACCCTTTTCTTGCTTTTCTTTTCATGTTATAATTCAATTAGAAATGCAAACACAGTCCATGCTGCAATCCATTCTTTGCTTGACTGTCTGTCTGACATAAAGGCATGGATGGGTTCAAACTTCCTCAACCTCAATCCGGGTAAGACTGAAATAATTATTTTTGGCAAAACTTCCCCGGCCTTTTCCATCGACGCCCTGGGCCCTCTCGCCTCTAACGTCAGGCCCTCTGTCAGAAATCTGGGGGTGATCTTTGATAGTGCCTTCAAGTTTGAGCAGCAGGTCAGTGCAGTAGTCAGGAAAAGCTTTTTTCACTTGAGAAATATATCTAAGGCCAAAGCCTACCTGCCCCAGAGTGATCTAGAGAGCGTTATCCATGCTTTCATTTCCTCTCAACTGGACTACTGCAACGCTCTTTACACTGGCATTGACCTCTCCCAGCTCCGCCGCCTGCAGTTGATTCAGAACTCAGCCGCTTGACTCCTCACTTGCACAAAAAAGCGAGAACATATCACCCCGGTCCTCGCATCGCTACACTGGCTTCCCATCCGCTACCGCGTTGATTTTAAACTGCTACTTATAGTCTTTAAATCCCTCCATGGTGTGGCCCCCACATACCTATCTGAGCTTCTCCACCACCACATCCCCTCCAGAGCACTTCGGTCAGCTGACCTACTGCTGTTGGAAGTGCCCTGGTCCAGGCTAAAAACCAAGGGGGACAGAGCCTTTGCAGTAGCAGCCCCCAGACTCTGGAACTGCCTCCCCCTCCACATCCGTGCAGCCCAGTCTCTAAACATTTTTAAGTCTCTCTTGAAGACTCACCTCTTTTCTCTAGCCTTTGATTAGTGTCAAAGGCTAGAGAAAGGCTTACATTATTTTAACTCCTGTAGTTATTTGTATTGTTGCCCTTCTTCATTTTATTTTAATCTGTTTATATATTATGATTATTATTTTTTCTTTGTCTTCCTTTGTTTATTGCACTTAGCATTTTATTGTGAAGCACTTTGGTGTGGCTCAGCCATCTGTAAATGTGCTATATAAATAAATTTGACTTTGACTTTGACTTTGACACAGTCATCTTACCTGATTTCTAAAAAAACAGGAAAGATTTGTGCAGCACCTGTGAAGGAGAGGATTTAGTGCTCCTTTACCAGGGCTATATTAGACTTACTATTACTTCCAGGTCCGCTGACAGAATTGATGGTCAGAGGCCCCCTCTATAATTGTGTCCATATTGCTAAAGCATAGGAGGGCTTAGTTTTGGGCCCCACAGACGCTGAGGCGCTGGACAACTGTACTGGTTGTCCCCCGAATGATGCAGTGTTTAATTATCAGTAATACTGTATTAGTAAATGCTTGGCGGGCTTGATTAAACAGGTGAAAGAGCTCCTGTCTCTCCTCCTCTGTCTGCTCTCAGGAGCTAAATTCTTTGTTTCTTCATTAAGGCTGAAGTCTGTCCACACTCAGACTTCATTAATGTTTCTGTCCAACACATGTCTTCAGTCTGTCTCATTATTACAGCAGTTAATTGTACAGATTAAACTGTAAATATAGCCGCATCTCCACAGTTGGTCTCAGATAAACCCGCGATCTCCGTCGAATCCATTGACGGTAGAAGGCCCCTTCTACAGTCACTGGTCGAATCACAGCCAATCAGACTTGAGTAACAGATCTGAGGTCAGTTTGGTGCTGTGTGAGGGACAGAGGAGGGCGAACAGAGACAGAGACAGCGCTCAAGCACAAACCAAACAAGCGATTATAAAGAATTGACAAGTCTGACAGCGTTAATATCAATTATTATTATCAATAATAATTTATATTAATTATCAATTAATAATGATTTTCACTCCGCATTTGTACCTGCATACTGTACCAGTTATGTGCACCCCTCTTTAGGTGTGGCGGACTGCTGTAGAGGTGGGCTTACCTGATACAAAAGGGGAGTGATTTAAGAACAAGATGACGTCATACTGACCAGGAAGTGCCTTTGTCAGATTTCAACCTGACGAGGGCAGCACTTAGCATTTTTACATCATATTTTTGGAATTAAAATTTTTAGGATTTTGTCAATGCACTATATTAATAAAGCCCCATTTATGCAGATCAACAGCTAAAAAAAGTCTGGGGTTGGGTTATCCTTTAATGCTCAGCTTAGTGCTCAGCCGCTGAGTCACATCTGGCTTTTAAATGTTTGTACTAATGTGATCAAAAAAAATCACAAACAAAATGCTGGATTCTAATGGGAGTTTTGAGTTCACGATGGCTGTGCCCGAATCAGAACGCTAATCACTATATAGTGATTACGCCAATTTGTAGTGGTTTCCGAATGTCTAGTGACTGAAATGTAGTGCACTTAAAGTTTCCCACAATGCATTAGTAAAAGGGCTACAATCAGGGTATGTAAACTTTTGACCAGGACCATTTGGGTAGTTTCTGTTGTCATTATGATTTAAAAAGAGTAAACACAATTGTTTGACAATAAATGGCTTCAGACATCCACTAACCATGAGTGAAAAAAAGGTTTTTGTATTAACATTTATATTCTCTGAAAAATGGCCCAAACAAATTCTGCCAAAGTAAACTTATGAGCACAACTGTAAATCACAAAAAGCAATTTATTATTCAATTCAGTCACAAAATTTAATATTTTTGTAATTTTGCGAGGAAGTGGTGGATACCAGGGGCTATATTTTTTCTTGTGAATGTCATGTTGAGAATTTAAATAATGTTAAGCCTGTTTTGTTCTTGTGGTAAAACCTTTACTACCCACTTCTGGCTGTGATGTATTCCTCCTCATTCAGTACTCATCTCTTTAATTGGCATACTATTGATGCTTTACTTAATTCAATCATTTATTTTTAAATATAATATGCACACTAATTTTACATTATTACAACCTGCTTTCATTAAGTTGTGCAGATTTTCTTTAAAAAAATTTAAAAAGACACAAAGGGGGGAAAAAGGTTTTAGTGCTACTAATAATGATGCAAGGGTCCCCATAATCCTCCATAGCAGCATTCCACATTCCGCATTTTATAAAAAAATAAAAAAATAAGTCTTTCCAATGGGAGTTCTTTACGCTTTCTAATATTAATTGAATTATTAGAGCACTAATATATAGGGCATATGCTTTTTCAAATTGTATTTGGACACTTCAATCATTATAATAATATATAATCTTTATTTTTATAAAGCGCTTTTCCACCTACTTTAGTAGGTACTCAAAGCGCTTTACATACATTAAGCTTAATACCAGTGATACAGAACACTCACTGGAGGCAATGTAGGTTAAGTGTCTTGCCCAAGGACACAACGACAGTATGTGGGGGTGAGCGGGATGTTATGATGTTTTGAGATGTTTCGAGCGGAGATTGAACCGCCCCCCGCCGGTCGAAGGACGGCTGCTCTACCCACTGCCGCCCAATCATTAGTGAATGATTCACACAGGATACATAACAATATATGTAGCCTACTTATAAAGTATTTAAAGTGGTGTATAAAATTAGGTGATTATTCAAATGAGGAGTGGTTATTTTATTTTAAAAGATATTTTATTTTGAAGCGTTTCCATGCACCTACATTGTTTTTCATACCTGATGGTCGGGGTACCTGACAGTGGAACCTGCTGCTAGACGCTCTTGGTGTAGTGTCCGAAACCGTTCATTAATTGAGTGCACTATATAGTCCTCTATATAGATTATAGACCAATAGAGTTGTTCAATTTGGATAATATTATCTTGTATTAGCTGGTAACTGGCATGCGGTTTATTTATGAACTTACAAGGCATTCATCTAAAGTACCTGCCCTTTGCAAAGGCTTTCAGTGGAAGCCCTCCAAGATGGTTGACTTCTTTCAGTGACACCAGTGTATATTATTCACACGCATTACAGGGCATGGCTGGCATGTGCTGGATTGTCAACCAAAATCTAGTTGCAGATCAAGGCTTGATTGCTTGAAGAAGACAACAAAATGATCGTAGTCCTTGATATGTGTGATGTGTTGTGTAAGTGTGTAACATGTATGAGGTGCCCACACAATCAAAAGTATAGTGCACCAAAGCAGACAATATCTTTAATAAGTTGAAAACGTTACCATGTGCACTTTGATATCAAATGAAATAGCTCATCTCTGTGTAGTTCTTCACCCAGATGGCTTATTCTGCATGCACCTTCTGTTTGTAACAGAGTTAAAGCCACCTGCCTTATTTTTGGCACTTGACTTGAACATAAGCGTCAAAGTTCCGGCTCAAACTTAAACTTTCATGGCTGTTTTCTCGAGCAAAGGGGGCTCAGAGTTGTGCACTGATGACTCTGACTTGGACTTGTGCACTAATGAACATACACAATGAACTCTAAATGAAAGGAATTGGGGGAAGCCAGAGTTCCTGGAGAACCCATGGAAGCAACAAGTCACACAGAGCATAAGGGTTGGCAAGGGTTGAGTCAGTATGGTGAGCATTATTTCTTATTGAAAAATTAAATAAAACAAGGCATTATTCATTTGAAAAAACCTTGTTTATGTAATCAACACACTGCATTGTTTTGCTCCACTTTTCATTGGGATGGACCAACTTCAAGAGCCTGGCACTAAGGCAAAATCTACTAGCATTAATAACATCAAACGCCCCAAGAATCAGAGCTGATGTGTGCGAGGGAAAGATGCTTCTTTGTTATGGCTGCCCTGTTAGTTCATTCCACTCCCTGTGTTTCTGTCTTGTTTTCCCTTTCTTAGCTTTGCACTGTTTAGTCAGACATCATGATTACACGCACATGTACGCACACACTCTGATTTGAACTTTATGTAAGTTTTATGCCTGGCCAACACCACTCATTATGGGAAAGTGGACTGGAGCTCCACTAATGCAAATGGCTTGGCTCCTGGCTCATTCTGTCCCAGCATTGTTAGCCTGTGAATAAAAAGGGAAAATGAGAATAGTACAACCTTCACCAATGACGTCCTCTCTGTGACTGTGGGAGTAGTGAGCTGGTTCTTTTGTTTTTGGGAAATGTTTTAATGTTGATGCTTTATTAAAGCCAGTAGAAACAGCACTGACATGGGAGCCGTATCTTCCTCAATCATTAAAAAACAGTTTGATTCCCTGAGTACCTATTTTGGTGCAACACCTGTCACTGCACACCTTTTCATTTCTGTTTCTAAAACTGTCAAATACAAATAGAGGGTAATAGCCCTATGTTCCACAATCCAATGTTCTTACAGCTCTATTTTTTCACAGCCCTATGTTCTCACAGCCCTATCTTCTAAAGCTCCATGTTCCACAGCCCTATCTTCTACAGCCCTATGTTCTCAAAGCTCTATGTTCCACAGCCCTATGTTTTTAAATCTCTATGTTCCCACAGCCCTATGTTCTACAGCCCTTTGTTCTCACAGCTCTATGTTCTCACAGCTCTATGTTCCACAGTCATATGTTCTCCCAGTTCTATGTTCCACAGCCCTATTTTCTACAGCTCAATGTTCTTACAGGTTCTACAGCCCTATGTTCTACAGCCATATGTTCTACAGCTCTATGTTCTACAGCCCTATGTTCTCAAGCTCTATGTTCCACAGCTCTATGTTCTCACAGCCCTATGTTCCACAGCTCTATGTTCTACAGCCATATGTTCTACAGCTCTATGTTCTCACATATCTATGTTCTACAGCCCTATGTTCTACAGCCATATGTTCTACAGCTCTATGTTCTCACATATCCATGTTCCACAGCTCTATGTTCTCACAGCCCTATGTTCCACATCTCTATGTTCTAAAGCCATATGTTCTACAGCTCTATGTTCTCACATATCTATGTTCTCACAGCCCTATGTTCCACAGCCCTTTGTTCTTAAGCTCTATGTTCCACAGCTCTATGTTCTCACAGCCCTATGTTCCACAGCTCTATGTTCTACAGCCATATGTTCTACAGCTCTATGTTCTCACATATCTATGTTCTACAGCCCTATGTTCTACAGCCCTTTGTTCCACAGCCCTTTGTTCTACAGCCTTATGTTCCACAGCCCTATGTTCTACAGCCCTATGTTCTACAGCCCTTTGTTCCACAGCCCTTTGTTCTACAGCCTTATGTTCCACAGCCCTTTGTTCCACAGCCCTATGCTATGTTCTACAGTCCTATGTCCTGGGCGGCAGTAGCTCAGTGGTAGAGCGGCCGTCCTTCAACCGGAAGGTAGTAGGTTCGATTCCCACTCGCCCCACAGTTCATACTGTCGTTGTGTCCTTGGGCAAGACACTTAACCCACCTTGCCTTGGGGAGCTGTCCGGCAGCGCACCGGTGTGGTCTGCAACCTTAGTGTGTCTTCTATGTATAAATGTAATAGGTTGCACCACCCTCTCACATTTCACTGCTGGTTATATATGCTGTATATAATTTGGTATGTGACGAATAAAGTAATCTTAATCTTAATCTTACAGCTCTTTGTTCTCACAGTCCTATGTTCCACATCTCTATTTTCTCACAGCTCTATGTTCTACAGCCCTATGTTCCCACAACCCTATGTTCCACAGCCCTATGTTCTCACAGCTCTATGTTCTCACAACTCTATGTTCTACAGCTCTATGTTCTCACAGCTTTATGTTCTCACAGCTCTATGTTCTACAGCTCTATGTTCTCACAGCTCTATGTTCTACAGCTCTATGTTCTCACAGCTCTATGTTCTACAGCTCTATGTTCTCACAGCTCTATGTTCTACAGCTCTATGTTCTCACAGCTCTATGTTCTACAGCTCTATGTTCTCACAGCCCTATGTTCTCACAGCTCTATGTTCTCACAGCCCTATGTTCTCAGAGCTTTATGTTCTACAGCTCTATGTTCTCACAGCTTTATGTTCTACAGCTCTATGTTCTCACAGCTCTATGTTCTACAGCTCTATGTTCTCACAGCTCTATGTTCTACAGCTTTATTTTATTACAGCTCTATGTTCTCACAGCTCTATGTTCTACAGCTCTATTTTATTACAGCCCTATGTTCTCACAGCTCTATGTTCTCACAGCTCTATGTTCTACAGCTCTATTTATTACAGCTCTATGTTCTACAGCTCTATGTTCTCACAGCTCTATGTTCCACAGCCCTATGTTCTCACAGCTCTATGTTCTACAGCTCTATGTTCTACAGCTCTATGTTCTCACAGCCCTATGTTCTCACAACCCTATGTTCCACAGCCCTATGTTCTCACAGCTCTATGTTCTCACAGCTCTATGTTCTACAGCTCTATGTTCTCACAGCTCTATGTTCTCACAGCTCTATGTTCTACAGCTCTATGTTCTCACAGCTTTATGTTCTCACAGCTCTATGTTCTCACAGCTCTATGTTCTCACAGCTCTATGTTCTACAGCTCTATGTTCTCACAGCCCTATGTTCTCACAGCTTTATGTTCTACAGCTCTATGTTCTCACAGCTCTATGTTCTACAGCTCTATGTTCTCACAGCCCTATGTTCTCACAGCTTTATGTTCTACAGCCCTATGTTCTCACAGCCCTATGTTCTACAGCTCTATGTTCTCACAGCTCTATGTTCTCACAGCTCTATGTTCTACAGCTCTATGTTCTCACAGCCCTATGTTCTCACAGCTTTATGTTCTACAGCTCTATGTTCTACAGCTCTATGTTCTCACAGCTCTATGTTCTACAGCCCTATGTTCTCACAGCCCTATGTTCTACAGCCCTATGTTCTACAGCTCTATTTTATTACAGCTCTATGTTATCACAGCTCTATGTTCTCACAGCTTTATGTTCTCACAGCTCTATGTTCTACAGCTCTATGTTCTCACAGCTCTATGTTCTCACAGCTTTATGTTCTCACAGCTCTATGTTCTACAGCTCTATGTTCTCACAGCTCTATGTTCTCACAGCCCTATGTTCTACAGCCCTATGTTCTACAGCTCTATGTTCTACAGCTCTATTTTATTACAGCTCTATGTTATCACAGCTCTATGTTCTCACAGCTCTATGTTCTCACAGCTCTATGTTCTCACTGTTTTTTGTTCTCACAGCTCTATGTTCTCACAGCTCTATGTTCTACAGCTCTATTTTATTACAGCTCTATGTTCTCACAGCTCTATGTTCTACAGCTCTATTTTATTACAGCTCTATGTTCTCACAGCTCTATGTTCTCACTGTTTTTTGTTCTCACAGCTCTATTTTATTACAGCTCTATGTTCCATGTGTGACCCTGAATTTTGCATAGAACATTAAAGAAGATCATTTTCCAAATGTTCACGAACTACATTTAAAATAAATTAACTTTTTTTTGTAATTGTGCACAGAATAGTGTAGTGTAGTTGCTTTGTAAAACCATGTAAAAATGTCAGAGGATAGGAATTGACAAATTTTCAAGCTTTTGCTTGCACCGTACTGTTGTACCTGGAAGATAAAATTGCAGTTTTTAACAATACAGTGATGACTGTAGCATGTGGTCTGTGAAGAAAATACATTTCAGGTCTCACTTTAACTTTGATTGTTTTTGAAATATCTATCAAACAGAACAATACACATCAAGTCAAAGCGTACGGATTTTTATCTGATAGCTCATAACATGGAATACAGTTAGTCAAACAAATTCACAATTTTGTACTGTTTCGGTGCACAAATGAACTGCCACAGTGACAATTCATCAGTGTTCATATTGGAGAGGACATGGAGATATGATGAACAGCATTAGAAAACCCCCAAATAGTTGACATAATATCAAAAAGTTCTTCTGGTGTGTCTAAGGGCAGTCTTTGAGAGAAGAGGATAGGACTCAACTTTGCCATTTGAATGCTTTAGGGGATCAACCATTGTACGTAGGTTTAGAAGTAGGCAGACTGGTGCAAAGGCTATTCTCAAATGGGTACTTTGTGAGCCCAGGAGAGTCAAAATTAAACGGGTGGGTCTGCTTGTTGTCTTTCTAGCTGTGGTTAAACAAAAAAGTATCATATGATGTCAATACCATAACCTCAGCAGTGGCTTTGGTCACTGTACTGCAACATCGTAAACAAAGGTTTTTGTCTTTGTTGAGCATTTGCAGTTTAAAAACACTAAACCATTTTTTTTTGTTAAGACCATTAGTTTGAGCTACTTATAAATTCAGGCTTAATGTTCCAACACCTTCACTGGAAATAGAGATTGTGAATGGGATCTTATTTTCAAATATGTGTTTATGTAGTCTAAATAAAATGTACTGGTAACCTGAGAGGTGGTGTACAGAAGTGTATTACATTCAGTGGAGGAACAAACAATCTGTTTTTATGAGTAAAAAAAAAAGTTTATTATTTTGTTAATTTTTTTTGTCATCCGAGATCCTGGTGAAACAATGCAGATCAAACCGCATTTCCACCTTAACAACCACAACAGCCTGCGCAGAGTTGACAAACTAATAAGATTCCACTGACATTAGTTACGGACTGAAGTATGTCAGAGGCTGTTTATACAACAACACGTTTTGCTAAAACTGTAATATTTCTATTCTCATTTACACAAGGACAGTGTTCTCACTCCATGAAAACTTTTGAATCCGGAGGTGTTTCGTTGTGGCTGCTGCTCCGTACTTGTGTAAACTGTGAAGCAAAGATCCTCTCTAAAACCACTGACGTCATAGATGATGATCGTCTGGCATATGTATATTGTTTTGGCTGTTTTAGGTGGCGTCTGTGAACACAGAATGTGTTATGTTCTCGTGTAAATGGTCCCTTAGTCAAAATAAAATCGGATTTAAATTAAAATGGTCGGACATCATCCTTAGATGGTAGGTCTTCAACGTGAATGACTTTTTGAAGCGGCTGTAAAAACACAGAAAATATTTCTCTAAAAAAGAGAATATTTTCTCACAAAACAGATTTTTTTTTTCTCAAGTGAATGCAATGACTGTCCCATTTGACATCATATTCACCAAATACATTGAATCAACAACACACATTTCTCGAATTTCTCACATGCCTAAGCAGCAGTGCTACTTTTATGTCCATGTTTTAGAATGGCTCTACTATTTATTCCTGATCAGAGATGCAGTAGAGACAGGACAATGTGAAGACACTTGTTTATATCGACAATTAAAACCACTGTTGAGAAGTTACATTTTGGATAACTGTGAACCATGTTGTGTGCATAAACCAAACATGTGCAGAATTAATTTTGGAAATGTTTTTGGCTGAGACACTTCAATCCCAAGTGTAATTCCAATAAAAGCTTCCAATTCAATAAATACAACATAGAGACATTTATTTCTTAAGTCAGTACCCAAACCATGTAGTTAATCCATCATCTCCAGAAGCAGCATGTTCATAGTTAAACAAAAAATGGTAGACAAATCAAATACGTTTTTGAATTGATTGGACTCACAGCCCTCTGTCCGCCATTGTTAAGGTTAGGGTCATCATGTCCAGTCAGGGCAACTATCCTTCCCTAGCTGAATTAAAAGCACAGGGTGAACGTGATGCAATGTGAAAATAGAATCTGTAACAAAAACAAAAATATTCAGAATTGGTTTGGCCAGAATCCTCTTTAGTTCCCAAGCTGACCTTTGTACACACATCACCAGGGAGTTTGACCTCAGAAATCCTCAAAGTTGTATTTGAGGACCGTGCTGTAATTCTTGGCTGGGTTGATAGGTTTTGAAAAGGCAAGAAGAAGAAGAAGAAGAAGAAGAAGAAGAAGAAGAGGGAGTGCTTTTTTAGATTCCGCTCACAGAATGCCACTTGAATCAACTCAAAAAGGCCTGAAGAAGCAACCGAGCCAAATGTGACAATACAAAAACAGGGAGGATAGAACAAAAATAGTTACATCATCATTCCTGTGTTCTTTAACTTGGTCACTTTTGAATTCCATATATTTATATCCATATATATTTATATATATTTATATATTATTTTTACAATTAAAAACACCATGGGTTTGACAGACTATTTGGTTTCTTTTTGTCTAACTGTTTCTCTTTTTTTTTGTAAATAAATGCCTGTAAATATCTTTTTCTGTCCTGTACTAGGAGTCTGTGTAAAGGCCGCCACCCCAGAAGTGTTTTATTGTATGTCAAGTCCACACAGAATGCATATCATCAGCACAGTCCACTATTTCATCTTTGTCCAAATCCCCATTTATAGAATGACTGTCAACTAGGCTTGGGGGTGTTCTTGCGTTTCATTGGTCGCTTTGGACCAGGTCTCTGTGTGATCGACATGGGCTGAGGAGTTGAGTATGAGTGGGCGGGTAACTTCCCACACTGCTTCCTCCCCCTGCATTCAGATTGAGGAAGCACACAGTCTCTCGGGGCTCCAAAACAACAGTGTTTTCTTCCTGTTTACGATGAGCCAACGCCCTGAGCTGCTCCTGGGCCTCCTCCAATAGCGACGCAATCTCGCTCTGCTGTCGACCAATAGCAAACGAGCAGGATTTGGATGCAGTTTTAACCCCCATGTCATCGTTGTTGGTGGTGACCGACGTGGTTTGCATACAGGACACCTCTTTGTCATGGTGACAGTGGACAGAGGGTATGATGGGTATTGAGGATGAGCGGAATGGAGGGTCCAGGCTGTGACGATGGTTGGGCCGGGTCAAGCTGCAGGTATGGTGGTTTGTGCCACTGCGCGGACACAGTGTAGTGGTGGTCTCTTGGGAAACAGACGTTTGCATATGGAGGAGGGTGTCCTGTCGGGGGTCAGGGTCAGCATAGACTGTTAAGTGAGACTCTTCCTTGGTCTGGGATCTAAAAGACAGAAGAAGATTATTGACGTTAGCCCAACATTAGAGAGTGTGTTAGTGAAAAAAAAAGTGCTCTCTGGGGGATTTTGGAAAGTGTGAAAATTACATTAACTGCAATCTTTTAATTAAAGTAACTTTTATTTCTAATTTGTCCACTGGGGGTGCCACAGTCAGAGTAGCAGAAATGACCCAACACTGAGACCCAGAACTGAAAAGCAGTAATTTTGCTTTACTCTACTGTTGTCCAAATAACCCTCTGTGGAACATTCATTACCCAAAATGTCTTTGAGTGTGTAGACACAGGGTGTAAATTTCTCTAAGAAAAATGGACCACTTCCCATTTATTCACTGAGGAGAATTAAAAACCTGTGTGTTTGGTTTGTATGCTGCAAGTTTCAGTGGGAATATAATATTCAGCTCCACAATGACACTCATCCTGAACAACAGCTGCAGGACAACTGAGAAGAGAGAAGATAAACTAATTGTTAACTGAACTACTTTTTACCTGTAGCTGAGAGGTCAATGATGCAGCAGTGAGAGTTATCGACATTATTGCTAGCAAAACAGCATTAGCATCAAGGCCATTTTGTGAAGGTGAGTTTGTGACAAAATACATCTCAAGGCTTTTTCTCTGTTTTTTATGCGAAAAACATGTGAAAATAGCTGTGTTTTTATTTAGTGAAAATCTGTTTTAGCAAGAAAAAAAGTTCTGTTAAATAAGTTTGCTGTCTTTTTATATTATATTTATTCATTTAGTTGACGCTTTTATTCAAAGCGACTTACATTAAGCCTGTAATTACCAATGTTACATCTGACACCACTGTAGGCAAGGTGGGTTAAGTGTCTTGCCCAAGGACACAACAACAGTATGAACTGTCGGGAGAACGGGAATCGAACCACCTACCTTCTGGTTGAAGGACGACCGCTTTACCACTGAGCCACTGCGCCCCAATTTTTAGATGCATTACTTAAGCAATACGTGAACCAATCCAAGATCCTGGTGAAACACTGCAGATGACAATGCTTTTCTGCCTGAACAGCTGCAGAGTCCTGAAGAGCCTGCTAAAGGCTTTGCCGGTTGCAATTGAAAATAATGTGATGCTGTTATTTTCCCGCTCCGGTCCACTTCAGATCAAATTGGGCTGTATGTGGCCCCTGATCTTGGGTTTTGTTCTTATTGTTGTTTTGTGTTTAGACCTGACTCAGGTGTGTCTTTGAAGTCCTGTTTTGGGTCCAGGTTTATTTTCAGTTTAGTCCTTTAAATTCACAATACGTTTAATGAATATTTTCTTTTTTACCCAAGTGTAGTCCTCATGTGGTTACATTTACATTTATTCATTTAGCTGACGCTTTTATCTGAAGCGACTTACATTAAGCTTCAAGGTGGGTTAAATGTCTTGCCCAAAGACACAACAGTAAGAACTGTGAGGAGAGCGGGAATTGAACCACCAACCTTCCGGTGGAGGGACAACCGCTCTACCTCTGAGCCACAGCAAGAAGGTCCTGGGTTTGCTTGGCTGGGCCTCTCTGTGCAGTGGTGGACAGTACTTAAGTAGTTTTTTCCAGTATCTGTACTTTACTAAGTATTTCCATTAAGGGATACTTTTTACTTTAACTTCACTACATTTCAACGTCAAATATCTTACTTTTTACTCAAGTACATTTTGCAAAATTAGTCGTTCCTTGTGTTTCCGTTAAATATTTTTGTAGAAGAAGACCTCAAAGACGCGTCTCAGTGGGAGTGTCAGGACCGGCTCAATAGAAGCCTCATTCTCTACACGCGAGCTGATAAACATGAAAATAACAAATAAAAAATACACCTGTGATGAAGTTTTGGTATTAGTAATGGCTGACTCTGATTCTGAGGGAGAACATCTACCTTTAGAGTCTTTTCAGCCGAGTGAAAGTGAGAATGAGCGAGAGTGAGTGCGTCTGTGACTTGGACAGCGGCGCAGCTGCTCGTGCCTTTTTCAGCGTCTCTCATAAAGCACACGCTGTTTTTCCCACATTTTACCAAACATCAGTGAAAGAAACGGGAGGAAACTAGTCGTGAAGGATGTTGGAAAGGGAAGCCGTGAGCGCGTAGCACCTGCAGCTTTACCTTTAGCACAGGTGTTAGAAGCCGGGGCGGGTGTACTGCCGTGGCCGCGATAGTGACGGGGAGTTTGGGAATAATGCGGCTTCTATTGACAGCTGTTTGGGACAAATACGTGTTGGACATCCTGACACTTTACCCAGTCGAGGAGGGAGAGGCGATAGTCAGCGAGAATGCGCTAATCAAAGCAGCGATCGTAATAAAAGTGATGGCTATATGCTGTGCTTTATGAGAGGTCCCACACTCTAAAAAACTACTAACTATGCCACATGGATGGATAAGAAAAGATAAAGCAACTGCAACCACACACATACAGTACATGTGTATATTTCTCATAACTATTTGCATACGTTTTACTAGTTATGGTTTATTAGAAGTTGTAGTTATTCTTTATTTCAGAAAAAGAAAAAAAAAACTATTCTAATATGTTCATTAGTGTGTAAGTACTGAAAAAAACATAACCACCAATATATAATGTCATAGTATGCAAATTATATGCAAATTAGATGCTTAAAATTTATTTACTTAAATACTTTGGGTCATACCTGACATTTTTCTAGTTTGGAGTAGGATTCTATCTCTTATCATTTTCAAACCACAGCCTTTTGAAATTTGGATCTCAAAAATCTGTATTTTTTAAATAATTCCTGGCGCCTAAAGGGGGCAAGAGACTGACAAAAATTATAAGGGCATTATAGCCTAGTACTTGGATACTTAAGTACATTTGAAGGCAAATACTTTTGTACTTTTACTCAAGTGAAAGTTAAAAGGGAGTACTTTTACTTTTACTGAAGTAATATTTTACCTAGTGTATCTGTACTTTAACTCAAGTACTTGGTTTGTGTACTTCGTCCACCACTGTCTCTGTGTGGAGTCTGCATGTACTCCAATGTCACCATAGATTTCCTCTATTACTAAAAGACATGTACAATAGCCCTCCTCCCTCTCATGGGGCCAGGCCATCACTGTAAATGAGAATTGGTTCTCAATTGGTCTAACTGGTAAATAAAAAATAATCCTGGTTTAATGCTCAACTAATCCTGGTATAGTGCTTAAAATAAGAATGACTTTAGTTACATGTATTGCTTTGTCCTGGGTTTACTCGTTGGTTGTAGGTTTATGGCATGATTTTGTCCAAACACACAAAGTCAAAATTTCCTACATTCACCTGAAGGTAAAGCGATTGTTGGGTGGGTTTTCAGATGTGTCTTTGAAGCCAGGCAGAATCCACTCTGGGCCAGCTCTCCGCCCCCTCTTCCATCACACACAACACTTTGTCTTTCATGTGGATATACACACATAAAAATCTGCCCAAACCTCACGCTTCTTCTACACCACAAGAGGTAACACAGAGTTCATTCGTGTGGATCAGTGATTTAGTGACTTAACTGTGAGGGTGAGTGCATTTGAAGTTTAAAGCCAGCAGCTTTGCTTAAGGACGACAGAGGAAAAGAAGGTATCAACTGATATTTTAAATAAGAGGCTTTATGTTTGAGAATATGTTTTTTAGCAGTAAATCACATACTTTGATTTATGTTCTCAGTTTAGATATAATGACTAAATGAGTTGGCCTGTCCGATTACAAAACTACTTTTGTCTATCTTAGAGGTGTACAGTTTTAAATTACTCATGAGAAATTTAGATTTGAAACAAGTATAGCACTGCTTTTTGCTCAGTGCAACAGGATTATTTACTGCATAAATATTGTGGTTCCTCTGGAGTTAAGTATACGTGAGTTCACCTTATTGGCTCGGCCTTCCACCACAGTTCCATGTTCTAATGTGGCCCTTGGGAAAAGAAATTGCCCACCCCTGCTTTAGCATCTCTATTTGTTTTTATCTACTGCTTATTGCTCGTGTCACTGCAGAGAAACTAAAGACAGTGCAGGTTTTCTGGAGAGTTGTAGTATTAGCTACAACTACTGCCAACATACTGTATCTCCACTTTCTCAGCATCTCTTCTTGCTCATAACTCTACTGCAGCAGCTCTGGAGTCAGTCTGAGAACTTCACACAGCAGTCAGGGAAGTTCATTTCAAAGTCAATGCAGCAGACTATTAAACAGGAACATAATCCGTAATTTACCGTCTCAAAATTTTCCCGATTAAAATTTGCACGTTAAATTTATGTCTCATTTGGAGAATATGACAGCTCCAACTACTTAGTCAAGGTGTGGAAAACATAATCATGCACCTACACAATAAATACTATAACATGTATTACAGTTCAAGAAATAGGATAATGTATGCAATGATGACAAATTTAAAATTCACATGGCCTTTAAGGGAACAACTACCCCATCACACCAACATTCAAAATCACACGTTTAGTATATTTTGTAATAACAAAAAATGATAGCACGTCAACCTCTCCAGTTTTATTTATATTTTAACTCATTGTATGATTCTCAAGTTCTACCAAAACAGACACTATTTGTCTTTCCAGGACATTCTCTTTGGTTAAATCCAGCTGTACTTTGTAGCAGAGCCACATTATCTCTGTTATAATCCATAATCCTCTGTAAAGCCTGCCTCAGCCATGTCCAGGCTGGACTTAAGAGTATCCTGTCATGTAATAGTCTCATCTTACTCACAGTGAGTAGAGATAGTGATGGGTGTAAAAAGGAAAGTTTTCAAAAAAGAGCTCTATTTCTTATTTTATCTTTCAAGTCTTTCCAAGACCCAAAAATCCTGACAGAAGAGCAGAGTGCAGATTCAGCGGCCCACAGAAAGAATCCGGAGTGCGATAAGAGAGAATGATGAGGGGGGCTAATTCCCAATAAAACATTCACAGACAAATCTCTCTTTTGATGTGTTCAAACACAATCCGATTCCACAGTTTAAATATAGACCCTGGAGCCATGAGGAGCAGCTTGAGGGCTTACTAAGAGGTACAGGGTAACAGAGGTGAGATAAGTGACCGTATTTATATTCATCTTGCGTAATGGCTGCTTGGGATCCTGGGAATGGAGAAAGTTCCAGTCTATCACAAAAACCCAGACCATGATTATCAAAAGTATGGGAATACTTTAAACAAAGGCTAAATAAAATGCTCCTTAATGGTCCTGCAAAATGAAAATGGCGTACCCCGGCAGGAAAACTGCGATGCACGAGCACCTCAGAAGAAAAGATCCTGGCGCTCTCCGACCTCAAACTGACGAGCCATCTGTGTAACTATTTATTGTTACAATTAGTTTGGGGAGTAATTGTAGAGTTTCCTGTGTTTTGGTCGAGAATTAACTCACATATGCTAGATAATAATGTTAATGCTAATCGCTAATTGTATAAGTTGAACCGTAAACGTATATTACTGTATAGCCTCAAAACTTCTGGAACAAAGTCATTTGGAGTAATGAGACCAAAATTGTACCTTTTGACCACAACCATAAACGTTACATTTAGAGAGGAGTCAACAAGGCCTATGATGAAAGGTACACCATTCCTACGGTTAAAAACATGGAGGTGGATCGCTGATGTTTCCGGGATGTGTGAGCTACAAAGGCACAGGAAAAGATGAGTGCAACATGTTATCAGAAAATACTGGAGGAACATTTGTACTCATCAGATGCATCAGAAGCTGCGCACCTCAATATCATTGAGCCACTCTGGGGAGATTTCCGATGTTCAGTTCATGCAAGACAGCCCAAGAATTAGGAACTACTGTAGAAGCTTTTTGCCAAGAAGAATGGGCACCTTTACCATCTGAGAAAATAAAGAGCCTCATCCACAACTACCACAAAAGACTTTGAGCTGTCATTGATGTTAAAGGTGGTAATACACAGTATTAAGAACTGGGGTATGTAAATGTTTGATCAGGGTCATTTGGGTAGTCTCTGTTATAATTATGATTTAAAAAGAGTAAACCCAATTGTTTGACAATAAATGGCTTCACCCAACCACTAACTGTGAGTGAAAGAAAGGTTATTAGTAATGACCAAAAAAAGCACAAGTTCTGCCAGGGCCTATGTTCAAGTCTATGTTCCACAGCTCTATGTTCCACAGTTCTATGTTCCACAGTTCTATGTTCCACAGCTCTATGTTCAAAAGCTCTATGTTCCACAGCTCTATGTTCCACAGTTCTATGTTCCACAGCTTTATGTTCCACAGTTCTATGTTCTCACAGCTCAATGTTTCACAGCTCTATGTCCAACAGTTCTATGTTCTCACAGCTCTATGTTCAAAAGCTCTATGTTCCACAGCTCTATGTTCTACAGCTCTATGTTCCACAGCTCTATGTTCCACAGTTCTATGTTCCACAGCTCTATGTTCCACAGTTCTATGTTCCACAGCTCTATGTTCCACAGCTCTATGTTCTACAGTTCTATGTTCCACAGCTCTATGTTCCACAGGTCTATGTTCCACAGTTCTATGTTCCACAGCTCTATGATCCACAGTTCTATGTTCCACAGCTCTATGTTCCACAGCTCTATGTCCAACAGTTCTATGTTCCACAGTTCTATGTTCCACAGCTCTATGTTCCACAGTTCTATGTTCCACAGCTCTATGTTCCACAGTTCTATGTTCTCACAGCTCTATGTCCAACAGTTATATGTTCCCACAGCTCTATGTTCAAAAGCTCTATGTTCCACAGCTCTATGTTCTACAGCTCTATGTTCCACAGTTCTATGTTCCACAGCTCTATGTTCTCACAACTCCATGTTCCACAGCTCTATGTTCTCACAACTCTATGTTTCACAGCTCTATGTTTCACAGTTCTATGTTTTCACAGCTCTATGTTCCACAGCTCTATGTTCTCACAACTCTATGTTCCACAGCTCTATGTTCTCACAACTCTATGTTCTCACAACTCTATGTTTCACAGCTCTATGTTCTCACAGCTCTATGTTCCACAGCTCTATGTTCTACAGTTCTATGTTCCACAGCTCTATGTTCCACAGCTCTATGTTCTACAGTTCTATGTTCTCACAGCTCTATGTTCCACAGTTCTATGTTCTACAGTTCTATGTTTCACAGCTCTATGTTCCACAGTTCTATGTTCCACAGTTCTATGTTCTACAGTTCTATGTTCTCACAGCTCTATGTTCCACAGTTCTATGTTCTACAGTTCTATGTTCCACAGTTCTATGTTGCACAGTTCTATGTTCCACAGTTCTATGTTGCACAGTTCTATGTTCCACTGTTCTATGTTCCACAGTTCTATGTTCCACAGTTCTATGTTGCACAGTTCTATGTTCCACTGTTCTATGTTCCACAGTTCTATGTTTCACAGCTCTATGTTCCACAGTTCTATGTTTCACAGTTCTATGTTCTACAGTTCTATGTTTCACAGCTATATGTTCCACAGTTCTATGTTCTACAGTTCTATGTTCTCACAGCTCTATGTTCCACAGTTCTATGTTCTACACTTCTATGTTCTACAGTTCTATGTTCCACAGTTCTATGTTGCACAGCTCTATGTTCCACAGCTCTATGTTGCACAGTTCTATGTTCCACTGTTCTATGTTCCACAGTTCTATGTTCCACTGTTCTATGTTCCACAGGTCTATGTTCCACAGTTCTATGTTGCACAGCTCTATGTTCCACAGTTCTATGTTGCACAGTTCTATGTTCCACAGTTCTATGTTCCACAGTTCTATGTTTCACAGCTCTATGTTCCACAGTTCTATGTTCTACAGTTCTATATTCTCACAGCTCTATGTTCCACAGTTCTATGTTCTACACTTCTATGTTCTACAGTTCTATGTTCTACAGTTCTATATTCTCACAGCTCTATGTTCCACAGTTCTATTTTCCACAGTTCTATGTTCTACACTTCTATGTTCTACAGTTCTATATTCTCACAGCTCTATGTTCCACAGTTCTATGTTCCACAGTTCTATGTTGCACAGCTCTATGTTCCACAGTTCTATATTGCACAGTTCTATGTTCCACTGTTCTATGTTCCACTGTTCTATGTTGCACAGTTCTATGTTGCACAGTTCTATGTTCCACAGTTCTATGTTCCACAGTTCTATAATGCACAGTTCTATGTTCCACAGTTCTATGTTGCACAGTTCTATGTTCCACAGTTCTATGTTCCACAGTTCTATGTTGCACAGTTCTATGTTCCACAGTTCTATGTTCCACAGTTCTATGTTCCACAGTTCTATGTTCTACAGCTCTATGTTCCACAGTTCTATGTTGCACAGTTCTATGTTCCACTGTTCTATGTTCCACAGTTCTATGTTGCACAGTTCTATTTTCCACTGTTCTATGTTCCACAGTTCTATGTTCTCACAGTTCTATGTTCCACAGTTCTATGTTCCACAGTTCTATGTTCCACTGTTCTATGTTCCACAGTTCTATGTTCCACAGTTCTATGTTGCACAGTTCTATGTTCCACAGTTCTATGTTGCACAGTTCTATGTTCCACAGTTCTATGTTTCACAGCTCTATGTTCCACAGTTCTATGTTCCACAGTTCTATGTTCCACAGTTCTATGTTCTACAGCTCTATGTTCCACAGTTCTATGTTGCACAGTTCTATGTTCCACTGTTCTATGTTCCACTGTTCTATGTTCCACAGTTCTATGTTACACAGTTCTATGTTCCACTGTTCTATGTTCCACAGTTCTATGTTCTACAGCTCTATGTTCCACAGTTCTATGTTGCACAGTTCTATGTTCCACTGTTCTATGTTCCACAGTTCTATGTTGCACAGTTCTATGTTCCACAGTTCTATGTTGCACAGTTCTATGTTCCACAGTTCTATGTTTCACAGCTCTATGTTCCACAGTTCTATGTTCCACAGTTCTATGTTCCACAGTTCTATGTTCTACAGCTCTATGTTCCACAGTTCTATGTTGCACAGTTCTATGTTCCACTGTTCTATGTTCCACTGTTCTATGTTCCACAGTTCTATGTTACACAGTTCTATGTTCCACTGTTCTATGTTCCACAGTTCTATGTTCTACAGCTCTATGTTCCACAGTTCTATGTTGCACAGTTCTATGTTCCAATGTTCTATGTTCCACAGTTCTATGTTGCACAGTTCTATTTTCCACTGTTCTATGTTCCACAGTTCTATGTTCCACAGTTCTATGTTCTACAGCTCTATGTTCCACAGTTCTATGTTGCACAGTTCTATGTTCCACTGTTCTATGTTCCACTGTTCTATGTTCCACAGTTCTATGTTGCACAGTTCTATGTTCCACTGTTCTATGTTCCACAGTTCTATGTTCTACAGCTCTATGTTCCACAGTTCTATGTTGCACAGTTCTATGTTCCACTGTTCTATGTTCCACAGTTCTATGTTCCACAGTTCTATGTTCCACAGTTCTATGTTCTACAGCTCTATGTTCCACAGTTCTATGTTGCACAGTTCTATGTTCCACTGTTCTATGTTCCACTGTTCTATGTTCCACAGTTCTATGTTACACAGTTCTATGTTCCACTGTTCTATGTTCCACAGTTCTATGTTCTACAGCTCTATGTTCCACAGTTCTATGTTGCACAGTTCTATGTTCCACTGTTCTATGTTCCACAGTTCTATGTTGCACAGTTCTATTTTCCACTGTTCTATGTTCCACAGTTCTATGTTCCACAGTTCTATGTTCTACAGCTCTATGTTCCACAGTTCTATGTTGCACAGTTCTATGTTCCACTGTTCTATGTTCCACTGTTCTATGTTCCACAGTTCTATGTTGCACAGTTCTATGTTCCACTGTTCTATGTTCCACAGTTCTATGTTCTACAGCTCTATGTTCCACAGTTCTATGTTGCACAGTTCTATGTTCCACTGTTCTATGTTCCACAGTTCTATGTTGCACAGTTCTATGTTGCACAGTTCTATGTTCCACAGTTCTATGTTCCACAGTTCTATGTTGCACAGTTCTATGTTCCACAGTTCTATGTTGCACAGTTCTATGTTCCACAGTTCTATGTTCTACAGTTCTATGTTCCACAGTTCTATGTTCTACAGTTCTATGTTCTCACAGCTCTATGTTCCACAGTTCTATGTTCTCACAGTTCTATGTTCCACAGTTCTATGTTCCACAGTTCTATGTTGCACAGTTCTATGTTCCACAGTTCTATGTTGCACAGTTCTATGTTCCACAGTTCTATGTTCCACAGTTCTATGTTGCACAGTTCTATGTTCCACAGTTCTATGTTCCACAGTTCTATGTTCCACAGTTCTATGTTCTACAGTTCTATGTTGCACAGTTCTATGTTCCACTGTTCTATGTTCCACAGTTCTATGTTGCACAGTTCTATTTTCCACTGTTCTATGTTCCACAGTTCTATGTTCTCACAGTTCTATGTTCCACTGTTCTATGTTCCACAGTTCTATGTTCCACAGTTCTATGTTGCACTGTTCTATGTTCCACAGTTCTATGTTGCACAGTTCTATGTTCCACAGTTCTATGTTTCACAGCTCTATGTTCCACAGTTCTATGTTCCACAGTTCTATGTTCCACAGTTCTATGTTCTACAGCTCTATGTTCCACAGTTCTATGTTGCACAGTTCTATGTTCCACTGTTCTATGTTCCACTGTTCTATGTTCCACAGTTCTATGTTGCACAGTTCTATGTTCCACTGTTCTATGTTCCACAGTTCTATGTTCTACAGCTCTATGTTCCACAGTTCTATGTTGCACAGTTCTATGTTCCACTGTTCTATGTTCCACAGTTCTATGTTCTACAGTTCTATGTTCCACAGTTCTATGTTGCACAGTTCTATGTTGCACAGTTCTATGTTCCACAGTTCTATGTTGCACAGTTCTATGTTCCACAGTTCTATGTTCCACTGTTCTATGTTCCACTGTTCTATGTTCCACAGTTCTATGTTGCACAGTTCTATGTTCCACTGTTCTATGTTCCACAGTTCTATGTTCTACAGCTCTATGTTCCACAGTTCTATGTTGCACAGTTCTATGTTCCACTGTTCTATGTTCCACAGTTCTATGTTCTACAGTTCTATGTTCCACAGTTCTATGTTGCACAGTTCTATGTTGCACAATTCCAGACAGGTCCAGATGGTCAAAGCACTGACTCATTACCCATTATAAATCTGGGTCAGAACATAGCCTTCTCACAACGCACTGCATGTGTCACAAGTAGCTGGGAATGTCTTGTCCCATGAAACCCAGTACAGCAATTACACAAAATTACTGGCAGACATCTGTTTTAAAAAAAATTGTATTAAACTATAGAGAAGATTTTTATCTTGAAGGACCCTTTAACACCTGCCCCGTTTTGTCCAAATCCAAATCTTCAGGTGTGAAAGCTCCAGTAGACCATGGTTAAGACCAAGAATTTGGTCTTTGGTCTCAGTCCGGACCAAACTGAACAATGGTTCGGTTTGTTTGTAGTGTGAAAGAAGGTTTAATGATAGTATGGAGTTTTGAACCAAATGCAGGAAGTCATGGCCAAATGAAACACAAGAAGAAGAGTGAACGAAGGAGGGTATCGGTTGGGTTTAAAGACAAATAAAACGCATAGATTAATCTATGCGTATTTATTTGGTAACTTAGTTTTGTATGGCTCTATTTTTCTTGCTACGCAGTGACATATAGTGATTCAAATGATGTCTTAAACAGTGCATTTGAAGTTCCATCTGTTTGTTTTAACACAATATATTCAATCATTCCTACTCCAGTCTGATTATTGTATTTCTCCAGTTAAACTGTAAAATGAGACTCTGAAGAGACAACACATTCACCACAGTATAAGCCGACTACAGGAGGCCCGCCCCCTTGTCATAACAACAGTAATAACGGCATCAGGGAAAGTCTGATAATCCACTTTAAAAAAACTGTAGTGTAAAAGCAAAAGTTACAGAACCTAACTAATATAGCGTAACAATTTGTGAGTTCTAAGTGCGGACTTTGGTGTCTATCAACACAGTCAAAGTCCTTTTTAAATGAGAGTGAAGCTGCTTTTATACAGTGTCTAGGCTTGGGAGAAAGCAAAATCTCTGAATGTGCAGCTCCACAAAGACCTATCGAAGCCATTCCTTTTGAGCCACTGCCACTGTACTGCCTACCACAACACAACTCCACCTTGTTTTATCAACGTTCAGCAGATTGTAAAACAAAGGAATGCACAGGGATTAGGAAGTAGGAACTAGTCCAAAAAGCTCTTTTGTGTAAAAGTGTAATTTTTATCCAGACGCACCGTGTAACTTTTGGCCAAAAAAAAAAAAACACAATTCTTGTTAAATGGTTTTTAGACATAAGATCAGTAGAAAAATGTCTATCTCACTGACACAGTACCCTCAGCTGGACAGGAATTTCCAAGGTAACTTTCCTGTCCTCGGGATGAGGACTTATCCCAAGCTATTATGTGAGTGACGTGCTTTGCTGTAAGTTTACAGATGAGCATTGTATTGTACAAAATAAGAATGTAGTGTCCAGTAGCATTGTTCCTTTGGTCTCAAGAAGGTAGTTGCCAGTCTGAGAATAAAATTCCATACATACATACATATATAAACCCCCTAACAATAAAAAGGAGATATTAAATTAATAATTAAACCTGAACCAATTGACTATACGTCAAACCAAAGTTGAGAGCTTACTTTAAACTGATGAAATCCTGACATGATCTCTTTCTTGTTAAATACTGACAATATTTATTCATGCTTTTCTTTTTTGTACTGTTTCACCGTGTAAGACGTGATGTTGATCAACCAGCTGTGACATTGGTTGGCACATCATTTGCTATAGATTAGAAGTGGCCATAGCTGATACAAAGCCATAGATGCAGTACATGGTTAAACCTAGGTCCTCACCCTCTTTGTACTTCAGCCTCCTTCTCTGATGAGTCTATTTCCTGGAGGTGTTGGTAGGCGGGACCTGAATACTTGGATCCTCCGATCAGATTGAGTCTTCCTCTGGGTATGGGTGGAGTCCTGCGTTGAGCTGACCAATGGGCTGTCCGGCTCTTTTGAAAGGGGCTTTGGGGAAAGGACCCACTTCTAGGAGAAAACAGGAAAAACCTGAACAAGGCTGTCAGCTGTCTAAGTACAAAACGCAGAACAAAGGTAAACATGGTCCAGACTTCCATATTACTAAATAATTGTTGTACAAATTTAACAGGGATAATGGGGACTTGATGCGTGGATTAAGTGGGTGGCTCACATTTAAAGACTATTTAAACACACCCTTAAACACCATGGTAAGTTTAATGGCCTAATGTTTAAGGGTTGCATGAGTGCTTCTGAATATTGCACACTGTTGGTGCATAATATCTGGTCATCACTGAAGCTAATCAGAAGTATGTGTGCTTTAGCATGACAAGTGAGATGTGTACTGTCTGCAAGCTTATTGGTTAAACAGTGGCCAGGCAGGATAAAACAGGTGGTTTCCTACCTGTGGTGTTTGGCTGTCCCTCTGGAGCTGCTGCAGTTGGTGATGTTGCAATGACTGAAGCTGGACTCGGACGCATTGGGCTGGTCACACTGGGATGGCCACTTGCAGTACTGTCAACATAACAGTATCAACATGATTCACATTTACGTCAAACATAATGACATTGCAGCTAAGTATTGCGGCTGCTATTGAAATGGCTTCTGGAACACCATTAAAGATTTTTGGAAATGTGTCAAAACTCATGCAAACACAGACTGTATGTTAAACATTTTTACACATTACAGGTACGTTACATTTTACTTTACGTTAAACTTCTTGCCTGAACATTCAAAAAGCAGCTCTGACTAGAATAAGAACATCTGTATTTTTCAAAAAGATCTGATTCATGCTAAACCTCTTATTTCCAACTCACCCACCCACCTACCTAAATATCAACCTACCTACCACATGTTTGTGTCAGGTCATTGACTGTCTTTACTAGTTTTCTTACTCAGAGGGAATTTTTACAAGTTCTATTCTATAGCAATTTTTTTTTCTTTACTTTCTTTACTTCTTAAGTACTTAAACATCCTAAATGATTATTCAAAAACCCTACTGTCATTTTATATGTTTCTGATAGTCTACAGGAAGAAAAGCACCACACAATTAACTTAGGTTTTTCAAATCGCAATACATCTAGTGTGATAAAATCACATTAAGTACATGTAACCTTTTCCCCCAACTTTTATGACTTTGCCAGGAGTGGAAAGATCGTCAGCTACATTCCTGGTATTACAAGATTTCTAAGATTCATGGGAACACCCTTCAAACAAACTAGTACGAGCCATTGTTTTAGGCTTTCACTTGAAAGTCCTTCTGAGCTATGACTAACAAGGATGTCACTGACACAATTCCTCTGCAGGATGCCAGCCTCATTAGAATCACTGTTGTTATTGGACCGCTCAGACATTTGGAGGCCAATTTAAATTTACAATAGCATGACATGCTTTCTTTAAAAGTCACATTTATACTTTGTAAAACCAGCCACATATACTGAGCAAGACATGGAGATGACTAGACAGTTGTTAATAACGTCAAAAAGCCCACCATAGTCTGAAACCTTTTAAAATAACAAACCTGACACTGTAGCAGTGAGTATATTTCTGAAAAAGATAGACATGCTTATGCCTAAATTAACCAGCAGATAGAGCTGTTGCTACTGTAATGCAATAAGGAGTTGAAATAGTAAAGAAAGAACGTCACACCTGATTATTTTGATTTTTTAGAGTGTACTGAGACCAAGCACAGAATGAGGACTGATGAAATTAAACTTAAGTTTTTTTTTAGTGTTACAAATTTTCTATATAATCTAAAACAGACATATAACAAACTATTAAATTGGTGTAACAAAAAAAAAAAATGAAAAAAAGATAATATTCTTAAATTTTGTACTCCCTGGGACCAAAGAAAGTGTTTTTCTTTGGCCCTCTGGCTTGTCAATGACAAATGTTACTACGTGCATTTCATTATGCACGCGCGTTCTAGTTGCTGCACATGTGTAGACAGTGTGTTTATATAGCTCCGGTGCTCTGACTGCAAAGTTGCAAAAATGCTGAGAAACAACCTGAAGTAGGGAGTGGCAAAAAAAAAGTCCCTTTTAGGATTATGAGAAGAGAAGAAAAATGCCTCAAGGGTTAAACAAAACAAGAGTGTGTCTTGGGGATTGTTTTTCACGATGGAGTGCTCTGAAGACACAGAAAGGGCTTCCTAATTCCGTTGCCAGATTTCTGCTGGACAGGTAACTTTTATAATTTTTTGTTTAAAATATTCGATTTTTGAACTATTCTGACACTGTAGTCTGCAGTTTGGTAATGCTTCTGGAGGCATTCCTTTCGAAATGAGCTGTGAAGGAGGGGGGGGTGTTTGCGCATCATTAAAAAAAAACTTTCCACCAGCAGGAACTGGGTACTGTTTGGAGCTAGTGCTTCAGCCGGTTTGGAGTTGTTTCAACTTGCGAGTCCATCCATCAAGAACCGGTTTGTTTTCCCATGGACTAGAGAGCCACCATAGAGCCACGTCTGACGTCACCAAATCTGTCTAATTTTACCCAACAACGCTAGCACCAAACACACCAGTCACAAATAGAGGCAGTTGCATTTCAATTTATGTTGGCTTTGCAAACCTACATCGGTTTCAGCAAAAGTTTTCAGCACCATCATCAATGGCAGATAGCTCTACAAACAAAAACAAGACGTTGCTTTTCTACAATGTTCTGTGCTACGTTAGCTAGTAAGAGGTAAGCCAGGAAAACTTTAAGCTAGGTAAATGTTAGCTAGTAACTGTAAAGCTAGACAAACTTTAGCTAGTATGATTTCAAACCCTGATATAACAAATTAAATCCTACATGCATTGGCTGGCTGGCAAAAAATGGTCTGTTGGTCACGGTAACCCCGCCCCCAGCCCCTGACGCAGGTCTTCCTTCTAGTCCAGCAATGTTTTGGTGCTACCTCCTCATTTGGTGATTGACAGGTGTGAAGGCCCACCCCTTGAATTACCAGCTAATGTATTCAGCCCAGAGACCTAGAGACTTACAAAGTACCAGTGAACATCCCTGTACTTCTGAGAGAAGAGCAGGATAGTTTCAAGCTATAATTTAGACATATCTCAATGTGTTTGTGTGAAAGAGTTTGTTTGACATAATCCTTACAGGTTTGTTTGATAAATCATAGTGTTGCTATAACTTCACAGCTTGGCAAGCCAGATTCCTTGCTGGCAGGGGCATGACGTTTTTAAGGAGACAATCTACGTAGAAATAAACAAAAGGAGGTAGTACTCATACAGTATGTCATGTCAATCCAACATGGCGTGTGGCGGACGCCTGACTTTAAATACATCATGTCATTGTTTAAAACTGATTGATCAAACAAAAGACAAACAAACCCTCGGCAGTCCCACGTTCCATCTTGACTGTTTTGAACAAGGGACTTGGGTGACCTAAGTGTGACGCAGGGCAACACTCCAGCGGCATTTAAATGTGATTGGTTGGTACAGAACATATCTGAGGAACTGACTGGCTTATGGAGCTGTGCCAGAGTTTCTGTTTATAGAATATAAAGAGAGCTCATTTCAGGCTGAGCCAGGCTATTAACTTCATTTCCCAAATGTGATTGTATTTATTAGCCCACCCACCAAATATCACCACCAGCCGCCACTGGAGTTGCATAAAGTTGTTTCACTGTGTCCTGGTGTTTTGTAAAAACGTCAACAACAAAAAGCACAGTGTTGATTTTGCATAAATCAACACAAACTGATCTTCTAACACACTATTTATGGTTAGGCTAAAATAAAATGTTGTCGATTTTTCATCTACTTCAATAGAATGAAATATATTTGTAATATTTTTTAATAATATTGTGTCTTCGTTACACAAATACTAATGCACAGAGAGTAACATTTCTCCTCAAAATGTTCGTGCGTCATTAAAAATCCATCACTTGGCACCAGCATATGTTTCACTGGCAAAGCTTGAATTTAATTATCCCAGTCTGAGTGTAGCGCTATTGATTTCTTTGGGGAAATAAAATTACATTTAAATGAAGATGTTTGCTTCGGCACAAAATTACGAGTGGCCAATCATCTTCTGGGAACAGATCAATGCTGTGAACATTTTCTATTTCAATAAATACTGCGACATTTGGTTTTTGACACAGGATGGAATTTCACATCTCATCACCAACTCACACTTCCCACAACAGGATAGGAACAAACTTTTGAATTTTAGATTCAGTATAGGAGACCAAAGTGTATTTAAATGCACTGGACTGTTGACATGACAAACCTGAAAGTGAGGTTCAAAGAGAGTGCTGACTAACGCCTTGGTGCTAGATCTAAATGTAAACCGTCAGAGGTCTTCATAGATCATAATTGGTTTGAGCTATGATGGAGACTTGGACTTGTAGATAACATTATAACCACTGACAGTTGAGCACTGTGGGATATGTAAGGCAGCAGGTGAACATTTTGTCCTCAAAGATGTGTTAGAAGCGGGACAAATGAATTGAAGTGAGTTTGACGAGGACCAAAGTGCGATGGACGATAGACGACTGGGTCAGAGCATCTCTAAACCTTTAGCTCTTGTGGAGTGTTCCCGGTCTACAGTAGTCAGTATCTGTCAGAAGTGGTCCAGGAGAAGGAACAGTGGTGAACCGGGACATGGTCATGGGGAGTGATGCATGTTGGGAGTGAAGGCTGACCCGTGTGCTCTGATCCAACAGACCAACTACTGCTGCTCAAACTGCTGAAGAAGTTAATGCTGGTTCTGATAGAAAGGTGTCAGATACACAGTGCAGCTCAGTTTGTTGTGTCTGGGGCTGCATAGCCTTAGACCTGTAAGGGTGACCTCTGACCCCTGTGCACCACTGAAAGCCTTAACAATGGGCACGAGCATCAGAACTGGACGACGGAGCAATGAAAGAAGGTGGTCTGGTCTGATTCTGAGGTGTTGGAGGCCCCTCCTGTAACTGACAGGACTTAAAGGATCTGCTGCTGACATCTCGGAGCCAGATCCCACAGCCCACCTTCACTAGACACTATAAAGGAAGCTACTATCGTTCTGCTCCTGGTTTGTGTCCAGTGGTGACACGGACACAGTAGAAAAGCCTTGAAGTAATAGGAATAACAGGTGATTGATGAAGTTATTCAGACAGGATGCACCCTGATCACATACCTCATTGGACCTGGTGAGGTTTAAAGTCACGTTTAAGGCAATACGGAAGTAAATAGTTCACATAAAACGTTGTACAGTCGAACAGATGAGCTCATGAACTACATAACACTAGTTCAAATTGATTCAGGAGTGAAGCTGGCTGCTGTATGACACATTTTGTGTGTTTGTGTGAGTGGATTATTAAACCCCAATGACCCAGTACTTGTTTTACATATTTTAGTAATTGATCGCCTGAAGACTCAAATCACTGCGCCTCTTGGGTTGTGTAGGCACAGAATAATCAACTCCTATTCATTTGCATGTACGTTTCCAAAGGCAGTACAATAAAACGCATAAACACAATTTAAAAGCAACATTTCTGTTAAAGATCAGATTTGTTTAGTCCAAACAATAGCTGGATACCCTCAGTAAACAATAATCAGTAATTCATAAGAAAACCATAATAGAGTAGTTAGAAAAATAAGCCCTTCATCAAACTTCTCTATTCCATTATGCTGCTTTTATTTGGGGTTTATTGAATATTAATGTACTCTCCTTAAGCTTCATATTTGCACATTCATTTGGATTATGTGGGGCACACACAAAGTAAGAGTAGATACTTTTGAATTAAGGTTAATGACACTCTACAACAGTATTAACTCAACACATTGCTGCACTTTTGTTCATTTGTTCTTTCTCTTGTCTAACCTGTGTAAGGCAGATAAACAGATGAAGACACAATGGGTTTGCAAAAGAGTGTGTCTATAGCCAAAGTTATTGTAAAATCTTCCAATAAAAATGGTGGTGTGTGAACACCAAAGATTTTTATGCAACCAGTTTCTAACTATCCACTTGTTTCTATGAGCACGCGCCCAAGTTTTAAAGACACAATAAAAAGACATGATGGTGTACGCGTCAAGGCCATGGATATATTATAAGATAATAAACAGCTGGTATTCCGCTGACAAGCCACCTACAGCTACCAAAATGTTTAGCTTTTGTAGTGTTTACTACTTTTTATTTTTTATATCATAGCCCTTTTTTCTGTTAAATAATACCTTTTATTGTTTTGTGATGTCACTGCTCTATCCCGCCTTTGCGCCCATTGGTCAGAACGGATCATGTGGAACATGGCGGGTAAAACAGTAGAACGCATGCACTAGTGGTGTAGTGCACCTGCTTCATGGAAAATAATGGCCAGCAATATTTATTTTTTTACTCAAAAATGACATATTAGACATAGTCAGTTAATTCTGTCTCTGTTAATACAAGGTTTATTTCAAGAATTCTGCTATCAAAGTGTAAATTCTCAGATATATTCTGCCTAAAAGAAAATTGTAGTAGCCTAACAAAACTAATTTTTTTGATTATTTTAATAAATATGTACGTGTCCAGACATCTTCAAAACCTTGGACTCAATTCCCATTAGTCCAGGGACATGGCATTGTTTCATTGGATCAAAAATAAAGGGTCAATTTTTTTACATGAGGCCTAGCCCCTCCTTCTCTGCTGTGGTAAAACCCAACATGAATTATTACCTGATGCATCTGCACGTTGCTGCTGAGTGCTCTGCCTTTTCCTCCCAGTTCATTGTGGGAGTTGTAGTTCTTCAAAGAGCGGTTTTCCTTCAGGTGGGCGTGGAGCTTCTCCCTGCGCCGCCTGCAGGAGAAGACAAGGCAATACACTTACTAGAATACATTTACAAAAACCTAATAAAAATACTCTAAAAAAAATGCTTAAATTTCAGTGAAGTGTTTCCAGCTATTGTGACTCATCTGCCAAAGATGCTACTACTTTTGGAGACTTGGAGACTTTGCGCTTACTACTTCCCTTGATGGTTGGTGACACTGTAATTCAAAGTTTCCCTTAAGTTGTTTTAAAACCTTCAAATATTTCTATGTGAGATTTGGGCACATTCATTGAGAAAGCGCTGAAGGACTGAAGTCATTCACTGGTAATTCCAAATGGTCTGAGCCTAATCTTGCACAGAGTTGCCTCATAAGGTCTTGTCTGTGAAGGTTCTCAGTCATTAAGGAAATCTTGAAAAAAAGGTTGAAATATAAGCATCTGGACTCAGGTTTCAAGGTTCACCTTGAAAACTGAAGCCAGATGCTTTCATTTCAACCTTGTCTCATAAGGTTTTTGAGGAAAAACTAGGGGAGCAAGTGGAATAATGAGGCCCTGTGAGAAAGACTCTTGTTATCTGTTTTTTTTATGCAAAATCCATTGGCTGGGTTGTATTTTTTTCCACTGACACAGAAATTCCCTAAAAAAGGAACTAATGGTACTATTCACTAAAATAGACAAACGTTTTGCTCATTTGGCTCAGCTCGGACCACAATGAGATTTATCTCTCATTTCAGTCAAACTACTGAAGTGGATCTTTGGCAGAGAGGCCTGAGTCTAGGACATCCTTGACCTTCAACGTGCGAAGGCAGCTGTGTTTGTTTTATTTTACTAGACATAGTACAAACACAGTTCTGAAAAAGTTGGGACATTGTGAATAAAAACACAATTTAATGATTTACCAATCTCATAAAAACACATTTTCACAATAGAAAATAAACAATATATATATATATATGTTTATGATACCCTGAATATTTATTGCACCACCGATCAGGCAGCCAACTCATAGGCTATGTCATTACAGTACAAAATCAGAATTGTTTTATTAATTTGAACCTAAAATGCCAAAGTAGTAAAATGATAAAATAAATAATAATAAAAACACTACAAAGGTTAATTGTTTTAGAGTGAAAATGCATTAGTTTGGACATAGCCCATTTTTGATATAATGTTTTCAAGCTAATGTCTGTAAAGGTTCTCAGTCAACCAGGACATATGTAGTCATTTCCTGGTTTGTGAGAGTTTTGTGGGCGAGTTATAGATCTACTTTAACTTCTTTAGCTGTAGGCTATAGTGAACCCTAACCTTAATTAGAACCTGCCTATTAAGTGTTTTTGTCTTTCCCTGTGTTAGAAGAATTTGTTCTGGTGAGGACCCCCTGTGAGGACTTCCTTCTAACACCAAGGATGTGGTGTCTTCTCTTGTGTTTCTTTCTTGCTGTTTTCTTTATATCATCATTATATTATATTATATTATATTTATTATATGATATTATATTATTTTTATTATATTATAGAGAGAAGCCAGTGGAATTGTAGTGCTATCTGTCACAGTGCTCTACTCCATTATCCGTAGTTTTATACAAAGTTAAATCATCATGCACATATGTGTTTGATGATGATGTGTAGATGATCTTGATGATGAAGATGATGAAAAAAAAAAAAAAAAAAAAAATTCTCTTACCCTTAGCATTGTATACTGCGCTGAGTTTGAACTGACTAGTTTTTTGTGCACTTATGCTTTTTGTACCTTGTGTTGTTAAAATTGCTTCCATTGTTATCCTCACTTGTAAGTCGCTTTGGATAAAAGCGTCTGCTAAATGACTAAATGTAAATGTAAATGTAAATCTTACTTGTTGCGGCAGTAGAGGGCCATGCAAAGCATCCCCAGGAGACTGATTGCCATGGCGATGGAGGTGATGGACAGCACCTGTCTCTTGTAAACCTCTTTGCTCTCTGTAGGGACAGAAAGAAACGAGGTTGCATTACTGGTCTGGATGGGAAAAAACACACTCCCGGGAAATAAGGCCACATGACACGGTTGAGACATACTCTATTCAAACAGTAACAACATAAAGATTGACAAACAGCTCATTTCACAGGGTAATATGTGTGGCTCAATTAATATCTTGCTATGATTTAACTTATTTAGATTAGATTAGATTTAAATTTATTTTTGAGAACATTATATTCAATTTCACTTTATAGCTAACTCAATTTAAAATGATCGTACACTGTTTTTATAAGTACATTTAAACATAGCTGACAACACTAACCAAGCCCAAACCATGACTAAGCACCAAGCAGCTGCACGAGTACAGAACAAGATCAGGGCTTTTTGGTTATCAAAAAAACACTCAAGATCAGGACAGCATTGGACCAAGTCAAGACTACTTCTCTTAAGAGAATCGGGGACCTGCAGGCTCTGTTGGTCTCTCATGTCCTTGAGTTGACATCCGGATTTTATGTCTGAGACCTCTTTGATGTTTTTGTGTACACACACTACACAACCCTCAGGGGGCTTTCTTTTTAAGGATGTTCCAAACAGTTGATTTGGCCACACCTAAAGTTTTTGCTACCTCTCTGATGGGTTTGTTTTGTTTTTTCAGCCTAATGATGGCTTGCTTCACTGATAGTGACAGCTCTTTGGATCTCATATTGAGAGTTGACAGCAACAGTTTCCAAATACAAATAGCACACTTGAAATTAACTCTGAACCTTTTATCTGCTCCTTGTAAATGGGATAATGAGGGAATAACACACACCTGGCCAAGGATCAGCTGAGCAGCCAATTGTCCCATTTCTTTTGGTCCCTTAAAAAGTGTGAGGCACATATACAAACTGTTGTAATTTCTACACCGTTCACCTGATTTGGATGTAAATAATCCATTGTGGTGGCGTAAAGAACCAAAAAGATTAGAATTGTGTCGATGTCCCAATATTTATGGACCTGACTGTAAATATATGAAAATCAAACATGTCCCTCATATCTATCTATCTATCTATCTATCTATCTATCTATCTATCTATCTATCTATCTATCTATCTATCTATCTATCTATCTATCTATCTATCTATCTATCTATCTATCTATCTATCTATCTATCTATCTATCTATCTATCTATCTATCTATCTATCTATCTATCTATCTATCTATCTATCTTTTTTATTCAGTTTTTAACTGGTCATAAAATAAACAAAAGGACAGAATACTTTCATTAAATATAAAACATTGACCAAAAGGGTTTTAGGCTGAAGTCGAGACTGCTATGTTTCATAACAAAATTGTAACAAAACAGCAAAACATTTATAATAAGTTCCATTTGCTAAACAGTAGAGAAAAACAAATAAACAAAACAGATGTTATTATGTAAGTCAATCAATTAATTTAATTCATTATTAATATTATCTACTACATTTACAATCCTAATTTACATCTCAGTATACCTATCAAAAACCATATTAAAAAAATAAAATAAAATTGTTGTAAAGTTACCACACTCTTCATATCATAGTCCAGTTTGGAAAACACTGTTCCTTTAGTGAACGCACTGTACCTTTAAATTATGTTCTCCCCCCTATGTACCTCCCTTCTCTATTTGCAAATGTTGTGGTGTAAAGTCCCAGGGCACCTGAGGTACTCCTCCTAGCTCCACCTTTGGCCAGCCCCTCATTAGGAAACTATTTAAAGCACCTGTTTTAAAATGGCTTCCCGCTCTGCTGCTGCAGGGTTTTCTGCAGTTTGGGTGCCAATTAACTGTCAGGGTGGTTGCCAGCCTATTGTTTTGTCTGTTGTTTGTTTTTGTTAGTTCCTGTCTGTGTTATCTCATTTGGTTTTCATTTTTGTCCTAGTTTGGCAAATACTGTTTGGTTGGTTGCAGTTTGTCTTATTTGCTTCATTTTTTGTTACTGTGTTGTGTTTATTGTAGTTGTGTTGTAACTAGGTTCTAGTGACGCTGGGAGTCCCCCTGGTGGTTGAGCTAGGCACATGGGTGAGGTCTCACCACCTATGCATGCGAGTTAGTGCACTGGGTCACCAGTTTAGTTTGCACCTTGTCGTTGCTGTGTCTGTGTCCACAAAGGTGAGGTGGCACCCCTGGGCACCTCCTTAAAGTAGTCTGCTTACCACCGGCGGCCCCAGCTAGCTATCTTTTGTTTAACCTTTTTGATAGTCTCTGTATTTCTTTAAACATTTTAGAATTAGGCCTGTTTTAACAACTCGTTTAGTTTTAGCATAGTCTGATGAAATAAAAGTATTTTTGGATAATTGGTTTTGTTCTACTTTTCAGTTTTCTTGAGTAATCATTTGAAATCTATTTTAATAAATGGTTTGGTTTTTGATTTGTAAAACACATCTCTGTCTGATATTGACCTGTGTCCTTTTTCTTTTCACAACTTCTGATGCATACAATAGTTCCTGGTTCAAACCCCCAGGTGGTGTAGTTGAATTCACATTCCATCTCACATTTACATTTAGTCATTTAGTGAGGAAAGTAAGGGAAAACAATGGAAGCAATTTAAACAACAAAGGTACAAAAAGCATAAGTGCACAAAAAACTAGGCAGTTTAAACCCAGCACAGTATACAAAGCTAAAGGATAAGAGAAATTTATTTTTTTATTTTTTTGAAGAAAGGAATTGATGGAAAGGAAGTAGAACTCAGTGTTTGTCAGTCAGGTGTTGACGGAAGAGATGTGTTTTCAGGTGTTTTTTAAAGATGGCAACAGAATCTCCTGATCTTCTGTTAGACCATACATCACCCTACTTGCCCCGCCACACAAACATTTTTGGGATGTTTTTAGGGAGTTGTATTTAGCTACATAAATAAATTTTAATACTGAGATCAACTAAATTGTGGAATTTTAGAACCTTACATTTTACAAACAATGGGCTTGATGGATCATGGAATTGTGCAGATTTATTTAAAAAGTGTTTTACCATATACAATATGGCAATGGCTTTGGTGATTCTTCCATTTGTGTAATTTATATGAGATTTCCAACTCAAGTCCTCATCATTTTTAACTCCTAAAAATGTGGTTTCCTTTACCCTTTGAATATCAGTGCCATCTATTTTTATTGATATATCAAGATTTTTCTTTATTTCATTGAATTATATGAAGTTTTTTTGAAATTGAGAATTAATTTATATCAAGCCACTTTTTTTTACTTGTTTTACTTTTTACCCAAGTACTGAGCCTTGGGGTACTCCCCAGTTGATATCCCACACATATCTGATTTTATATTTATCTGTACATATTGGTTTTTATTCTATTCTTTAAACAGTTTTTGATCCACTGATGGGCTATCCCTCTGATTCCAAATTTATCCAGTTTCTGAAATAATCTTTCATACTTTATTGCATCAAATGCCTTTTTTTAAGTCAATGAAAATGCTTATAAAATATGGTTTATCTATTTCTGTTGCTGTTTTTTTCTGTTAATTCCCTGATTGCCATTGCTGCTGAGTGCTTTGTCCTAAACCCATATAGACTAATGTTTTGTTTTTCAATAAATGTATCCAACCTTGATAAAAACACCTTCTCCAATATTTTTGAAAACCGTGGAAGAAACGAGACAGGCTTGTAGTTTGAAAAGTCATGTTTATCGCAATTTTTGTAAAGAGGTTCTACTTTTGCTATTGTCATGTTTTTGGGAGAAACGCCTGTCGGTAATGAGAGATTACAGATAGTAAGGTGAGTGGTTTAATGACAGATTAAATTATTTTTTACAAGTATCATGTCTAGCTCTTCACAGGCAGTTTTTTTGTTTCCACGTTTTTTTTTAAATTTTCAGTATTTCATCTTTTTCTTTACTGTCAAGGAAAATAATATTCACACTGTTAATTATTTTATTTTGGGTTGTGTCTTATATTTTTGAGTTCATATCTGCAAGACTGGGACCCACATTTGCAAAATATTTACATAATTCATCTACAAATTTTACAATAGAGCAGATGTCCTTCAACCAGAAGGTAGGTGGTTCGATTCCCGCTCTCTCCACAGTTCATACTGTCGTTGTGTCCTTGGGCAAGACACTTGCCTCCAGTGGTGTTTCAGCTGTAACACTGGTAAATAAAAGCTTTGGATAAAAGCGTCCGCTAAATGACTAAAATGTAAATGGTTTTAGCTTTGTTATTTTTAATCACACTGTTTATTATGCCCCATGTTGCCTTTGTTTCTGTCATTTAGCTTTTCACTGTAATATTCTTTTTTTTGTTTCATGTTAATTCATCATAATTAATTTTTAACATTTTTTTTCAGCTGTTTTTTTGTTTGTATAAATACCTGTATAAATTGTTTTTCTTTTTACAAGCATTTTTTATTCCTTTGGTCATCCAGGGTTATCTAGATTTTTCTTTCTAAAAGGTATATTTTTGCAAGTTTTTTTTTTTGTACAATTTTCTCACCTTTTCCATAAAGGAGTTATATTCCGCATTTACATCTTCAATATAAACTGCATCCTACTTCGTTTAATGCTTTCAAGGCTTTTATTGACCTGTTTCTACTTAACTTTACAGCATTGTTTTGCATTATATTGTGATTGTATCTAAATATAGTAAATATAGGTAAATGGTCACTAATATTCATCAAATTTATTATTTCAGTGAATCAATTTTTACAGTGAAAAGAAAGAATATGCCTAAGAAGACTATGGGGTTTTTAAAGTTCAGTTTGATCCCTCTGCCAGCATTTTACAGCAGACTAGTGGCGGGCTATACCTTCCTGAACGGAATAGTAACTTTATAGTATTTAAATAAACCTCGGTAAATGATGCACTCTATGCAAAAAACAAAAAAGGAACGGATACTGTTTTAAGTTGTTAAAAAGATAGGTGCAGCTGTTCATATAGGGCAGGGGTGCCCAAAGTGAGGCCCAGGGGCCAAAATTGTCCTACTGAGGAGTTTGATTTGGCCCTCCAGTGGTTGTCATGTTTTTCTTAAAATTATGTAATTTGCAATAATAGTCAATCATACTTAACCATTGGTAATGGCCTACTGCAGAGGTCACTAATAGGCGGACCACGGTCCGGATCCGGACCCAGCCGCCGTTCTATCCGGACCCGGACCAATAACCCATAAATTATTTAGAATTATTGACTTTTGTCGGAGTGTTTCTATTTTAACCTGCGCAGCTTTTCTAGCATCTATGGTACTGGTTTAGCGCGGCCCAGGAAACTCACAGACCAATAGCATGCGTTGTAAATCATGTCATGTGATACTACTCGAGTCAGACTCAGACAGCGAGAGACACACACACACACACAGGGAGAGACGAGACGAGACGAATGAGAGACAACGTTTCACATGGCGTGCTCTAAAAAAAGAAAAGTGGACAGCGAAAACAGAGCTTTTAATCAAGAATGGACGGATTCTTACATGTTCATTCTTCCCACGGGCAGTTCAAAACCGGTATGTCTCATATGTTCAGAGACTGTCGCGATTATTAAAAGCGGCAATGTGAAGCGCCACTATGAGACAAAGCACAAATCTTTTGACCAAACATACCCACTTAAATCCGCACTGAGGGCACAGAAAATAAACGATCTAAAAGCCCAATATGATCGATCCAGCAGAATCCTAACACATTCATTCACTGCCCAACAACATGCTAACGAATGTTCCCTTAAAGTTGCTTGGATTTTGGGCAAACATAAAAAACCATTTACTGATGGAGGGGTTGTCAAGGAGTGCATGAGTGCGGTAGCTGAAACCTTATTTGAGGGAAAACAAAAAGACGACATGTGTGTAAAAATCAAACAAATACCTATGTCAGCATCATCAGCCACAAAGAAAACAGAAATATTAACCCATGACGTGCTAGCTCAGCTGGATGACGCAATTCACAAGGCACCATGCATAGGCTTAGCTGTAGATGAGTCCACTGATGTGTCTGACAATGCTCAGCTGTTAGTTTTTGTGAGGTTCTTCAACAAGGACAAGGAAGAGTTCTGTGAAGACCTGTTAGGTGTCACACCCCTTCAGACCAGTACGAGAGGAGAGGACATCTATCTGGCCATAAAGGAGATGTTAAAGAAGAGGGCAATAGAGCTGAAGCAAGTGGTTTCAATAACCACAGATGGAGCCCCTGCCATGGTAGGGAGAGAAAGAGGAGCTGTGGCAAGAATGAAAGATGACAATCCTCAACTCATCTCTTACCATTGCATAATTCACCAGTCAGTCCTGTGCTCCACCCTGTCAGACGAGTATGCTGAGGTGATGAACACAATGATGAGAATGATAAACTTTCTCAGAGCTTCCTCTTCTCATCAGCATCGCATGCTCAGGGAATTTCTCAGAGAAGTTGATGCAAATGCTGATGACCTTCTGCTACACAACAATGTAAGATGGCTCAGCAAAGGTAGGGTGTTGGAGCGCTTTTGGTCCATCCGAGGGGAAATCACAGCTTTCTTGGCACAGCTGAAGAACCAGAAGGCAACAACATTTTCTCTCTTTTTGGAGGATGACAAGAAGATTGATATTGTGGCTTTTTTGGTTGATATCACTTCACACCTGAATGAACTGAATTTAAAGCTACAGGGCAAGGACAATTCAGTTTGTGATCTGATGACAGCTGTCCGCTCCTTTCAGAGGAAACTTGTGTTGTTTAGGGAAGACCTGCTAGCAGACTGTGCACACTTTCCAACTGTGAAGGAACAGGTTCAGGGTGAGAGAGATGTGTCTTCTTTTGTTGACTTTGTTGACAAGCTGATTGTAAACTTCAGCATGCGTTTTGACAGCTTCAGCCTTGGACAGCAGCTCACCCTCTTCATTCAGAACCCATTCCTCATCACAGATGTCAGGGAGTTCTCAAAGGAAGTCACACTGCTCTTTAAGTGGGAAAATGCTGGGCCTCTCCAGATGCAACTGATCGATCTCCAAGCAGATGTGGCCTTGAAAGAGCATTTTGGAAAAACTGATCCTACCACTTTCTGGCTTCAAATGGTCCCAGAGACCGCTTTCCCAGATCTGAGGAAAGTAGCCTTGTACACCTTAACCATGTTTGGCTCCACATACAACTGTGAGGCAGCTTTCTCCACAATGAACATTATTAAAAGCAAATATTGATCCAGGCTCACCAATGAGCACCTACACATGTGTTTGAGAATGGCCCTGACGCCATTCCAGCCCAGATTTAAAATCCTGGCAGGACAACCAAGGGCTCACTTTTCTCACTAAGCAAGAGAAAGTGTGGAAGTGGGATATAAAAGGGAAAGAAAGAGAAAAGGAGGTGTTAAAGCTGTTCAATTGTTAACGTGTTGAGATTGTTTATTTTAAAATGTGTTTAAACTTAAGATGTGAAAGGAAGTTAACTAAAAGTAAAAGGGAAACTCAAGCTATACTTTTATTTCATTTTTCTAAAATTAAGCACTTTATTTTGAGATGCACATTTTTCAAAAGCTCTCTGTTGTGTTTTATTTATTTATAATTTATTTTTAAATGCAGCCTTTATTTTATTTAAATTGATCATTTATTATTAGAGTACTTATTATTTCCCTACAGCTCAATATATAAACTGACAATAAATATTGTTGAAATATTATTCAATTTGTACTTTGATTTTACTTGACGGTCGTCTCTTGACTAGGCTACTTACATATTTTCATACAACTACTAGGCTGTGGCACTGAATGATAACACAAGTTAGTCATTGTGATGTTGCGGACCTTTGGTTGCTGATTTTTTTTCTAACTGGACCTCTTAGAATTTTAATTCAATACCCCTGGCCTACTGCATTAAAGAGATTATATAGCCCAGAAACAGCCTGGTGCCCTCACTTGTCGTGTTCATATTAACTTCAAAGGTTAAAAGGTCTTAAAAAAATAAGACAATTTAGGTAGGGTTGTGCATGTGTGCACATTTACAAACTTTATAAGTCCACAACTAGTCTGATTTTTGAAAAGGCTGAGTCAAACAACACAAGTTTGGGTCATACAGGTTAAGTTCACAGGGCTCCAATTAGCCCCTACATCATCAGAAAATGTATTTTTAAAAAAAAATTTCAATTATGGGGCGGCAGTGGCTCAGTGGTAGAGCGGTCGTCCTTCAACCGGAAGGTATTAGGTTCGATTCCCACTCTCCCCACAGTTCATACTGTCATTGTGTCCTTGGGCAAGACACTTAACCCACCTTGCCTCCAGTGGTGTTCCAGCTGTAACACTGGTGAATGGAACCTTAATGTAAGTCGCTTTGGATAAAAGCGTCTGCTAAATGACTAAATGTAAATGTAAATGTAAATGTAATTACAGGCAAACGATTTTGTGTTTGGCCCATGGCCCACTAATACATTTCCGTTTTGGCCCACCGAGAGAAAAAGTTTGGGCACCCCTGATATAGGGAGAAGAGCAGAGGGGAGAGGACGTAGCTTTATGGGGTTCTGGTGCAGTCACTTCTACTACTTGAGTAGAAATGGGGAAAATGAAAATAAATGAGTAACACCACTGCTTTTACCTAGAGTGTGCAGAGACCTACCTCTGCTGCAAAGTACTTACACCTGTATATAGTTTTTCTGTGAAAGCACGCTCATGAGCAGCACCCGGACATTATGCTTTATTTATATTACTATTTGGGGTTTCTGAAAGCTGTAGTCCGAGAAGAGAAACTACAATCTAAATCCACTATTTTAATAAGAATTCCAGTCATAATCAAAGGCTCCAACAGCAACAGTTGCCAACCAGTCTGGTTAATATAACGTTGTTAACCCTGACTACGTAAAGGTTCAAACAAGCTCAGACTTTGACTTTACAGGATTAAACTAGATAGTGAACTTACAGACGTCACATCAGTGCCATGTTAGCAGAAAGACGGACAAACTAGATCAGTGACATAACCAGAGCAGAGACGAGGGGGTGCAGACAGAGAGATAGGGCTCTCTGGCGAGGCATCACAGCTTGGGGCGGTGCTTTCATGTGCGGGGCCCATGCTAACTGCTGATGGCCGATAAAGCCTTTATTTATGCAGGTCTGCTGTGCCAGAGTCAGCAGAGTCCTCAGCTGGCCATGCTCCTTACTTCTACAACGTGGATGGCTTTAAAATTTCTTTTACATGCTGAACTGATTCAGAGTCTGAGACCTTTTTTCCAACATTTTCACACATTGTTACAACAAGCCGTGATGCCAGAAACGAGCTTATTTGTATTAAATTATGAAGCTGCATTGAACATATTTGTTGTTTATCACAGTTTTACACACGGCTATAAAAGAATTAGAATGTCCTGTTAAGATACAGAACAAGTACATGTTTCAATCACACAATATACAGTGTATTATTGTATTGTAACTTTGGCATTGCACATAACAGTTTTTTTCTATTTTTAAAGTCTTGATTCAATACTGTAAACTGGAAGGATCGGGGATATATTGGCTGCTTACATCTACTGTAAGTGTGTTGATTTAGCTGTAGCATCCACTAAAAGGGACCACGTTTTACATTTTTTAGTTAGTTTACTAGCAGTAAGGTGCATGCTGAATGAGTGCTTTATTGCCTCTTTAAACAAAACAAAAAACAGGGAATCTCAGTTTTCTTGTTTTTTAAATTTTCAATATTTACTCTGCTGTTAACACTAGCATTCATTAAACCTGCTCCATAAACATCACCTAGTACGTTCACATGCAGAGCTTACACTGACCATGCTCATAGCTTGTATAAACCCTCTCAGCTGGAGTTCACACAGCTTTAAAAAAACCTTAAGATTAAAGTTGACGCTAGGCCTAACTGTGATGAGCTACAGAAATAGCCTTAGTGTTAGCCAGTGCTATTTTATCTTCCTCCCATTGACTGAACAGATCCCGCCAGATTTTGCCAAGCAATATAAAACTACATTAAGTAAAAGCTGAATATATTTGTGTTTCATGAAGCTCTGACAGGTGCTCCGGTGCAGAGAGCTCAACACTCAGATGCCTTTCCTCAGTTTTAATTTAAAGTAACTTTATATAAATCATGCATAAAGGTGAGGGTTAGGAGGATGCTTCAGAAACAAATGCACTATGAAAAACTGTGTGCATTGGAAGTTAGTGTTCTCCCCATGAAAGAAGGTGGAAATAAAAAAGGGGAATATTGCACTGGCAGATACACACTGCTATATACACACAAAAATAAATACAAATGAATACATAGTGAGTGCACAATAGAAAGATTGAGGGAGAACATTTTTAGACGTCCATGAAAGACAAATATTGACATTAATTAAATATAGATTTATGCAAATGATCCGCAAGTAATTTTGATTTTAAACACACATACTATAGCGCTGCTTTAGCTTAGCATAACAGGATTACTGTAGAAATAGATGTCTGCTCATAAACGAGGCTGGTGTCATTAAACAGTGGTTTATCTGGAGCTGGACCAGAGGCTAAAGAGTTTTGTTAATTCTTTAGCCTCTGTCTGTGTTTGTATCCACCGCTCGTGTCTGTGCGGAGAAACTAAAGACGAGACAGTGCTGGTTTTCTGAAGAGTTGTAGTATTAGCTACCTAATACCTAATACCGCTAAAGTTTCACTTATGGCATCTCCTTTTGTTCATAACCGCTCTGGAGTCAGCAGCTCTGGAGTCAGCAGCTCTGGAGTCAGCAGCTCTGGAGTCAGCAGCTCTGGAGTCAATAGCTCTGGAGTCAGCTGCTCTGGACTCTTAAATATAAACATAATCCGTAAATTACCTTTGCAAAATCCAAAGCCCAAATGTTAGATTATATTTATGTCTCATTTAGAGATTAAGGCGGCCGCAATTAGACTATGGTGGCTCATGTGGGAAGCAGGTTTGTCACAAAAATCAAAGGACAAACGTTAAAGTTAGCTCCATTTCCTTTATTTTTTTGAAAGGGGGGGGGGGGTTGAGACTTCACTGAAACTTTCATTTTTAAAGAGATATCTAATTGCAGAACAGTGCCGTACTAGCACTCAACATATAATAGGTCTCATTAAGGAAGTGTGGAAGTAAAAATGAGCCCTCCCATGCACAAGACCTCTGGAAAACTTGATATGCGGACATCATTATTTCTCTACAGTACAAACACTTGCCTGGCTTGAGTTTTTTATTTTCATCTGTAAATGTGCACAGGACTTTGGTTGTTGTTCATTCTTGAGTCAGTATCCTTTGTTTGCATCTTTGAATTAACTTGCCTTCCGAACACCGGAGTTACTTATTTTTAATTAATTTATTTTTTTTACCAAAAGAGGAAACCAAGACAGTGCTTTGTTACTACATTACAGTAAACTGCTTTTTTGTTTCCACGTTTTTTATTTTTATTTTCAGTATTTCATCTTTTTCTACACTGTCAAGGAAAATAACATTCACACTGTTAATTAATAATTGTGGGTTGTGTCTTTTATTTTTAAGTTCATGTCTGCAAGACTGGGACCCACATTTGCAAAATATTTACATAATTCATCTACAATTTTTACAATAGAGCAGTTGTCCTTCAACCAGAAGGTTGGCGGTTTGATTCCCGCTCTCCCCACAGTTCATACTGTCGTTGTGTCCTTGGGCAAGACACTTAACCCACCTTGCCTCCAGTGGTGTTCCAGCTGTAACACTGGTGAACAAGTCGCTTTGGATAAAAGCGTCCGCTAAATGACTAAAATGTAAATGGTTTTAGCTTTATTTTCACACTTTTATATTTCACACTGTTTATTATGCCCCATGTTGCCTTTGTTTCTGTCTTCATTTAGCTTTTCACTGTAATATTCTTTTTTTTGTTTTATGATAATTCATCATAATTAATAATAATTAATTATGATGAATTAATACTTTTTTTCAGCTGTTTTTATGTTTGTATTAATACCTGTATAAATTGTTTTTCTTTTTACAAGCATTTTTTATTCCTTTGGTCATCCATGGTTTATCTGGATTTTTCTTTCTAAAAGGTATTTTTTTTGCAGTTTGCAGTTTATTTTCATCTGTAAATGTGCACAGGACTTTGGTTGTTGTTCATTCTTGAGTCAGTATCCTTTGTTTGCATCTTTGAATTAACTTGCCTTCCAAACACCGGCGTTACAGTTACTTATTTTTTATTTTTATTTTTTTTACCAAAAGAGGAAATCAAGACAGTGCTTTGTTATAAACTACATTACAGTAAACTGACCTGACACATGTGTTTGCATTTAAAGCTAAAACAGATTTTGATTTTTATAGAAGTAGTAAATCCTTAAAAGTAAAACTGTAATTATGTGTAATACAAGTGTAAAATAGCTCTGATGTTAATCCCCACACATTCTAACTGAAACCATATACTATACAAACACATACAACAGCTGCTTTGTATCCTTGGGTTTTATGCTGTTTTTCCAAGAGCCAAAACTCCCAACCCTGGGACACTGACAAACCAGCGGTGAGTGTGGGAGGTGCTTATCTTTGAGTGCACACTGTAGCATAATACTGGGGAAGACACCGGCAGGACTGAAGGCATTAGGCAGCCAAAGGCACTGTGGCAGCCTGAACAATTGCACACTGGCATTAAAGCTCCCTCTGAATATAAATTCAAGTGTGTGCCTCGTGTGAAGGAGATCGTCTGTCACTGCCACGTTTGTATAGTCTCAGCAACTTCTTCCAAAAAAAAATGCCTTTGTTTGTTTGACTGCAAAAGGAGAGAAGCTGCTTTTACTGCGACTCTCCGAATGCACTTCAAAGAACTAATCAAAATGTACTGGATTCAATATTACAAGCTGAAGGGTACAAACCTAGTCCAATATGTAGGTTATTCAAGGTGTTCGTAAATGTCCTCAGTCATCCAGGTCATCTTAAAGAAACGGTTAAAGCAATAGCATCTGGACTCAGTTTTCAAGGTAAAGACGTTTTGTCTCTAATTCCAAGAGACTTTGTAAATTCTGAGATCAACTGGTAGGAGAGCTGAGCTTATATCTCTAGAGGGAGGAGTTTCCCCTGAAACCAAACCTGATTGGACCAGGCGGTTCTGGTCTTATAGTTGTTAGCTATGAAAGTGAAGTGTGACTCCTGATGTGAGAGTTTTTAAAGGCTCAGGAAAGTTGTTAGTGACACTGTTCCATTCAAGTGTTGTTGCTCTAGAGTAAAACTGTTTTGTTTTCAAAACACTGTTGTAAATACTAAGTAACAAGAACCACCTCCTCTGTTCAGAGAGGGCTTTTTCATTTTAACAAAATGGCTTCCTTCACACCTCTCTCAAATCATCTGGCCTCTCTGGCTAGTTATCCCTTATGTGTCATGTTTATCTGGAAAAACTAAAAGATTTTCTACAAACACAACATTCCAGTCCACTTTAAACCAGGCAATACTCTGTGTCAAAAACTGGTCCATCCTAAAGACAACACCTTAGCACAAACAGAGTAATGTAGTTTAGTGAAGAGTGCAGTGACAGTTATGTTGTAGAAACAAAACAACAGCTTCACAAGAGGATGTATCAGCACAGAAGAGCCAATCCTGGAGGACCTGAGTCTGCAGTCCACCTCCACCTCAAAGAGAAAGAACATTCCTTTGAGGACAGCAATGTCCAAATTTTGACCAGAGAGGCCAGATGGTTTGAGAGAGGGGTGAAGGAAGCCATTTTTGTGAAAATGGAAAAGCCTTCTTTGAACAGAGGAGGTGGACTCAGATTTATGTTGAATCATACTATTTAAAACAAAACAGTTTCACTCTAGAACAACAACAACAACACCTGAATGGAACAGTGTCAATAACGACTCACCTGAGCCTTTAACGACTCTTATATCAGGAGTCACACTGCCCTTTCAGAGCTAACGACTATGAGACCAGAACAGCCTGGTCCAATCAGGTTTGGGTTCAGGGGAAACTCCTCCCTCTAGAGATATAAGCTCAGCTCTCCTACCAGTTGATCTCAGAATTTACAAAGTCTCTTGGAATTAGAGACGAAACCTTGAAAACTGAGTCCAGATGCTTTTGCTTTAACCTTTTCTTTGTCTTTTAAGGTGATTGTTACAACCAGAGGCTACAAGATTTGTTTCTGCAAAAAAGGTGTATATTTAAGCAGGCATTAATTTAATATCAAAATGTATAAACATCTAGGCTATGTTTTTCAACTTTAAAAATTACTTTCAAATTATAAAAAAATACAAACAAATAGTAAAACATGGTTTCTGTTTTCTGTATTACAAAGACGGTTCTCTTTCTATCCAGGTAAATCTCTATGGAAACTTAAACTTAGAGTTGCTAAGATCCAAAATTGAACCACAGCCCACTGAACTATCAGTAACAACAAACGAGCTGTTGCTGTGGAGGAGAAGGGAAAACATATCTAACCTAATTTAATATTTCAACAAAAGACTCCACACTTGGTCTGGTCGTTTGTCGAGGCGCTTAGGGACCATTCAGTCAGTTTGCAATGTTGTTTGTTTTGCGTTTTGAGTTGGCATGTTAGTATTTCTCCAAGCTAGAGATGCAGCTATATGGACATTTTGTACCGACACCAATAACAATAATCAAGTGCTTCTCATGGCTGATACTGATAACTGATAATTGAAAACTTGTCTTAATAATCTTTCTTATAGCACCAAGAGTAAATGGCAATAATGAATTTATGTAGGTAAAGCTTTCCAAATGGTCATTGTATTTGTTACAATACAGGTGTATAGAACACCTGTACTCTCTCCTTTGCAATAGGCCACTGTTGAAGCATGGTTTCAAAAGCTTGACATACTCATTACTACATTACTGTAGCTGTATGTGAGCTGCAACACTGTGCTGCTGCATTGTCCAATGGATGTTTCAATTTTCATCCAGCCACTGGGCTAAGCACACTCCCGGGACAAATGTCAGATGTCTATATATCAGTGGGAAAACGTATGTTTGTCGGTTTTGTTGATCGAATTGAGAATGTGTGTGGGACATTAGCACACATGACAGGCAAGGGTCTGTCTGAAGTACTCATGGCTTGGTAAAGTATAACATGAACCTTTTACAGTGTTCAAAAGCCTGTTGAATGGTAAAATCAGAACTGAGTTTCTTTGCCTTAGCCTCAACTGGCTGCTAGTTGCTACATGAGGCAGGACGGAGCAGAGCTCTATGGCGGCAGTGAAGCGGAAGTGAAGTGAAACGTCTGTAAAAATTCCTGGAAAAAAGATTAACTTGCCAAAGCAACTAAATGATTTTAGAGTTGCATTAACACCCTGAAGTATGAACATTTTTGAGAAAGTTGTGAAAACTTTCTCAAAAATTGACCCATTGCATTTTGACTATCAGGCAGAAAAGGGAGTTGTGGATGGATGCAAAACTTTTCATCCTAGATTCTATAAATAAACACTTGGAAAAGCCCAAGCCTCTGACAGGTTTTTATTTGCAGATTTCTCATCTGCATTTAATACAACGCAGCCTCAACTTTTAACTGCTAAGTAAATTTATTCTGCCGCACCAACTGGTATCAAGGATCTTAGACTTCCCAATAAAAAGGAGTGTTTTTTTGGAAATAAAAATCTGACTTTGTCATTGTATCCACTGGTTTTACCACGAGGGTGTGTCTTATCACAGCTACTTAGTCAAATTTGCAGATAACACGGCATTGCTGTCTCTTCTCAATGGATCAAAATCAGAAGATGGAAAAGCACTTGCTGAGTTTATTACTTGGCGTGACAACAACTTTTTGGGATTTAAATGTTCCAAAACTAAAGAAACTTATCTTTGATTTCACGCTTAAAAAGACTCAGCTACAGAAAACATCATTCATAATAACAGCGTGGACACTTATAAGTATCTTGGCACTTTTTTGATGATCAAATAAAATTTGATGTAAACACTGCAGCTGTTGTTAAATGTGGTCAACAAAGAAGTCACATTATGCGTAAACTGTCTTCTTTCAGTCAGTCCAACCACTCTTTATTGCTTTTATCAGTCAATCAATCATTATCCTGACGCTCAAAGACAAGAACAGTCAGCCGGGGCGGCAGTAGCTCAGTGGGTAGAGTGGTCGTCTTCCAACCGGAAGGTAGGCGGTTCGATTCCCGCTCTCTCCACAGTTCATACTGTCGTTGTGTCCTTGGGCAAGACACTTAACCCACCTTGCCTCCAGTGGCTGTAACACTGGTAATTACATTAGAACAATGTAAGTCACTTTGGATAAAAGCGTCAGCTAAATGAATAAATGTAAATGTTAATAATATAGTTAAAATCTGTTTTAAAAGTGTAGAAGGCCAGTACAATTCCTTCCTCATCTGGACATGTCCTAAAATGTGAATTCTCTTTGTTGCCTTCTGGATGTCGCTATTTTTTTTTACCATATTATAAAACAAATTGGTATTCAAAATCTTTTATTCCAAAATCAGATTTGCTCTTGAAGAATCAGAAAAAGGGGAATAATAATAATTAAAGATAGATGCCCTTGCCTTCCCTTGCGACGGTGGGGGTTTTAAAGTGCAATCTTCAAGTCAATGTCAAAGCAAAGCAAGCAAGCAAGTCACCATTTTGAAACCCCAAAGCCACATCTGAAAACATAAATAAAAAAAAAACTAAAAAAAACGTATGGCTAACCTTTGTTAAGACAGGTTTCTAGGTTTTATTGACATAGTTTGAAGTCCCTAAGTTAAAAAATGTAGGAGGAAAGAGATAAATGATGAAGGCTAAAAATAAGGTTGCCATGTGTTTAATTCAAAATGTCCGGCTTCTTGTTTGTGATAGGTCATAATCCCCATAAACTTTTCTGCTTATGATCCCATGCTGCATGTGTGTGCCAGATTTCATTTAAGTTTTTAATTCATCTTTTATAGCATATTTAAAACTAACATATTTCATGTATTTTTTCAATGTTTTCTTCTAACTGTGTGCTGAGTGTTGTTTGCTTATTGGGTTTATTTGTTGTTGGTTGTCATGTCTGTTTATTGTCTTACTTGCTGCTGAACTTGATCGTCCCTGGAGGGATTAATAAAGTTGTCTGAATCTGAATCTGAAATGAAGCCATGGCCTGGTTAATTCTTGGGGTTACACCTGCTTAAGGACGTTTTTTTGTGTGACCATTTCCTGATATGTGTTGTCTTGTCTGTAATGGGCCTGCTTATTGTATATCTGACTATAAATTTATTGCAAATGTTGAAAATTGTGCTTGTGGACTTTGTCTTCTGTTTAAAGACGTGGGCTCTGTGGGCTCTCTGTCTTCATGGCTGTTTAGCCGCTGACACGTTGGATAGACACACAACACACTAATGAGCAGTGCATCCGTTAACAGTGCCAATATCACAGCAGCGTGGCGACTTTACACTCCGCTCTGTGCGCCCGGTTACCACGGAGACGCAGACAGATCGGAATTGTAAGGGGACACTTTATTAACAGTTGTGAGAGATGGAGCATAAAACACATACGGTATGTGTAGACAGGGCCGCTGACAGAATTGATGGGGCCCTGGATAAACCCTTTGGCCAGAGGGCCCCTATATAATTTTGTCCATATTATTAAAGCATAGGAGGGCTTGGACGTTTTGGACCACCCAGACCCTAAGGCCCGGGACAACTGTACTGGTTGCCTTCTCTGTCATCTGTAGAGTTCAAGTCATACTTAAGACAGAATATAGAGTCTGTTTGTGGATAGACTGTAAATCTCACTTTCTTTCATTACATTGTAATTTCCGGCTCATTAGGTCTAATAGGGCCATGTGTAATTCGGCCTTGGCATGTTGGATGGGTGCCTAATTTCACATGAGCTGTGTGTACAGTAGAAGGAGGAGACTAAAGGCCAGTAAATATGTCCCAATTATTTTCTATGACACCTCTCACACTTCGTGGACTGGCATTTATCAGTGCCTTGTCTAAGGAAACAAACATCTTTCTCTTAAATATTTTTTGCTTTGTGCAACAGAGAGTTATGTGTAAACAGTGCAGTGAAGAGAAGACAACACACTTTTATGTCCCACGGTGCTCATAGATGTAGTTTTTTCAACTCCAGTGTTAATTAATGTGCCACATCCTGCAGCTATCTTGCCATTTATTCTTCTTATCTATAAATGATAGTCCATTTAATACAACTTTGAGATGAATAAAATTTGTCACATAACCAATCTTTAGTCTGCCCCGGGGCAGCTGTGGCTACAGCTTACAAAATGAACCCATTCGAACACTTTTTGAGCGAATGTTTTTTTTTTTCCTTTGGCTAAATATTGTTTAAATAATTCTGACGTATAGGATATGAAAGGTCGGTATAAAGTTATTTTATGCCAACTTCACCACACGTCACTGATCGTCTGAGCTGCCTTACCAGCAGAAAGTTGCTTTTTAGTGTATTATCCCATTCTGGTATATTTTAGTGCTTATGTCAAACTTTATTAATCCAAAATCTTTCTTCTATCTCTGGTGTACAGTTATAACATAAAACATCAATAAACAAAACAAAAAATAAAACATGCTTGGCGCCTCCTGGTAGTGGCTGCCGATGAGGAATTTCACAACAGTGATAAGACATAATAAATAAAAGACAAGAGAATTGGTCTTACCCATAAACTCGATGCCCAGGTGATCTTTGGGTCCAGCAGCAGCACACACAGAGGCAGAGGAGGGGGAGAATAAAAAGAAGATAAATTAGGATTATGAATGGTGGCACATGTACAGTATTGTTCAAAATAATAGCAGTACAATGTGACCAGAATAATCCAGGTTTTTAGTATATTTTTTATTGTTAAGTGGCAAACAAGTTACCATTAGGTGCAGTAGATTCTCAGAAAACAAACAAGACCCACTTTCATGATATGCATGCTCTTAAGGCTGTGCAATTGGGCAATTAGTTGAAAGGGGTGTGTTCAAAAAAATAGCAGTGTCTGCTGTTGACTGTACAAACTCAAAACTATTTTATACAAACGTTTTTGTTTCTAGGATTTAGCCATCCTGTGAATCACTAAACTCATATTTAGTTGTATGAGCACAGTTTTTTAACTGCTTCACATCTGTGTGGCACCTCTCAGCTGTTATTCCACTCCATGATTCTTTAACAACTTTCCACAATTCATTTACATTTCTTGGTTTTGCTTCAGAAACAGCTTCTCGATTATATTAAGGTTCAGGGATTGGGCTGGCCACTCCATAACATTAATTTTGTTGGTTTGGAGCCAAGACTTTGCTCATTTACTCGTGTGTTTAGGGGTCATTGTCTTGTTGAAACAAACATTTCAAGGGCATGTCCTCTTCAGCATAAAGCAACATGACCTCTTCAAGTATTTTGACAAATGCAAACTGATCCATAATCCTTGGTATGTGATAAATAGGCCCAACCCCATAGTAGGGGCGCAGTGGCTCAGAGGTAAAGCGGTCGTCCTTCAACCGGAAAGTAGGCGGTTCGATTCCCTCTCTCCCCACAGTTCATACTGGCGTTGTGTCCTTGGGCAAGACACTTAACCCACCTTGCCCCCAGTGGTGTTCTGTAACATTGGTAATTACAGGCTTAATTTAAGCCGCTTTGGATAAAAGCCTCAGCTAAATGAATAAATGTTAATGTAAACATGCCCATATCATGATGCTTGCTTCACTGTCTTCACTGTCTTCACTGTCTTCACTGTGGACTGTGGCTTGAATTCAAAGTTTGGGGGTCGTCTGTCTGTGGCCCTTGGACCCAAAAAGAACAATTTTACTCTCATCAGTCACAAAATGTTCCTCCATTTCTCTTTAGGCCAGTTGATGTGTTCTTTGGCAAATTGTAACCTCTTCTGCACATGCCTTTTTTTTTTTTAAACAGAGGGACTTTGCAGGGGATTCTTGAAAATAGATTAGCTTCACACAGACGTCTTCTAACTGTCACAGTACTTATAGGTAACTCCAGACTGTCTTTGATCATCCTGGAGCTGATCATTGGCTAAACCTTTGCCATTCTGGTTATTCTTTGATCCATTTTGATGTTTGTCTTTCGTTTTCTTTCACGTCTCTCTGGTTTTGCCCTCCATTTTAAGGCATTGAAGATCATTTTAGCTGAACAGCCTATCGTTTTTTGCACTATAGGTTTTCACCTACTCCAATCAACTTTTTAATCAAAGTACGCTGTTCTTCTGAACAATGTCTTAAACGACCCATTTTCCTCAGGCTTTCAAATGCATTTTCAACAAGTGCTGGTGGCTTCATCCTTAAATAGGGGCCCCCTGATTCACACCTGTTTTTTCACAAAACTGATGACCTCAGTGATTGAATGCCACACTGATATTTTTAGTGCATTATCTATGCTTTAATGAATGATAAAAATAAATGGATTTATCAGTAGTACAAAATGTACCCATTATTGACACAAATAAAAAAAAAATACTCTAAATTAAATAAAACTGTAAATTAGACATTTTGCCATAATAAGTCTTGTGGCTACAGAATGTGTATATGTTCTGTAGCCACAAGATGGCAGACTAAAGCCATTTCCCATTCTCTAGGATCCTTCCTTGGGATGAGTCCTTATGAGGATAGCAGCTGCAGAAGGTTTGTCCTAATGGTTCTGAACAACACCTCCTCCCAAGGTCTCCTCCGTTTTGTTAAAGTTCCCTAGATGCATCTGTGGATCTGTGAAAGCTGACCCCTAATCATGTATCAGTATCAAACTTTTACTACCAACAGACTGTGGTTCTAAAAATAGTGGGTTTTCTTTTTTGTAAAGGATTTATTTGTTTATTTATTTGCTTAACATTGCATTTTATAGGACAGTAGTCAAATATTTAATGATACATAACATAACAGAACTGAGCATTTAAGTATGTTATATACAGGATAGAAATGGAGTTATACAGCTCCTCCCAGCCTTGGCTCCTTCTGCTGCTGCTGTGCTAAAAAGCACGTGTGTTTACCTTTGATTGCTTCAACACAACTACAGTTTAAACAGTGAAAGATTTCAACAAGCTATGGGAGGTCTGTGGTGTTAGTACAGGTTTTGCACTGACAACCTCTTTATCTCCTGACTGACCCCGGCCTACATCTTAAGTGCGTGAATTGCTCTTTCTGATGCCACAGCTCTGTCTAATCTGCCCCCTGTCTTATCGTCCAGCAGTCTGGATGTAAGCAGATCTTTTTTCACTTTCCGATGACCAGTAGACCTGTATCCACTGGCTTCTTCCTTTCTTCTTTTAGTCAGTGTGAAATGATGAGAAAGATAAACGCCCCTCATATCAGTGCTTTCAGAATAATCTACATTCAGGATTTGCCAGGTATTCATCAAGGGAAGAGGGAGGAAAGAGATAACGACTGGAGCTAAAGTAGAGTAGAGATCCATAGATGACTTCGTCTCGTTATACAGGTCTGGCTTCTCTTTTTCAGTCAGCAGAGCCACAATGATGTGTTTAATTCAAATGAGTAATTCAAATGTCATTTAGTCAGCCCATTCATGATATTGTGTGCATGATGATGCTACAATTACACACCAGTCTTTGCCAATTCAGCGCAGCCTTGCAATCACAGCTTTTACTCAAATGAGTCCATGAGCAGGCTGTAAGTCGCCACGCTCCTCTTCTGTCCTGTTTGATTTTGGAAAGAGGAGAGATCTTTATACAACCAACACTGCACCAAGGCACTTCTTGTGCATGATGGAAGGTTATGTAATGTAACCATGGTTCTCTGAGTGAAGACACTGTCTCTCCACACATTTATGTTAACTGAAACACTACTGCACTACACTCACAAGGTCTTAAAATGATCCAAGTCAGGGCCTTAAAATGATGTTTTTCTGCAACTGGAACGTCTAGATACAGTATAGCCTAATAAGGTATAGCCCGGCAGAGATGGAGTACTCGAGTCCTGGACTCGGCCTCGAGTCGAGTCGAGTCATCAGGCTCATTTTTGTGCCTCGGGACTCGACTATGACTTGGACTTGCCATTTCATGGCTCGGACTCAAACTTGGACTTGTTTATTCTCAGACACATGGACTTGTGACTCGACTCGGACTTGAGAACTGATGGCTTGGACTCACAAGTCACGCTTAGCGACAACACTGCACAACTGCCTGTTGCATGAGTTTAGAGTGGGACGAGCTGCTCTCATTTAACTACCAGCCCCTAAATATGAAGTTAAAGTTGGGCCTAAATAAATAAATTAAGAAATATAGGCCTATTTGGGCTACAGCCTTAATGGATAGGCCACAATCAAAACTCCATTAAATGTGTTGAATGAAAAAAAACTTATACAAAACTAAAATCCCCAAAAATTTGTCAGTTTGGCTCCAATTTTCAGATTTGTAACTCACTTTGGTGACTTGGACTCGTCTTGCCAAGTGTTACCAAATATTTTCTGTCATTCTGCCATCAGTGGAGCATGAAGGAGGACAAATGGAGAACACTGAGCAGTCACCGACAGCTATTACGGGACAATCAAGCAGCAAACAGGAGGTGAAGAAGAGGGAGTATCGTGTTCAGTGGAAACAGGAGTTTACATTCATGAGGTGGGAAGGAGGAAAAATGTTCTGCGACATCTGTAGAAAAGCTAACACAAGTAACGGACTTGTCATAGGGTAAACAACCACAGCCATTGAATTAAGTTCAGTTCATTTTTGTTATTTCCTTTTGTTGGAATCTTATTGTGTAATTTACTGCGTTCTCTAGAGTTCAAGCACAAACTATCCTTCCACTTTTTGTGTATCTGTTGTTCATAAATAAAACAAATATTCTGTCCTCTATGCTTGTCTTGAAATTTCTTAAAATGTAAGTAAAACGTAAAGCCATTATAAGTATTATTAAAGTATGAAAATTAAAAATGACAGGTAATAATAGAGTAGGACGGAAATCTTACGACTTTGTCCGTCAAAATGACGGAGAGTGAGGAAGTCTAGCGCGACCTCTGAGCCTGATATATCTTTATTTGACACTACACTTGATACATTGTATCTACCTCTTTAAGTACAATGTAACACACTGTGTAACAATCTACAATAACATGTAACTACATCGTACATACTTAATGGAATTATGTGTAGTAGGGTAGGGTATGTATGTACAATGTAGTTACAAGTTATAGTAGTCAATAAGGAAGATACAATGAATCAAGTGTATTGTCAAATAAAGGGTCATCTATTGCCTAAATTTTGTTTCTCAATGTTTTATCAATTTGTTATTTTTTAAAAATTACCAGTAATAGCCATGTTTTGTGGTTAATATTACAACTGTAGAAAATAATTCAATAAATGAAAAAATTATATCACAGCGGTGGAGCATTGGTGCCTTAGGAGCTTATAGATGTCCTGGTGTTACTGTCTCCTGGTCAGTGAATGAAGCACGAGGTGCAGCTTAAATCACACAGCAGCAGCAGATAAGTGAGAGACCTTGGTACATTTCAAGCAAATTATGCAGCGCAAATGAATGTGTGTGACCCTAAACGTCAAAACGTTGATAACGCAGGGGAGTTGTTATAATATTCATTTAGTCATTGTAAAGAATGTGGTTTATGCACAAAAAAAGTACACTTTTTTCTATAAAGTCCTATATTTGATCACTTAAGTGATTTGTTGTTACATCTCCTTTCTCTGCATTGTTTGCAGTTTGAGTCTTTATGATACCATCAGGTGAATAAAGGTGGTAAAAAAATGGTAAATATTGCAGCTGAAAAAGCAAATGATATATCAAAATATATGCTGTGTTATGTACTATTTTTGATTGATTTATATTTTCTGTGCCTCCACTTTGCACAAACAGCAGCCACACATACACAAGCCACTACACTTTTCTTCAGATGCTATTTTAGCTCGTGAATGAAATCATTTGCATTTTCTTTACATTTTTTGCACACTCTGGTGAAAACTATCTATTAAGAAATCGATAAACGTGAGACAGGTAGTTCCCATTGTTCTCGCTTAGTAAATGATTTTATTCTTTGTGTGCAGTCCAATTTGCCTATGAAAACATTTTGCACCTGACCATAATGCAGCGCTCAAGTCCAGTAGCACCAGGACCGAGGGTACGTTTCGTCAAGGTTTGCTCTTATGTCATTCACCACTTTGACGAGGGCGATCTCTGTGCTATGTGGTGTTATCTAAAACCTGACTGAAACACTTCTAAGGTTGAGGTTGCATCTACAAACGTAACCACCTTCCTTAGCATGTCAGCATCAACCAGGACAAAATGTTCTAGCTTGAGATCACTCTGCACACTGGTTCAAGTCAAAACCACATGTCCTTGGCGGACACCAGATCTGATGCTAATTATCTTATTCCTGAAGTAGTCAGCAGCTGGAGTGTTCGGGAGGGGTTTGAGGTGCATGATTGACCAGACTGTCTATTGTTTAGAAAAGTAACCGGGGAAGGTTCCCAATATTCAGAAATGTTTGGCCTCTGTAGCTTCACT